>CM029609.1:0-65000 GCA_017311315.1 Dendrocalamus latiflorus
TTAGTGGTATGATAATAACCAAGTAAACTTTAGTGAAATGATAATACCCAGGTAAGATTTAGTGATATGATGATAACCAGGCATGTACGAGTAATGTGATAATTGTACTCAATGGCAATGGTAACAAATTATCATGAAAGATGTGGAACGTGGAACAGAGAGGTTATGGCAGCGAGGTACTTCCCTTGAGCAGGTTCAGCGGACTTGCTGCACGAAGGATATGAGGTGCGCAACTGCCCGAATGTTCCCTTAAAGGCCACGTGCGAACATACAAGATGGAACGGAGACGGACCAGATCAAAGCTAAGACAACCTTGTGGAAAGACGGACGAAACAACATTCGGCTGGAAAAATTTGTGTTCGCTAAGCCTTCCTCGTGCGTATCGCTATTCGGCCATGCGAATCGTTGTTCGGTCGTGCAAAAAAAAACATTCAGCCAACAAATGACATCCCACTGCAAGAGTTAGCAAAAAGCCCTACACGAATATGGGTTTGGCCGTGCTCCAGCCAGCCCAGCCGCGTGGCCACTGTGCCACGGCTCCACGGCCAACCCAGCCATCACCGGCCAGTTGCCAACGCCTAGCCACAGACGCTGCCTTAGCCTACACGCCATCAACCCCGTACGGTAACGGCTCGCCATGCCGCCTGGCTTGCCTACGCCTCGGCCTACAGTGCCACCCCCGGCCGCTCGCCTCCAGTTGCGCCGCTTGCGTCCGCGCCACCCACACGCTCCTCCTCGGCCAGCCACGCCACCCACGTGCCATCCCTCGGCCAGCCGCGCTACCTCCACGCCACATGGCATGCGCGCCTGTAGGATCAAAGATAACCGACTAGAGGGGGGTGAATAGGAGGTTCTAAAAATTCTTGCCTACTAAGACTAATTATCACAAAATAAGACTAGGCAAGATTCCAATGCAATTTAAACCTACACAATTCTAGTATACCTAAGACACCACAAACACTAATCGCTACAAATATATCTCTAGCACTAGTAAATAAGACAATCTTCGCAATCACAAAGTTAGAAATATAAGTTCGGAATGTAGAGACAAAGAAATAACCACAATATGACTCGAGAAGTTTTTCCTGTGGTATCGAAAACTTGCCGGTCTTCACTAGTCCACATTGAGGAAAACCCAAGTGACTTGAACCGGCTCTATGAATTAAGTCTCAACGCCTCAATCCACTAGTGGTTGTCCTTCCTTCGCTCCAGAGATGGTGGACACCAAACCACTCACAAGTCAGCGCCATGCCTTTTCACAATCTTCTTGAAGAAGTCACCTCACAATCTCCTACCAAGCCGTCTAGGTGCTAGCAAGCACCAAAAGTAATAAACCAAGGCTTCACTCAACGGTGATCAAGCGCCAAAGGATTAATCTAGATGAATGCACTTAATGTTGGCTCAACTAACTTAAATGAATGGAATGAAAGTAATTAAGGTGTGGAATGAATGCTCTATGTTCAAGGATGTTTCAATGTAGTATCTTACTCTGTCCTTGAGCTGGTGGGGGAGTATTTATACCCTTACCAATCAAATATAGCCATTACATAAAACAATCCTAAAAATCAGGGCAAGCAGAAGTATCGTCGTTCATCGGCTCTAATAGAGCGTCAGAACTAGCTGTTGAAATTCGGCGTGGTACTATCGCTATTATAAGCATGGTAGTTTCGATCTTTGAAAGTTCTGAAATTCTGGTGTGGTACTTCTATTTGCTTCAAGGTGGAATTCACCTCTTCATGAATAAGTCAAGCCTCCAGTACCTCTCCAAGTACCTATTAAGCATTTGAGTGCATTTTGGTACCCAAAACTTGGTTGGGTCCATAAATATTAGTCACAATAAATTTAGACACCAAAATGGCTCTAACAATAGTTGTATATGAACTAACATCTCTAGCAAGCACATTGTCACATCTATCCTTCTTTAACAAATAGTGATCATTGTAAAGAGATGCCTTAGGAATAATACCTTTGGGACAATCATTACTAAAATATCCCTTTTTCCGACAATTATAGTAAGTTTGGCAATTGCTACCCCTTATTATCTTCTTGTCTTGCTCATTGCCAGTTTACCTCTTCTCTGATCACTTTTGCTTGTCATCCACCTTTTGGGACACTCAGGTGAAGTGGTCCTTCTTGTTGCAACCGTGGCACTCGACATATTTCTTTGTGTGTCTTGCATTGTGCCTATCTTGCTATTCTCTTTCTTGTTGGACATGAAGCCAATACCTCTCTTGTCATTGGACTTTCTTTGATTGCTCAAACATTTGTTAAGAGGGGTCTTCCCTTTACAACACTTCTCCAATCAAGTTTTAATCTTGTTACTTGGTCCCTAAGCTCTTTGTTTTCCTCTACAAGGTTAGTGTCAACAAGGAAGTAGAAGCATCTATTTTTGAGAACAAGATATATCTAGCAAATCATCATAAGAGGTGGATATCCTAACCTTAGATAACATGCAAGAATTTTGAGCTACACGTGGCATATCATCTAATAGTTCACATGTAATGCCTATATCCACCTTAGGCTTATAGTATTCCTTGAAAAAAAAGATAGTCATGTTCTTCTTTTAGCACATCATAATTATTTTGAAGAGTAATATATTCTTTCTTCAAAATATTAAACTTAGTATTTTCTTTTTTAAGAAACTCATTAATTGTCATCATCATTATTTACCTTCTTGTTACCTTTTGCCATAAAGCAACGAGTCAGTGTGGACGGACTTGTGGATTCTTCATCGTTGGAGCTAGAGGTGAGCATTCTTCTCTCGACATTCACTCTTGTATGCAATACCCAACGGTTAATGTGGACATTTCATATATATCTTGAATTTTTGTTCATATATTATGAGCGCTCTCAAGATTGCATGAAGTGTTGAATACCTCTATACTCAAAGCAGTAAATAAAGCGTTAGTTGCTTGAGCATCAAGATGTAGGCATTTCTATTTCTCAATTGTTAGAGCAAGAGGATCCAATGGAGGAGAAAAAGGTACATCTGTAATCCGCCATATTTTTAGGCTCATGACCTTAAAATGACATATCATACGATTTTTTCAACTATCATAATTTGTGTCATTAAATTGAGATGTCTCATCTAAGTGCACTATATCCCTAGTCACCATTCTTTAACTCTCTAGGAGGTGAAGCCTAAAAAATGAGAGATCAAACTCTGATACCACTTGTAAGATAAAAGAGGCCGACTAGAGGGGGTGAATAAGCGGTCTAAAAATTCTCTTCTAAACCAACTATATAATGCGGAAAATTAACTCAAAAGGTTTAGCACATATATATCACATAAATCAACTAGGTTTACCTAAGTGCACCAATAACCTAAGTCTATGACAAATGTTTGCAACACTAGGTTGACAAGCAATCAATTAATTCTATGAATGTAAATTGAGCACAAGAAAATAAACCACAATTCACACGGTTGCTTTTTACCGTGGTGTTCGGAGACTTGCCAGTCTCTCCTAATCCATGTTGAGGTTAGCCCAAAAGAATTGAACCGGCTCTACGAATTAAGCTGAAACACCTCAATCCACTAAGATTGCTATTCCTCCACTCTGGAGTTGGCGAGCACCACACCACTCATAATTCCCGAGCCTTCCCACAAGCTTCTTGAGAAGATCACCGTGCATGACGCCTCCAACATTGTCTAGGAATCGGCAAACTCCAAGAATAATAAGTGAAGCCCCTCGTTTGACTCTCACCACGTGCAACAAATGCACAAGCTTGAGTGGATACTCTATCCACCTCTAGATGCAACACATGCAATCTAGAGCCTTCCTCCTTGCTCACAAGGTGCAACACATGTACAATTGAGAAGACCTCACACAAGCTCAAAGGAATGTCAAGAGGTACAGCAAGCCTTACTCCAAACGATCACAAGGGGTATATACACCCATACCACAATAATTTCTGGAAGTACCATCGGCTTACAACCGGTACTTTCGCTCCCCTCTGCAACAGTAAAAAAACTAACCATTGCAGGCAAATCTGGTAGTTCTGACATGCAAAATTTGGTACTACCAAAAATCGGAAGTACCGCGGTACTCGTGCGGAACTACCGATTTCCTCAGGGACAAGAAGACTCCATGAAGGTGTCTCTCTAGAAAAAATATACTGCTACACAAGTCGGTTATTTTGCTAATTGAAAGTACCACTCACACAGAGATGGCAATTCTGCAATTCAGAAGTACCGCTCACACAGAGTCGGTAGTACCACTCACTGTTCGGACCACTCACACATTGCCGTTCGGAAGTTCTGATCATCTATTACACTGGTCCTCGACAATGTCGGATGGTTCGACCACTCAGATCTCCGACCATGTTGTCTGATTCGACCACACAGGTCTCCGACTATGCTGGTCTCTGATCACATTGTCCGGATCGACCACACAAGTCTTCAAGTAAGCTGGTTTTCAACCATGTTGGTTTCGACCACTTAGTTCTCGACCATGTCGATCTTTGGCTACGTCAATCTTTGATCACATATATCTCCAACCACTACATCGATTTTCGACTACGTTGTATAAATAACGTCAGTTCGACCATGTCGATTTCGACCACACAGGTCTCGACCACGTCGGTTTCAACCACGTTGGTTTAGATCACACATATATCTCAACCACATCAAATCCGACCATCTTGGTTCGACTGCACTGGTCTTTGATCCACATATCTCGACCACATTGGTTTCGACTGTCTTGGTTCGGCCACGTTGGTTCGACCACGTCGATCTTTGACCACATTGATCTTCAACCACTCAAGTCTTCAACCGCTTTGGTTTTGACCAATTCAGTTCTAACCACACAGGTCTTTGATCACCAGCGAATGCGGCAGTTCCGTGATTACAACGCCAGCAATTTCGGTCAACGGTAGTACCATAGAACACACTGTGGTAGCTCTGATTTTTCTGAGAAGTGCATATAAATCAACAGATTTTGCAAACATATTTGTAAACTATACTATCATGCACATAAGGATTATCTATGATTCCCAACAAGTTGCAAAACACATTCGCACACTTTTGGAATCATGACTCAAGGATTAAATATGAGATTCAACTATTTGCAAAAACACGTTTGCAAATATAAACCTCATGCCATAAACAATGGAAACACGACTTCAAACACTTGCAAAACACATTCGTAATGTATAGTCCCATATTATAAGGATTCAACACATGAACCATAACTATTTACAAAACACATTCGTAAATATAGGCACCTTGCTACAGAGAGCTAGAGGAGATGAGGTTGAGCTATCAACACATGATGAGACTCAATCTACTAAACATGACACATTTTAATAGGACGGCAACCTATACTAGCAACCTGGTCTTCCAACCAAACTCTAAGACCAAAAAAAAGATAGGAACACATCTTTAGCCTTAACTAGTCATACATTTGTCTTAGATCATTGTCTTAATATGCATCAATCCATGATACATCCTTTTCCTTGATGTCCTTCTGAAGTCATCCTAAGTCATTCTGATTTGTGGAGCCTAACCTATTCATCCAACTCATAAAAAAATGTTAGTCCACAGATCAATTATCATCAATTACCAAAACTTTACCATTAACTCATAATGGAGTGACTAGATTCAACAATTTTCCCTTTTTGATAATTCATGACAATCTCAACAAATAATAAGATAAATATTTATTTGCTAGTATACAACATGTGCATAACAATTATATACTCTAGGATAAGCTTTTTAAGCAAAGCTTACTCATCTGGTTGTCATTAATCATCCAACCATTAATACATAATAGAAGAACTAAATGACAACCCGATTGTGAGCATATATGAACAACACAAGCTATATATATACTTAAGAGATATGTTTCAAAGTAAGGATGCTTAATATGTGAAAAAAGAACATTGATCAATACTTATGAAATCTCAAAATATAGAGTGAACTCCCCTAAATGTGTGCATACAAGAATGTATAATGAAGACATATGCACATATTCAAGTTAGACTATTTGGTGAAGTTCAATCTATATTTTGAATCCAAGGAATACATTAAGACATAAGAATATGATGTAGAATGCATACCTCCATGGTTTTCACTTCTTCATCCAATTGAGACTATGTAATATCATAATCAATAAATATGTTAGTCTCATAATTGCATTTATCATTTTATCCAAAACCATTTGTCATTATCACATCCAAATAAGACTAGGCAGTATCATAAATGATAAACAAGTTAGTCTCACAACTGTATTTATTATTATCACCAAAATCAATTTAATGAAGCTTAAACTTACAACTTGCTCATGGGGTTTGATATGGCTAAGATGCTTTAGATATGTTCTCATATGTCATAACAAGCTAGAACGCTCAAAGATTTGTGACCAAAACCCTAGAACACAATTTCACAAAATGGCTCCAAATCAAACCAAATAGGACAAAATCCAAGATCTTACTGTAGCTTGTTCCTAGATGGATGGTATACGATCCTCATGAGGCATCTTCATCTCTTACACATCCTTAAAATCAGCAAGATCAAGAGGAAAAAGAGAGGGTAAAAACTCCAACCAAAACAAGAACAAAATCAATAAGATCGAGAATACACTATGAATGATGAACAAGATTAATCTATGCAACCTATAGAGGTTTGACTTATAGCCACTCCACCATAAAGGACAGAACTCTCTCACTCAAGAGCACTCATCCAAACCCTAGAAGAGAGAGGTGGTTGCTTTCCCTTTTGCTAGCCTTCCTCAGCCATTAACCTCTTCCACTCAAATAGATGGGGCAACCAACCAATATTTAACCCTAATGGATATTATCCATTAGCATAACTAAAAAACCCAATAACCCCAAGCACACTGGGTTTTACACTCACATAAGACTTATGCACACTATGCGAAACGCATAAGCCTAAACCTACTAAGAAGCAAGCTTCTATCCACTTGGCCTTCTCAGCACCTCCTTAACCTAAACCGCTCTCCAAACGCCCTCCAAGCATCGTAGTTTTGGCCCCTTTGTTGTTTTCAGTATTTTGGTTTCCCCGCCAAAACACATTTGCCTTGATCATGGACCTCATCTCTTCCCTGAGCCTAGGCCATAGTCATCTTCTCCTTTGCAAGTAATCCTCATGCATACAACGTGTAGGTTCATCAATGGCTCACACATCAGTAAGTCACTCCTTGTCGATTCCCCCAACCGTACCTCACTTGCACCGACCATATCATTCGATGAACAGTTGCTTGAGCATTCCCTTCAACATCTCTCGTCTTCTCCTGCAGCTCGCTTGAGCCTAACCATTCTATCCAGCTTCCTTGACCGCACCTCAGCTCATCTTGAGTCTAGTCCTGGTCTACACCATTGACCATGGCTACCTCTAAGCACCTGCACATCAAATACCAAAAAACTATTTTTGGACATAAGTTCTTCATAACTTAACCTACGTTAGTCCAAACGTGCTTCATAAATGCAATGACCTAGACCCCAAAACTCAACCCACAACCAAATTCCCAAATCACCATAACCCGTCACCCAAGAACAGTTTGTGGCCAGTCTAACCGCCATTGGCCAGCCGGTCTGACCGCCCCTCAAGCCGGTCTGATTGTCAGGGCAAATTACCAGAGCAACCCTATCTGGAAATTCAGTATTTTGCTATCTAGTTTTGACTCAGAGCTCTAGATGAGGTGACACCTAGCGTAAAGATATCTTCTGACATTCCTACACATTAGTTTGGTGTCTAAATGCCAAAAGCCAACATAGCCGATCATACCGCTTGGACCAAGCCAGTCTGACCGCCCCTAGCAAAAATGCCTAAGGGACAACTCGGTCGGTCTGACCGGCTCTACACAGCGGTCAGATCGTCAATGGCAGGCAGCATTGAAAAACCGTAAAACTTTCGCAAATGCAAATTCCAACTCGACACGATTGCTAGTTACTAATTGTTCAGCACATAAATATCATGAACATTCTCAACATAGTTATTCAACTTCAAAATTTTGAGTATTAGATAGGTCTGAATGTGAAAAATCACATAAACAGTCATGGTTAGTTGCTTACACAAAAATATATGGGAGCCTAGATTGCTCAAAATGCAAGCTGAAATATTTACTTCTCTTCATGCTCATTTGCTTACACGTACACGTAGATCACTAATTATTGGCATCATCCATCACTAGAAAAGCAATTTAATCAATTGTAATCCTTTATTCATAAAGAATTAGGAGAAGATTACCCTAATCTTTTGGTTGGTAGATTACATTTGCCATGAACGTGTTGCTATCACATACAATTATAATCAAACTACCAGTTGATGATTTTGGCCCACTTCTTGTCCCTGACGTCGCAACCGCAAACAAGTAGACAACCACATGAGAGCAGCCTAGCTAGCTACCTCCCTCCCCGTGTGGTGTCCCCGCTCGCGCGGATCAGCACGCGCCGGGCCGGAACCCCAAGACGCTCCGGCCGACGTCGTACAACACCTCGAACGTCCGCTGCTGTACGTTGCCGATGATACCGGTGGTGCCGTCGTCGTCCGTGGCCGCGAACGCGAGGCAGCTGCCGAACATGATCCCGTTCGCGTCGAGGTCGACGACCGCGCCGCCGGAGAACACCAGCGCGACGGACGGTATCGTGACGTTGTCCTGGCCAGTGAAGTTGAAACACGTGTCGAGGATGCTCCTGGGCGGCGCCGGCGGGTACTGCTTCATCCCGTCCTTGAACGCCGACGACAGCGCCGAGTAGGCCGTCGGCGGCAGCCGCGTGATGATCGTGCCGGAGTCCATCACGGACCCGGCGGAGAAGACGGAGGGCGGCACGCTGAGCTTCTTGCCGGCCACGGCAATGCCCTGGAGGAGCGCGCCGTAGAACGTCGGAACCTGTCTGCTTCTGAGCATCTTCGTCGTCGCGAAGCCCGACGCGCCGCTCTGCGCGCCGAGAGTGAGGAACCCGGAGGAGCCCGGGGTCGGCGGGAGGCAGTACGAGAAGGCACTGCCGTACGTCGCCTTCGTCTGCGACACGAGCGACTGCACGTCGCCGCCGAGCCCCATGAGCCCGTCAGTTTGGTCGTTGAACCCCGACTCGGCGTGGCTGCACCCGAACTGGAAGTTCTTGATCACGTCGCAATCGGTCAACGACAGCGTGTCGGAGCCGTACGTCCCGTTGGTGTTCGAGCCGTCGCCGTACGTGACAGTGTACTGGCACTGGGAGTCCGAGCAGCCGTTGCCCGCCTCGCCGAGCTGCGCGCACACCGCGGAGCTGCAGGAGAACGGGGCGTACGTGCTCGACGTGCTGGGATCGAAGAGCGAGCTCTTCTGGGAGTGGCACGGCGGGATGGGGCACGGGTTGCACTGCACCCACGACACGTCGCTGGCGGTGTCGATGGTCATGATCTGGGTCACTGCCGGCGAGCCGATGCAGACGGTAATGACGTACTCCAACGTGTTCAGGGAGTAGCCCAGCGTGGTCGGAACGGTGACCTCCGAATGCTGGAGGTCGCCGTCGGCGCGGTTCTTGGAGAACTTGCGTTGGACGTAGCCAGCTCGGAGTTGGTCGCGGCGGAGCAGCTCCGCAAAGTCTGGCTTCTTCTCGGAGGGCACCGGCGAGCACGGGCCGTGCCGGTGGTTCAACGGAACCGTGGTGCGACCGGAGGACGACGGAGCCACTGCAAAATCAACGCACGGAAATGATTACAACCGCACGGAATAACTAAATGGAATTGCAGATACTGCGCGCATGCATGCATGGACAGACCTTTGGGCTCGAAGCAGACGGGTTTAGGCTTCAGCAAGTAGGTTGCAAGAACCTTGTAACCCTGCTCATGTCCTGCATGAGCAATGAGAGAATGATAGCTGCACAAAAGGAGAAGCAATGGCTGCGAAACAGAGGCCATGGCAGTTCCTCGCTTCCCAGGCAATGCTAGAGTTTGTTAATTGCAGCTTTAAAATCCTAACTTTATAAAAGGACTTGCATGCCTAGGTGCTAAGCTAATACTAGAGATGAGAGAAATTTCTTATATTTATGCTAACAAATAGAGAAGTGGGTACTAAGCCTAAATCGCATGATATCGAAATAAACCTTCAAAGCTAGTGCTAAGATCAGAAAAAGTTAAATGTTTTTCTAGTTAAATATATAACTTTACCACTTATTAAAGTAAAAAATAGATAATGGTCTTACAGAGAAATGATGTGTTTATCTTAATACCTACCTTGATGCTAAGGAATGTAAGTGCCCCGTGAGTACAGTCCATTCCATGCACGGGATGTCCCGGCACGCTGCAGGCAACTTGGACCGGGACCTGCTGTTGACTAGGTAAACGTGGCATGCGTCATGATCGGATGGAACTGTAGTGAGCACTAAGGCCCTGAACAACTCGGTTTCGACTTCTAGCTTATTTTTCACTATTCATAAGTTTCGTCTTTTTCTGAACTTTTGGCTTTTTGTTGAGCTTTTTTGCTGGTTCTTTTTTTTCCCATATTTGTTTGTATTATACGTAATGGGCTAACATATTTTTTTATTTTTAAGTTTTTTAAATTTAATTATGCTAAATAAGGCTCTGTCAGCTACAGTGCTTTTTTCAGCCAGTTACAGTGTTTTCAGCCATAAGCCACGAGTTTTTCAGCCGAACCGATCACCACCTAAGGCGTGCGGCCTTTTCCAAACGAATGTAGACGCCTCCATCACCGCACAAAGTGCCAGTTTTGAATTATTGTTGGGATCTTGATAGGATCGGCCGTTTCTATAGCTATATAGAGGCGTGATTGGAAAATGTTCGTCTTTCGTCAGCAGTTTTATCTCTTGGATTCTACGTGCATGGACGTACAGCTGATTGAGGTTCGTCGTTTGGCGCAGAGTTACAATGGCCATCGTAAAGTGGCTATTCCATCGGTCGTTTTCTTTCTGCCCCGTTGTGTGGTGGTGGTGTTTACTTGAGGTCACACTACGTAGAAAAGTCCCGATCGGTTTGGCAACGCGTCACATCGCTCGCTCGCCACAGTGGAATCAGTGCGTACTCTTAGATGAGTCTCCGAAGACTGCTTAACGGATATGTTATTTTAGCAATGGCTTACTAGTTTTATAAAGGTCTATTTATATTGATTTTTGTTGATGACTTTTAGTTTTATTTTATGAATATTAGCATCTTGTAGAGAGTTATATGTATAGAGAAACTCGATGTAATTTTAACAGATATAAATGAAGTCACTATAGTGTGCATTTCAATCGACTAATAGGCCTCATCTTGAAAAAATAACCCGTTTGAAAGTTAAATACTATAGAAAATAGCTTTTAAAAGCCAATATAAACAGAGGCAAATAATAATTACTGAAAGAAGCAGAAGCCAAAAGCCAACCAAAAAGCAGAAAAGAATGGGACCAACAAACGCCCACCCCACACAGGCGACAGTAGCCCCCAAACTAAGACCCTAATCATTTCTGCAAAATTTGGCTATTTTCCAGTGCTCACAGCTAATTATTCAGCCTTGGGTCCTTCGAAAAAGATCAATGGATCAGCCTTGGATGTGTAGTATGAACAAACAATGGCAAATAGTCTCTTGAGTACTTTTTTTTTCTCTTCTTCTAGATGGACCAATGCACACTAGCTCGTATAGTATAGTTGCTTTCAGTTTTCTTGGCCAGTTTCTGCCACTGGCTCCGTCCGCTCTGCCCTTGACAACGCCGTCGCTGCAGTGGCAGCCAACGGAGGCAGCCGGACTTTTCCCCGCGCGTAAACGCAAAGCCCGGCATAATGACTATCTGATGTTCTCTCTTTTGCTTCTCGCATACGGTTGCGGATGCAATACGTACATGTCACAGTGACATGTACCGGGAGTAGGAATATGGTCGAATCCTATTTATTTCGGCTATGAAAAGCTGTGATTTATAGCTAAAATTGTACTGTAGCAGCTGAAATTTTACTATAGCTGATCTAGAATCGGAAAACGTGAACGAATACGGAAAAAAGAACCGACAAAAAAATTAAAAAAAGTCAAAAGTTTAGAAAAAGATGAAAATTATGAATAGTGAAAAATAAGTCAGAATCTGAAGTTGAAATGAGCGAGGCTAGATTAGAGTTTCTCTTGCCCTGTCTTGGAAAACGCTGTTCTGTGGAAAGTGTATGTGCTGAGCTTTCGCCTGGGCTGGCTTTACCTTGGCTTGGCCGAGTTTTTTTGTTAGGATGAGGCTTTGCCGAGTCACCCGGCTGAGATGTGCAGACGTGCAGTGGCGCGTGCGTCGCTGCCAAAGCGACGTGCGTCGTTGGGAACAGGCTGCTGCTACGCAGCATCTTTCTTCGGTTTGTGATTATGCATGCCAAGCTTTAATTTCTAAGGTCAGTCTCAGTCAGAGTTTCATCTGCATTTAATAGACTGCCACATAGGTATTTTTGATGATATCGCAACATTTTTAAGAAGAGAGAGAAGAAGTGAGTTTCATCTAGATGAAACTCTCTTGGCACGATTACCAACTCTATATGAGTTATGAAATTAAATGTCTATGAAACGATAGAATGAAACTATGCATTGAGGATGGATGTTTCATCCATATTTCATTTCATTTTACATGATGTGGCAGTCTTGGAAACAACGTCGTGAAACTCTCCACTGAGAATGGCCTAAGGTGGTCTACATAACATTTGGAAAGAAATCATCCACACAAATTTCAGTAGTACTCCCTCCTGTTGGAATTTATAGGGCGATAATTTCTGTTGGTGCTGTTGATTAATATAGAGCGCACACGTTTTTTTCCAAAGCATGCATGCAGTTAAACCGGCTGCTTCGTATTCCAGTATTTCCATCAACGCATGCATGCGTGCTGATTTACTTCCAAGCCACGCATGAGTAATGTGCTTTCGCTTTGTCGACGCGCATGCACACATTAATGTGAGGGGATCTTCATCATATACCCTCCTTTGAATTGGGGATTTCAGGATTTACCCTCCCACCTCAATGACATGTGGGGTCATCATAAGTCACTGACACGTGGGCCAGGAGGGTAAATCCTGAATTTCCATCTATGAGGAGGGTATATGATGAATAAATCCTTAATGTGATGCTTCAACTGCCGTACGGATTAAGTTTTTTACTTTGTTTTTTATGCGCGTGTGTGGTAAGAGCAAGTACAACAATGGTCTTATAGCCAAGCTAGTCAGCATTTTTGCTGATGTGGAGGAGAGAAGAGAGGAGAGAGAGGAGAGCTTGGCTCTCATGCAAGCAACAAGCTGCACACGGGAGCCTATGCAGTGGTGGGTTCAGCTAATAAATGTATGTGAGGAGGAGTAGGAAAGAGAATGTGAGACATGGTACCACATAATAATAAAAAATTTTTGTAGACAAATAGAAGACAGATTATTGTATAACTTGGCTTATAGCCAAACACTTGGCTCTATTATTGGACTTGCTCTAATATTGCAGTGTGAGGATATGCGCGTATGACTATTATGACGCATTGATCATTCCATAAATTTCCTGCGAACTCTTTTGGGATGCAACGGTGGGCACAAATGCTATAGTTACACCCATCAAATTCGAGTCTCACTTCTACTTTAAATTTGAAGTGTTAATAAATCTTGTCCCGCCACGTTTCAAAAAAAAAACTATGAAATTTCTTGCAATCATGGGGTGGGGACATACTTTCGCCGCCTTGTCAAATTGTTTCGGCTCAGTCAGCCTGACTTTGATGAGATAGAATGACTCTGTTTTTTTAGTTTATGGTTTTTTTCAAATAAATAAATAGAATGATATATTATTTGTTTCGAAACAACCTATCGTTACAGCCATTTTAAAACAACTAGGTTATAAACTATTAGTCGTAGCCATAAACCATTAGCCACAATCAAAAGGGGAGGCAGGTGTGAAGCATGTGATGAAGATTCTGCGCAAGGAGCTGGAGGTGGCCATGGCGGCATGGCACGCTGCCGCTGCCGGAGCGTAGGGGAGATCACCAGGAGCCATGCACAGGCCGAGTGTGACAGGGTCAGGCCCCTGCTGCGCCAGACTGTGTGATCAAGTCGAGGCTTTCAGAGTAAGCGTGTATCATGCGGCTATGGCATACTTGCAGTCTGTGTGTATGACCCACCTCTCCAGCCGGGCGTCGCCTCTAAACAAACAAAATAAGAGGAAAAGGCAAAAAAAACAAAAAATGCCAAAATAAGTTAAAATTAAAAATCAACGTGTTCCAAATAACTTTAGCTTAATAAGTCGAAAGACAAAATAAACGAGAGGCTAAACCCGTTTAGAGTGAGTCACTCTATGCTCATCATCTTCATGTATTAACATCATGGACAATAGTTCAAGCGCATTTTTGTGATTTCACTCTGGCCCTTAATCTATGGGCCAAAAATCAAAGGTCTTATTCCAAAATAATTTGTCTTTGGTTGAATTGACATGGTAACGGATAGTTTTTTAGATATTTAATTAAATAAAAATATTATTATATCTTACAAATAATGTAAATGAAAAAAGAGAAAAATATAAAAAAGAAATATATATCGAGATATCAACGTGTTTTGAATAATTTTTAGCTTCTGACAATAGTTTAGTACATCAATGATCAGAACCCAGAAGCTGCGCGTGCCGGGGCACGTGGGTGTACCTGTACCACTCCCGGTACAAAGTCCGCGGCGAATGTGAAAGTGTGAAACAGCGCGGGATCGTTCGTTTTTCACGTCCGAGGACGTCGCTGTACGTGCGTCGGCTTCGGTCCCGTGCGTCCGTGAAGGCCGCCGCGACGGGTGGCCTGCTGCCATCAACAGGAGGCAACGCAACGATGCCGACATAAATTATTGAATTGGATTTTACTTACACCCTTCAAATCAAGATAAGGAAAATAAAACCACCATGCCATGATGCCAACTATATGCAGGGTCGGCTCTGGCCTAGGCAGTAAGGGCGATCGTCTAGGGCCCACAAAACTTGAGCAGTACCACGCTCCGATCTGACTGCTGTTCAAGACCGGTACTAGTGCACCTGGATAGTATGATC
This sequence comes from Dendrocalamus latiflorus, assembly GCA_017311315.1. Classification (NCBI taxonomy): domain Eukaryota; kingdom Viridiplantae; phylum Streptophyta; class Magnoliopsida; order Poales; family Poaceae; genus Dendrocalamus; species Dendrocalamus latiflorus. The sequence goes on from CM029609.1 coordinate 14,948, forward strand.
GCGACCTCAATGCTGGTCATACCGCTAGCAACAGAATTAACCGAATAACTTACAAACTCTCAAAAACCAAACTCAAACTCTACAAATACTTTAATCCAAAAATCTAATTACTCATCACAACTATATAAGATAACCTTTATATGATCTCATACGGGCTAACTCGTGGTTCTCGCAACACCTTTTTCCTTTGAAAGAAAAAGCAAACATGTCAACACCAAACAATTCATCCGTACATCGACAATGGACCTGAATGCTTAAACAGGCTGCATGTGAATCAATCGCCGCATCCTGTCACCCGGCCGTGTCTCTTCCATCGACCCCGACGGCTCGTTCCCGCTTCCGCTTCCCCTCCCGCCGCTACCGCCCGCGGAGGACGTGGGGGACGTGGTCCCGATGGAGCGGGAGCGGGCGGCGGCGACGCCCTTGGTTGTCGCAGGGGAGGGTGATGGGGACAATGGAGCGATGGATCTGAGGCTTTGTCTTCGAGGGAGGGACGGGAGGTGCGTGGTGATGGAGCTAGACTCCAGGGTGCTGTGTGACAGTAGCGCCTTCTTTGTCATCGTGGCACCGGGCGAGGGCTCCGCGGCTGGCGGTGGTAGCGGGAAGAGGATTGAGGTGGACGGCGTGGAGATTGTGGAGGCTTTCAGGGCGGCGGTGGAGCTCGTGTACGAGCCTGATTCCGTGAGCTCCAGGATCTAGTTGAGGAGATCAAAAGTTGGCTGCGAGCAGTTGGTGATAGATCATTAGAGAATCAGCCATCATTTAATTGGTTCAAAGGATTGAAGATATTGCTTTTGATGTTGAGGATTTGGTGGATAAATTCCATTTGGAGGCTGAGAAGCATGAGGTGTATGCTGCTGGTGACAAACGTGTTGTGGCCAAATATTTGTCTGCAAAGCAAAAATCAGTTTTGTTTCTCCGGCTCTTGCGAGCGCGGCGGCGGCAGTGAGGCTGTGCTTGGGCTGCGGCAGCGGGGATAGGGGCCAGGTTGGCGGTGTACACGGTGGCGGCGGCCCTTGTCTCACCACCGATGTACAGGCAGCCTGAGCAATTGGGTGATTTGAGGTCAGGGCGAAAGCTTGGACGGCGACGTTTGCGGACGCCGCTTCCTCCTTGGAGGTGTCCTTTCTGTACCTCTTCCCCGGATTCCCCCACCAAGTGGCTGTTTGCAGGTGAAAACCTTTCCCATGGTGGACTGGCGGCGTCAGCGCCTTGGGCGTTGTTACCTTCTTGAAGGCGTTGTTAGGCAATTTCAGTTCAGTTGATTGGTGCTTGCCGTTTGGATCTGTCGCTGCTCGTGCTTTGTTTGCATATGTACAGTTCGCTAGAAGTTCTCGGCACCGTGTCTTCCCTCATCTCCTGACCCGCTATACGGTGTTAGAAGGTCCGAGGAGGGTTAGAGGTGTTGGCCGAAGAGAGAGCTATTTGGATGAAGAAGTTGAAGTGCTTCCCGAAGGCCCTCCCTATTGAGCATCGATGTGATGCATTGAGTGCTGCTGTCTTTACTAGAGGAATACAGTCGCTTGATGGAGGCAATAAAGTGTTTGGTTTTGTTTAGCAAGTTATGTAATGAGGTAGGAATAGGGCTGGGACTTGAGTTCCGTTTCTTTATTCCGTGTTTGTACACCGTGTGGTGGTTTATAGTCTAAGTACTATAGGTGTGTTGGAATTGGCTGTACTCATTCACTTGTGAATGATGGAGGCCGGAATGATATATTCCTTTATCTAAAAAATGTGAATCAATCGCCCCATTGCTTCAGGCTGCCTTGGGCCATCACTACCATACCAACGACTGACACTAGCGCGTAACAGGCCTAGCAGATACGGGCTTTTCCTAGCAGACAACAGGGCTGATGCAAAATTTAGTCCTAACGTAGTCGCATCTAGACAATGGAAAGAGCCCAAACGGCGAACGAACAGGCCGCTTTTTGGGTTGCCGACGAGGTGCTAATGGGTTCGAGCTCGACTCTGGCTGAAACACAAGGCGGCCTCAATTCACTAGGACTTTCTCCATTTTGCTCTTATTCCCTTTCTGCGAAGTACATGCAGATGAACAAACGGTCCATCAAATCTTTGTTTTTTCTTTCCCCTTTTTAATGGAAAACTACACTTGTGGCTCTCGTACAATAGGTCTCTTTGTAGACTCGGCCATGCTTTGATTGGGAACAATGCAAAAAAAAAATCTTGGCATTCCATGCTTGTCATGAAACTTTGGGCTATGCCGTCATGGGCGAATCGCGTTATCTCCTGCGGCACATTGCCTTCTCCTACTTCCCAAAGGAAGAGCAAATCGCAGATTTCAAGTAGCGACCTGCAAAATAATACACTACCCCGTCTACCTGTGGATGCCATGTATTTTTCTCCGCGACCTGCAAAATAATACATACCTGTTGGGCTATGTATTTTGATGGGCATGATTTTTTGGTGCACGCACCACCGATCGGCCGGGACACCTCACGTGGTTGGTAAGATGGTCATTTTCTTTCTGGTGATCGTGTCTTCGGTTGGTACGTGCCAAGATTATTCTCCTTACCAGGCAGGCAACTATTGCATCATCACAGGCTTCAGGCTGAAGCTAGCCAGCCAGCTTCTGATGAAAAGATTCATCGATCGGCTAATCACGTACAAGATTCCGTTTCTCCGGTTAACCGAATTTCTCCCAAGGAACATGATGAGATGATGCCATGAGATGATCTATATCAATTAGCTGCAGATCACTTTCTTCTTTTTCTATGATTTTGAATTGAGGCTACTAGACTAGTAGAGTTTTGCAAAGGTCTAAAGTTGCTACATCTGAGCCCTGTGATATGATAATCATTTTGGTGCTGGCTCAAGCTACTATTAGCATTTGCTAACCACTGCAGACTTAAAGCTTGTCAAAATTGGTACTATCAGTGTTGGACGCCATTGATGGTTAATGGACAGGTGTATTATTGTAAGATCGAGTTCATTTGGCTAGATAGGTACGCTTAACTGCCAGCTTAATTGAGCCGAGTTCATAATTGTGCTGCACCTAACCTGATTTTGAGCTGCAGAAAAGCGGCTTTTGCTTACACTATATGTCATTACAGTATGATATTCATTTGATCTGTCACAATACTCCTAATTTTGAGGGCAACAATACAGTACAAGCGAGAGCAGAAGCTCCCAAACAGGAGAAACGCGAAAATAACAGAACTAAAATATCAGATCCCTTAAATTTAGATTCCTGAACCCCGCACAGCCTGACCTGTGACCAGAAGTAAAGTACTACCCGGTGCTCAAACGTACTATGTCAGTTATCGTAGTAGTAATCAGGTGGTTGGCAATGCCATGGATAAAAAGATTATTTCTCAACTGATGAAAGCTACTCGTGAGATTCCCAAGCGCAACGGTCGCACTCCCATGCGCTGGGAATCTATATAAAAGGCCACGAGGGGACTGGCTTATTGTTATACGGCCACTGAGCAACAGCAAGAAGAGGAAGAAGGTTTCAGATATATAAGATGGCGTTGCCTTTTCTGCTTGCCTTCTCCCTGCTCTTCTCAGTGGCGACTCCTATCGGGGACATCACTGATGCATGCTCGTCAGAAGTGAAAGGTATAATTCCTCTTAGTCTTGAATAATTTTCTTGATTCGTGTTTTTTTGCATACTTTCCATTAGTTATCTCTGGTTTCTGCAACTAGATCAAGGATGTGTATTTTCTTGACATACAACAGTACTACTAACATTAGATGGCACTGGACACTTCAGTAGGAAGAGGAAAGCGCATGAGTTTTAGAGCCTTAAGTAGAATTTGAGGAACCAATTTGCAACTGTCAGTAACTTCAGATATTTTTTTGTGATGTTCACTGCTCTTTTCTTTTTAGAAAGGTATAAAAACCAATCATGGCTTAGGATGAATTAACCTGAAGTTGTGTAATAAAAATGGCCAAAGGGTAGAAAGAATGGCCTTATGAACCTGAATTTCAAAGATATATATGATAAAATTGAGCTCAAATTTGTGCTCTACATGTGTCACCCTACAAATATTTTCAGGCAGCAGCGGCTAATTAAAGCGCCTTTGCCTATGTCAAGTATTACTGCATAAAGGTTGACAGCTCCAAAGGACAATCTAGATCGAATCTTTTGGCCTCGCTTACTTTTGTTAACTCTTTTCGTCACTAGGAAATACACAGGCCAGGGTAATAGTATAAGTACATTACGTACGTTCGATCGATAGATTACGCATACTTTTCAATGTTCCGTCACCGCACCAGAATGAAAGCGTCTTGTTAGGCATGTATTTCGTCGATGGCCAACTTGCGCTTTAGCGTTGCAGTCTGGCTGGTGCACAATCTGATACCATTCTTGAAACAAATTTGTGGTTTGCGCTAGATACTTCTCCTAACATGCAAGTATGTCACCAATTTCTAGTTCCACCTTTTACATGAACTTTACCATCCATATTAAGTGACACTCAACTGCACCTAATTAAGATCAAAGCTAGACCTCAATATATGACCTTTCTGAGCTATCACATGGTCCCAATCGAATTGATGGCCAGTTAGTGACTTAGTGCGACTACCCCATTATGAAGCTCAACCGTACTGTACTTGTTTTTCCCGTGAAATTAATCGTTTCCCACCGCCAACCACCGTATCTATCTCGACCACAGGATGGCCGTCGAAATGGGCAGCAGATGCTGCGTCAAAAACGTCACCGGATACGCGATGTTTTCTATGCTGATCGACCGACGAGGATGGCGGCATTCGCTTCCTTTCTCTCCTTTTCTTTGCCGTGGCATAAATCAGGAAATGTTATTTTCCTCCGAAGCTAGCGACTTTAATTTTTACTATAGTACATAACTTTCAAACGGATCATTTTATCAAAACGGAGTCTACAAGTTAAACGATGTACACGTTAAAAGCTCAACATCTATACCAGCTAAAATCGTAAGTAAATATTTTTCTCTGTAATATGTACCATAAACAACCAAAATTTAAAAATTTCAGTCAAAAATTATAAGTCGCACTCGCAGCCAAACAGGTCCCCAATCAAGCGTTGTACCCGCACGGCATTATGCCCACACCAGAAGTGTGGTTATCTTGTAAATGATTTGCCCATATAGCCACATCTGGGTTGTAGTGGTCCAGAGAAAAAGTAGCTCTCCAATCATCCAATGCACTAGTACAATCAGGGTGGTTCTTCTCTTTGAGAAAATATCTATGGATGTTTCTCATAATCTCCTTTACAATAAACAAAGAAACTAAAGCATCTTAGGTCCTGTTTGGCACAGCTTCATCAACAGCTTTATGAGCTGTTGTGAGCTGTTTTTTTGCCAAACACCCATTTTGCAAATAGCTTCACCCATGAAGCTCCTTTTTTTGTGCTCTCACAAAGGAATAGGGAGAGGTAAAGCTGAAAAAAGTAGCTTTTCACAGCTCTCTCCCTCAGGCCCATATTCCTAGGAAGCGAATGCCCCTCTAGTTCACAAATATTTACACGCATTTGCCACTCAGCGTACGCACAACAAAGTTCACAAAAATCCCGTGCATGAAGCCATGCATGAAGCTATTATTTTATTATTTTAATTTTTTTAATTCAAATATTCATTATTATTTTATTATTTTAAAAATATATTATTTTAATTTTTATTCACAAATCCCGTTCACAAATATTATTTTATTATTTTAATTTTTTAATTCATATTCATTCAAATATATTATTTTTTAATTCATATGATCATATACAAATATACAACTCCAAATGTTAGAACAAGTCAGGTAGACAGGGGCATCTTGGACAATTGACCTCTCTCAGCCATGCATGAAGCTGTTGGTGAAGCTGTTTTGCCAAACAGTTTTCTAAAACAGCTTTAGCTTCACCGGTGAAGCAGCTCGTGAAGCTGAAACTAAAAAAAAACAGCTTCACTAGTGAAGCTGAGCTGTGCCAAACGGGGCCTTATTGTACGTATTGAGTTGTATGAACTATCTAATTTATTTAAATGCTTAGATTTGTGAGGAAAGACATGCATACACGGCTCGTAGATACTAGATCCAGTATGGTCCTTCTGTAAAAGAATGTTGGGAGACAAATCGAACGTGCATGTGCCTAATCTTAACAGAGTTCCCGCTTGATTCCTCGGTTTTGCTTAGAAGTAATGCATGCATGTGGTCTACTCTGAATGTCTCAAGAAGTACGTATCGTGCTTAATTTGTCATCAAGACCTAACATAATCTTGGACGCGATTTAATACGGTCATGACCAGTTGATGCGTGAGGGACGGCGACGTGAGCCAGCTGCAAAGCCATTAGGAGCTGATTGACATGTGCCCTCAATCTTGGGGTGCTCAGGTTGTATATAGTCTGTAGCACACTAGCACGTCATATGATCGCCGCCCCCTACCTGTAAGATCAACATAGGCCATTTTTCATGCTTTTAAAAGTTATTTTTGGTTTTTCTATTATAACTAATTTTTAAATAAAATATCTTTTTAAGATATGATCTATAAGTTTATTGTAGTACATATTATAACAACTTCATTTATATTAACCAAAATTATATACGAATTTCTATTGCTTTGTACTTTCTATATCACGTATAACCTAAAAATTATAAGACATAACTAAAAGATATAAACCGAAGCAAAAAAAAATATAGATGATCCAAAATTCCAAAGTCTACTGGGAAAGGAAATGAGCAGGAGTAGAGCCTATTCTTTTTGGCTGCGGCTTGTGGTTTTTGGGCTGTTTGTACGAGAGATTACAGAGTAACAGAAACTCACGTGCGATTTTTGCCGACATAAATGAAGTCAATAAAGTATGTACCACAATTAACTAGTAAACCCTATCTTGAAAAATATTTTGTTTAAAAGCTATTTACTGTAGAAAATCTAAAAATCAGTTTTTAGAAATTGAAAAGAAGATGTCAGGTTTCTTTACCCAAAATCTAATGGCATGTGCACTGTCGCTGACAGTAAATGGCACTGCTCTGTTGCCATGTTGGGTGAGGCATCAATAGATTACTTTGGCGACAAGAGCTCATGCGGTAGGCTTAGTGCTTGCCTGGTTGGTGACGACCATGCATCCGAAAGTGAGAGACGTCTTGCTTGGATAGTTCATACAACCAAACTTGATAGTGAGAGGCATCAATAGATTACTTTGGCGACAAATCTAAGCATTTAAATATTCTAGTGTATTGTCAAACTTGTTGAGTTAAGGTGCCTTTGGTTGAGTTTTTGGGAGCTGTTTTTGCTTGTTGAGTTAAGGTGCCTTTGGTTGAGTGAAGCTGAGCTGTGCCAAACGGGGCCTTATTGTACGTATTGAGTTGTATGAACTATCTAATTTATTTAAATGCTTAGATTTGTCGCCAAAGTAATCTATTGATGCCTCTCACTTTGGTTGTATTGTCGCCAAAGTATTCTAGTGTATGGTTGTTACAACTATTCTGTGTGGTCGATACGATCAATCTGTATTGTCGATATGATCAATCTGTGTATGATCGTTACGACCAGTCTCTGGGATATCGTTACGATCAGTACTAAATCTACACTGAGTATTGTAGTTCCAAGTACTTCATGGTCGTGGTCTGTGTGTGTGGTCGTAGCGTCGTGGTCGTGGCGTCTGTATGTGGTCGAGGCGCCTGTGTCGTAGCGCCATGGTCATGGCGCCTATGTGCGTAGTCGTAGAAACCATGGTCACAGTCGTAGCTGCCATGATTGTAGTCATAGCAAACCGGTTGTAGCTGCATCGAGTACCGTAGACGTCATACTCGGAGGAGTACTGTAGACGCCATACTCGGTAGCAGCCACTGCAGCAGTCATCAGCACTGTGACCGTCATTGATACTGTAGCAGTTGTTGGTCGTTGTGGCAGTATGGCCGGTCTTTGTAGCAGTCGTGTGCAGCCAGTCACTGTAGCAGTCGTCAGCACGAGTGGTTGTGGAATGACATAAATCTTCAATCAGTTTGCGAACTGCTTGGTATAGGCAAACGCCGCGGTAGTCGTTGTCAGAGTCGTGTGCAGTGGGTGTGTGGCCTGCTGTGAGGCCCGGCTGTGTCTATATATACTATGTAAGTCTTTTGAGAGAATTAAGCCAGAGAATAACAAAGAAAACACATAAAAAGGTACGTCAGTTTGCACCATAATAATGTTACTCAGATCTAGTGTTTAACTCAGTTGCTAAGCTCCACCTTATTGTTCTCATCTCCGACTAGGCCTGGATATCGAGCTGGCTCGGCTCAGCTCGGTCTGGCTCGGTAGGATAACGAGCTGGCTCGAGCTGGCTCGTTATAACTAACGAGCTAAAAAGCTAGCTCGGCTCGGCTCGACGACAAGCTCGAGCTAGCTCGTTTGGCTCGTGAGCCAGGGCCAAAAAATGTCTCCATCATATATTCATCCATGGAAGCATGGCTCGTTTGGCTCGTTTGGGTACAATAGAGTACAAATTAACACATGCATGGCTCGTTTGGGTACAATAGAGTACAAATTTACACATTAACACATGCAATAGAGTACAAATTAGGTCCATGGAAGCAGCATATGCATATCTAAATTCCTGGAAGCATGGCTCGTTTGGCTCGTGAGCGGCTCGCGAGCTGGCTCGAGTTGGCTCGTTATAGTTAACGAGCTAAAATCTTGGCTCGGCTCAGCTCGTTATCCTAACGAGCTGAGCCGAGCCGAGCTGAGTCAGCCACGAGCCGAGCGAGCTAACGAGCTTCGAGTTTTTCGTCAGGCCTATCTCCGACAAGCTATCCACGACCGTGTTTATGTGCATCAGTTCACCACCAAAAGCGTATGTTTAAAAGAAGCTAGGTCAACATCTAGTATGCAGCTGTAAATGAGTTACAACTATCGAGATCAGAGTTTTGAGTGGTCGAATCACCCACAAAACATAGTAGTAGAAGTTTACTGTGTGCCACTGAACTGCAGATTTCCAGCACCTGAACAGCTCGGGCCTGCACCTCGAGCTGCACCACCCGCGGAGCCCTGCTCGCCGGCGCCGCTCCCGGCTGATCTCCCCTTTTCCGCCGTGCTCACCCACGACGATGGGCGCATAGCGTCCTTCGCCGCGCGCCTCGCCAAGACGCCGTCCGCGCGTCCCACCTCCCTCGACCGCGCCGACGCTGCGGGCTCCCTTGCGTCCGTGCCGCTCCGCCCGGGCACGTCGGTGGGCGTGGGCAACTACGTCACCCGCATGGGTCTCGGCACGCCGGCCACGTCGTACGTCATGGTCGTCGACACGGGGTCCTCGCTCACCTGGCTCCAGTGCTCCCCCTGCATCGTGTCGTGCCACCGCCAGGCCGGCCCTGTGTTCAACCCCAAGACGTCGAGCACCTACGCCTCCGTGTCGTGCTCCTCGCCGCAGTGCAAGGACCTCACCTCCGCCACGCTCAACCGCGCTGCCTGCTCCTCCTCCAACGTCTGCATCTACCAGGCCAGCTACGGCGACAGCTCATTCTCCGCCGGGTATCTGAGGCAAGGACACCGTGTCGTTCGGCTCGAACAGCATGCCCAACTTCTACTACGGCTGTGGGCAGGACAACGAGGGGCTCTTCGGGCGCTCGGCCGGGCTCATCGGCCTGGCGCGTAACAAGCTGTCGCTGCTGTACCAGCTCGCGCCAAGCCTCGGGTACTCCTTCTCCTACTGCCTCCCGACGTCGTCGTCCTCCGGGTACCTGTCCATCGGGTCGTACAACCCGGGGCAGTACTCGTACACGCCCATGGTGAAGAGCTCGCTGGACGACTCGCTCTACTTCATCAAGCTGGCCGGGATAACAGTCGCCGGGAGGTCGCTGGCCGTGTCGTCGTCAGAGTACTCCAGCCTGCCGACCATCATCGACTCGGGCACGGTGATCACGCGCCTGCCCACGAGTGTGCACTCGGCGCTGAGCAAGGCAGTAGCCGGGGCCATGAAGGGGACGCCGCGCGCGTCGGCCTACTCCATCCTCGACACGTGCTTCCAGGGCCGAGCATCGCAGCTGCGCGTGCCGGCGATCAGCATGGCCTTCGCGGGCGGCGCGGTGCTGAAGCTGTCGGCTCGCAACCTTCTCGTCGACGTGGACAGCTCCACGACGTGCCTGGCGTTCGCGCCCTCCAGGGGCGTCTCCATCATCGGGAACACGCAGCAGCAGACGTTCAGCGTCGTCTACGACGTCAAGAGTAACAGAATCGGGTTCGCCGCCGGCGGCTGCAGCTGAGAAGTTGCATGCACGGACTTGAGTAAATGGGCAATGCATTTGCTAGTCGCTTTTCTGAACTCATCAATTTGATTTGACCACACGAGCTCTTTAGAGTTCATGCATGTCGATGAATACATCAGAGATGGTAGATGAAAAGGGAGCTGATAAAGTGTTGCTCTAGCACATAGGTGTACATGTTATTACATCGTTGTTACATAAAAAAACACAAAAATAAATACAGGAGTAGCGCTATTTATATTGTTCAGACCAGGTAGTACTAAAGTACGTGAAAGTGGAAATGCATGACTCCAACGAAGATTACAATTCACCTAGCCAAAGAGATGGGAGATAGCTTGTCATATAGTAATTCTTTGGCAAGTAGTACTTTGTATGGATAGGTTTGTTCCTCCTTGAAGCTTCAAGAATTGTTCCACCTACGGTGAAAGAATTGTAAAACTGGAAGATATGCTTGTACTCATGTGTTCTTTGGACAATAAAGCCAGAAGCTAAAGTCTAAATGAGCACAGCCTAATATCGTAACTCCGAGATTGTTGTGCTCTTCTCTACTTTTGCAAATAGTATGGTTGGAAGCCGAACAAGTACGCAAAGCAAAACTTGTTGGTTGTTAGAACGAGAATAAAGATAGAATTGCTTTAGTCGTTGGAGTGTTGCCTTCTCTTCAATAATTGCAATGACACAGAAAGCGCAACTACGTACACAAGTACTGCCTTTTTGCGTTATGAACGGATGGATACTGAATGGGCCAAGAAGCGCGCGAGACTTGCAAACCATTCTCTTACGTCAAAGCATGGTCAGTTGCAACTACACGAGTCTTCCTTGTTGATGATTGATGATGAGCATAGAAGGATGACATCGATCTCAATATTTTCACGGCAATGTACAAGCAGAGGCAGGGAACTACGACAAGACAAACACAAAATTGCAAAGGAACAGGATCCCCTCTCTGGCGGGCCTAGCGCATGCATGCATACTGATATACAGTGGAATGTAGTTGCTGTTTGCTTTTTAGCATGATTGAATTTAAATAATAAAAAATACAAAGAAATAAGGAAGAAAAGAAAAGAAATAAAACAAAAAATTAGAAAAAAAACGAAATTAAGAAGATAGAAGTTGAAGTACAAATGAGCATAGCCATTTATGCAAGCCTCGAACGTATCGCCAGTGGCAGAACCAGGATTTGGCTACACCCCGAATTGAATTCTAACAACCTAAAACTAACGCCAATTTATACCCATATCATGACATAACAAAAGTGCATCATAATTGGCTAATTGCATTACTGATATGAAACTTGAGTTCAATACTAAACAAAAGCATAATAAGGAAAACATGCCATGATGTCCAAATATAAAAAATGTAACATAATAAAGATATAATTTAAGGACCTCAATTACAAAGATTTGCTCTCTATCATATCCTTTCATTTCTTCATTGATATTTGGATATGAACTAGAACCTGTAGAGACAACATATGATAGTAAATCAAATAGATGTATGAATAAATACGAACAATACGAAGTTTACATTTATAAGAAGCTAACTTACCACTAGCACGAGATAGTTGTTTCTTACATGACCTCATCCCTTGAAAGCGCAATAAAATCTTAGCATCATTAATGTTTGCAAATATGTCTTATTCAATATAGCATACCATGGTATGATTCATTCACTCATCATTCATCTTATTTCGTAAATCAGTCTTAATAATCTTCATAGCTGAAAAAGCTCTTTCTACGGTTGTTGTTGCCACCGACAAAATCAAGGCTAATTCAATGAGACAATATACCAATGGAAAAACTATGTATCTATCAGTCTGAACCATCTTCACAACAAGATCTCTTAGGTCAGTACAATTTGCAAAATCTAGACCACCTCTCACATCAGCAATAAATATACCAAGCTGGTCCTTAAAGACTACACAATCATATTCGGAGAAGTCATCACCATACATCCTAACAAGTTCAATTAATTTGTCCTTATCAAAGTTGACAAAAGAATTCTTTGGATCATGACAAGCAATACATAACAATAATTGGGTTGGTCTTTCAATAAAGCGATTATTTATCTCTATAATAATTTGGCCATACACCACAATAAATATATCATGATGAAAACGATCATAGTAAGTTACCATTTGGCCACCACGACCCCTAACCGACATTGTATCATTCATATTTGGCATAATGATTTTATGTTGGAGACAAAAGGCATTTGCCTCTGTGAAAAGCTCATTCCAATCATCATTTTTCTTATTACCTCTATTGTTTTCAATGTGGTTCTAATCAGCCCTATTGTAGGAACAATGTTTTGATCTTTCTTTTGCAAATATTGTAATATATCATTAGTCTTGCCTAAGATTTTGATCATAAGATAACGAATGATAACGAATGTCTTTGAAATAACAAATACTAGTTAGTATTGTATTATCATAGCTTGTAAAATAATATTAATCCATACAAAAATAAATAACATTTATGTGATCAGGGCAGGGCGTTCTCTAGCCCGCATCCACCCACCGTAGTGCGGGGTTGGGCGGATCATGGCCGGGTCGGGGTGAAACGCCTCAGGTGGGTGCGGGACAAGGCGGGGATCTAGAACTTCAGACCAGTTGCGTCGGAAGATTGATCAATTATAGAGATCACCTTTCACTTTCCATTAACAAGGCATACTAACTAAATCGCTACACCTTTTACAAATATATATAGTTGAGATCACTTGGAAACCTGTGATCACCTTGTTGATATAGTTCGAGTTGTGGAGAGGATCAACAAGCTGTAGAAGAGCATTAACTAGGCAGACTAGCTAAACCGCTAGACACCCTTTTTTTTTTATGTAGTTGAGATGACTTGGAAACCTGAGATCAGCTTGTTGGTATAATTCGAGTTGTGGAAAGTGTAACGCCCCCGTTTCCAAGGGCGCGTACGGACACGGCACCTCGCAACTATTCACGCATGAACAGTTATGAAGTGTCGCGCAAGAGTATACCATTGCATGCTTACAACAAAAGTCCAGCATATATTTGATATAAGGATTAACATCCATTTTTCGACAGCGGGGCGTGCAAGCCCAAAGTATACTTACATTACAAGAACTCCAGAATCCGCTTGAGCGCGGCCAAGACCTAAAGCCACGGGTCCTCGACGGGAAGACCCTTCCAACACGAAATCTTGAATTGCCTTCTTTTCCTTCTGGTATCTGTGGCATTTAGCAAGCCTGAGTACTCCGACCCCGTACTCAGCAAATCACAAGGGAAACCCAAACTTACTACTTGCATGGATCGACAAAGGAAGGGAGTATACTTGGTTTATTATTTTGAGTGGATGCAGTTTTATTTGCAAATATTTTATAAAATGACCTAAAACTACTTCTCAAGAACTCAGGGGTTTTCACGAAGAGTTCATTAACCAACTAATCAAGTTAAAGCATGAACAAAACTACTTAAGCTTCGCGGCTGGAATCACCCAAGTGACACAGCTCCAATAACCGGGAGCACGGCGTATTCGAATACCATTTATTTGACTCTGCAGAGTTTGCTCAGCTTTACCCACACGATCCCTTAACTCCCGACAGAGTTAAGAAAGCCAGGTCGTTTCACTGCTCAATTCTTTATATAGGCTCTACCCGGTAGAATTCACTCGGGTCTGGATTCCACACACACACACACACTCACACAAAAGAAGACAGTATCCGCTTCGAGTGAACTCTACCGTTGTTAGGCACCCATAACACGACTTGCCTAACCTCACTGCTAAACCTCCTGTAGAGTTTCAATCGAGTTGAGCAGCTATTCGACAAGTGTTGACAAGTCAACTCCTGTGGTTGAGCGATCACTGTGACATTTGCTCAGCGTAAGGGTTTCAGTCCTTATATTTTCACATGGTCCGCAACCTCGCCAGGCCCGCGACCTCCAACCTAGAGTAAGCGGTGGGCGAAGGCCGTCTCGCGGCTCCCCACAACACCCTTACCCTAACTTCAATCCTAGGGTAAAAGATTGGCGAGGACCGCCCTGCGGTTTCCACTCCCCCTTACCCTACCTTGTGCACGCCGGCACTCTCCGCTCTAAGATACGGTGTCCCATACCACCCTACCTTAGAGTCGGGTTTTCTAAATTCTATTGGCTCCGCAGCCACAGCCTTATTAGTGTAACATTTTGCATGATGATAATAATATCCTACAATTCTCTAGATTAACAGATAATTATTTCTAGGGTTACAAAGGCATGGCTACAAAGTAACATGGCATTTAACGGTGGTAGGTTTAACTACATAACATGTCATTCTAATCATTTTATTTTACTTTGAATTAACATTTCAAAATTAGCTTAATGCAGATAATATCAGACAACATGGGTTGCAACATGATCAAGGACTTGTGACTTGCCGTAAACCGGGACGAACTCGGCTAGCTCGAACGTAGAAGCTCCTGGATCCTGCGACTGTGCTTGAGCTTCCGGAAACTCCGACACTAGCGCAAACACTGAAAATAACATAAATCCGGCTTGAGACTAATCAAGCGAGGAAAAATAAACTATTTAAAAAGGAGTAAATTGCATAAACCCTTCAAATGGAATTTTAGAATTTTATCTGGGAGGAATTTGTGGAAATGGAGGTCACCACTGGGTCCAGAATATTTTTGGAGCAAAGTGGTGAAATTTGGGAATTTTTGGAATTTTCTGTGATTTTCTAGAATTTATTTGGATTTTTCTGGATTTTGGAAATTGATAAATCGGGGAAAAATCGGATGAACAGTAACCGGCCCGGTCGCTTGCTACAGTGCGGCCTGGCCCGGGGAAGAGGAGCGGGCCGGGGAAAGTCGGCCCACGCCAGCGCGCGCGTCCGCGCGGCCGGATGGCCGACGCGTCGCTCGGGCAGGCGATCCAGATGACGTGGGAGCGGGCGGCCTGGATCTGTGCGGGTGGCGATCGGACGGCAAGGATGCGGGGTAAGCGAGGCGATACGGGGCGGATCAAACGGAGGAGAGGCGGGGTCGTTAAGAGGATCGGACGGCGGAGGGCAGGCGATCATCCGACGCTCAAAAACAGACGGCAACGATTGGATGCGAGGGCTGGGATGCGTCCACGTCGCGGGGAGGAGGGAGTCGTCTTCCTCCTCCAGCCGCTACAGTACCCCGCGGCAGGGATACGGTGGCGATGGCGGCCTGGGCGCCAGGGGGCTCGTCGGCGGTAGTGGAGGGTACCAAGGGGTGGCGGGCGACAAGGTAAGTCCATTTTTGGGCTTAGTGGAGCTCGGGGGTCAGTGGAGGGGGCTGGAGGCAGAAGGGGAAGAAACGGCTTCCCGGCGGCGAAGAAGGTCACCGGAGCCGAGAGGGGTCGATTGGGGGCAGTTACACGGTCACGGGGGTGTGGCGCTCACAATGGCGAAGAGGGTGGAGGCTGGGGAGCGTCGAGGGAGGCTGGCCACGGGCGCACGGTTGAAGTCGACGGCGAGCTTCGGTGGCGGCGCTCCACAGTGGGTTCCCTGGTCGGAGGAGAGTACAAACATGGTCAGCGAGCTGAGGAGAAGTTCGGGGAGCAAGCAATTGGGGAATGGGGAAGGGAGCGGAAGATCGAGCTACGGGGGCCGGCGCAGGGGACGATGGCGGCGGAGCTTCGGGCGAAGAGGATCCAATCGGGAGCTCCTGGAGGTACTAGGGAGTGGCGGGATGTGAATGGAGGCGTTTGGGAGGTTTGGGGAGCAAAGGATCGGACGGGCACCGGGGAGCGGGTTTTATACCCGAGCGGGGGAGGAGAATCCTTCGGGGAGAAGGCAGAGGTTCGGGCTCCGGGGCCGACAGGAAGGTAGGGGAGCAGTGAGGACGTCTCCTCTGCACAGTGGAAGGGACGGGTGACGCAAGGCTCGGTGCAGAGGGGGCGACGCGACGGGAGCAGGTGGGCGGCGGGTATGGCGGAGGCGCGTCCGCGCGCGGGAGAGGGAGAAGGCGGCCCCTGGCAGGTGGGGTCGGCACAGGAGAGCGGCGACGTGGCGCGAGGGCATCCGCCCGTTTGGACAGGGCTGTCGGGGCGGCGCGGAGCCAAGCGCGTGCGCGAGGAGGAGCAGAGGTGGTGCGGGAGCGGCGCAACGCCAGCGCGGGGAGGAGGCGGGGAGAGGCTGGCAGGTGGGGCCCGGCAACAGGAGGCGGAGGTCGGGGTCAAAGGCGGTTGGGGTGACGGCCGGCGACGGCGAGCCGGCAGCAGGGACGGCGCGGCGGGGCACAGCGCGCAACGCAGGCGCGGGCGCGAGGAGAAGGTGGGTGAGGGAGAGGCGCCAGCGGAGAGGGAGGAAGAAAGCGGCGCGGGCGCCAGGGGAAGGGGAAAAGCGGGAATGGGCTGAGGCGCCAAAGGAAAAGGGAAAGCGGAATCGCCAAAAGAGGAAAGCGCATTCCGGGGAAACTTTCCAAAAAGGGAAAGTTTCCAGAAAATCAAACAAAAATCCACAAAAATTTTGGAAATTTTCTGGTTTGAATTTTTGGGGTTTTTCAACCTACCCCCCTTAAAAGAATCTCGACCCCGAGATTAACTTGGTCCAGGGAGTAAGTTGGGGAAACACGCTGCAAGTCTGACTCTCTTTCCCAGGTGGACTCATCCGCTGTGTGATTCTTCCACTGCACTGCAAAATCTGACATTCTTGCTTCTGAGCTGCCTCTCTGATGTTTCAAGTATTTGTAGTGGTTCTTCAGCATACGTGCAATATCCTGTAACTCAATATCTGACAATAGCATTTCATCTGTTGGCTGTCGTAGACACTTTCGAAGCTGAGACACATGGAACACATTGTGTATTCTTGACAGATTGGGCGGTAGCTGTACTTGATAAGCTACCTCTCCAACTTTTCCGGTAACTTGGACGGTCCCACATATCTCGATGCTAATTTGCCCTTAACTTGAAACTTCTTGACAATCTTGAGTCTTTCTCTGGTGATCTGAACATGTTTCTCTGCGTCTTGAGCAATCTGAGGGCCAATCAGTTGTTGTTTACCTATTTCCGACCAATTCAGTGGAGTTCTGTATTTTCTATCATAAAGTGCTTCAAAGGGGCCATTTGAATACTGGCTTGATAGCTATTGTTGTATGAGAACTGAGCGAACGGGAGGCAAGTGTTCCACGCTGCTCCATACACAATAGCACAGGCTCTCAGCATATCCTCCAAGATCTGGTTTGTTTTCTCTGTCTGTTCATCTGTCTGAGGGTGGTACACTGAGCTGAGGTGCAAGGTCTTACACTGACTTCATGTAATTTCTTCCAGAACTTGGACGTAAACGGTGCTCTTCTATCTAACACAATTTTCTTAGAAACTCTATGGAGTGTCACAATTCTTGTCAAAACACTCGGTGAGTTTATCCTTCCCATAAGTTTGTTTGATTGGGAGGAAATGAGCCACCTTGGTCAATCTGTCGACAATGACCCATAGCATCATATCCCTCACGAGTCTTGGAAGTCCTGTAATGAAATCCATGCATGCTATCCCATTTCCATTCGGGTATTGGCCAAGGCTGCAACAATCGATGGTTTTTTTTCTTGTCTATCTTGATCTGTGGCAGACATCACATTTAGCTACATATCTGCCACTTCTTTCTTCATCTGGTTCCACCAATACCTCTTCTTCCAATCTTGATACATCTTTGTGCCTCCTGGATGAATTGAGAAAATGAGCCTCAGGTAGATCAACTCTCCAATCCTTCTTATCGGGTATACAATAGCGATCACGAAGATAAGGATTCCATGCTCGTCTACCGCATACTCTGATGAATTTCCTTCTTGAATGTCCTTTTTCAGTTTTTGAATCTCTTCTTCTTCATCTTGTGCTGCTTTAATCTGATCTGTCAACAATGGTTGGAGTCCTAACGCTGCCATACTGCCTTGTTCAGTGGTTACCAAATTCAGTCGTGGGATATCTCTCTTTGCAACTCTGGTGGGTACTTTGTCATGTTGATTTAGCTTGGGCGAGCCTTGCGGCTAAGGGCATCAGCAACTACGTTAGCCTTGCCCGGGTGATGTTGGAGATCATCATCATAATCTTTGATCAATTCCTGTCATCTTCATTGTCTCCTATTCAACTCTGACTGTGTGAACAGGTACTTCAAGCTCTTATGGTCTGAGGTTATCTCACAACGATTCCCTAACAGGTAGTGTTGCCAAATTTTGAGTGCATACACCACAGCTGCTAGCTCCAAATCGTGTGTGGGGCAATTCTCTTCATGTGGTTTCAGTTGTCTGGATACATAGGCAACAACTTTTCC
The DNA here is from genome assembly GCA_017311315.1 of Dendrocalamus latiflorus. Classification (NCBI taxonomy): domain Eukaryota; kingdom Viridiplantae; phylum Streptophyta; class Magnoliopsida; order Poales; family Poaceae; genus Dendrocalamus; species Dendrocalamus latiflorus. Next base: position 33,344 of record CM029609.1, read on the forward strand.
ATCTTGCATAAGCACACATTCCAAACCTTGCTTTGAAGCATCGCAATAGATTTGGAATTCCCTTTCTAGGTTGGGCAAGATCAACACGGCGTGGTCGTCAACTTGGTCTTCAACAACTGAAAACTCTCTTTTCAAGCATCTGTCCATATGATGGCATATCTTTCGTCAGTAGTTGAGTGAGTGGACGAAAATCTTTGAGCCCTTCTATGAATCGGCGATAATAACCCGCCAATCCAAGGAACTTCTCACTTCCGTTACGGGCTTGGGCTGCTTCCATCATATGCGGCAATCTTTTCTGATTCAACCTTGACCATCTTCCGATATGATATGGTCCAAGAAAACAACTTCTTTCAGCCAAAAGCTGCATTTGTCGAACTTGGCATATACTTATGCTTTCTCAATTTGGTCAATGCCATGTGCAGATGTTCCTTGTGCTTCTTCGCTCTTGGGATAATCAGACTATCATTAATGAGACATCACGAATTGGTCCATGTGCACAGATTCATAAGATTCATGAAATAAGCTGGCGCATTGGTTAAACCAAAGGGTACGACCGTGAACTCAAATGATCCATATCTGGTGATGAAGGTCGTCTTCTCTCGATCTTGCTCTCGGATCTTGAGCTGATGGTAACCCGAGCGCAAGTCGATCTTGAAAAAAAATACTTTGGCACCCTTAAGCTGATCAAACAGTCATCAATTCTGAGCAATGGGTACTCGTTTTTGATTGTAACAGCATTCAATTCTCTGTAATGAACACACATTCTTAGCTTTCCATTCTTCTTTTTCACAAATGATGCTGGTGCCGACCAAGGCGAAACTTGGTCGAATAATCTTTCTCTTGCAGTCACCTAACTGTCTCTTGAGTTCTTTCAATTCGCTTGGCTGACATTCTGTATTGATGCTTGGCAATTAGCTTTGTGTCTGAAATCAACTCTATGACAAGTTCTACTTGTCGGTCAGGGGTCTGTCTGGTAATTCTTCTGGAAACACATCAGGGTATTTGTACTACTGGCACTTGATCTGGTGTAACTGCTAGCATGTTGATCATGCGTTTTTTGCATCCTTCAATACTTCTTTGTTTTTTTTTTACCACTTTCTGACCCTCAAGGGTTACCAATGATATGTTTTGATCTCATAATCGACTTTGCCTTTGTTCTGGCTAGCCAGTTCATGCCCAAAATGACATCTAACCCTTGTGTATCTGGCTGCAACAAATCTGCCTTAACCTTCTCTGGATTGACTTTGACTCCTCTTCATTTGTACCTGTATATCATCCTTGCGTGTGTGGTACAGGTTCCCGCTTGGATGAATTATGTCGTACCAAGGTTGGATATGATTGGGTCTGCTGGAATCAACTCTATTACAACATAACCATCACACCCAGTTCACTTTACACAAATGGTCTGCATACATCTTCATAATTTTGCCACAAGCCTTAGTTAAAGTAATTTACAGACAACTATTCAGTTCTTCAACTAGCTTACAAAAGGATAACCAAAAGTACATCATCTCATTTCTTATTCTGCATAGCTCATATTTTCTGGTCTATCTGCTGGTTTTGGGCCTGGAGTTTAGCTGCTTCTGATGACAAACTCCTCCTGGGACACTGATGCTTGTAGTGTCCAATCTCTCCACAATGGAAACATGCATTCGTCCTTCGTACAGCTGCTAGTAAGATGCTTGCCACCGCAGGTGAGGCACTTGATGGCGGTGGCGAGGGAGTGGCATACTGCTGAGACTGTCTGGACTGGGTCTTCGGTATCGTCACAGACTGACGGAAGGGTTGGGATCGGAATGAGGGTGATCCCGTGGTCTTGCTTCGCTGAGCATTGTGTGAAGACTGAGACTTGTGCGCTGTTCATGCTTTCTGTCATCCTCCATTCTGGTCCTCTTAGGGTAAGATTCATCTTCTTCCATCGGTGGCAGGCGGGATGAGAAGTCTGCCTTTTTGCTTGCTCTTTAGCTTCTTCTTCGGGTAAGGACTTCAGTGGGCATTGGTCACGATAATGCCCATCCTGTTTGCAGTGAAAACAAGCGTTGGTGATGGAGCCGAAGGCTTCTTTCGTTTCATGACTTTCACGTAACCTGGTCTTTCTTCTATCTGTAGAGCTCGATCAACCAGGCTCAATAGGCTTGAAAACTTCATGGCCTGAAGGCGTTGTCTTATATTGGGTTGTAGACCTTTCATAAAGTACTCCATCCTTTTAGCTTCGGTGTTAGTTTCCTCTTGAGCATACTGGGATAATTGATGAAATTGTTGTAGATATGCTGTGATGGAGTTTTCTCCTTGTTGAAGATTAAGAAAGTTCTGATATTTTCTTGTGATAACTTCAGGAGGAATATGAGGCTTTACGAAATCTCTTCACAAAGTCTTCCCATGAATATCTTCTCTTAGGGTGCATCCACTGGATAGCATTCCACCAAGTAATTACGGGCTCGGACAACTGATAGGTGGCGAAAAGAATTCTCCTTATTTGTACACTGGATAGTATTCACTCTTCTCTCAATCTTGTAACCAGTTATCTGCATTCAGCGACTCTGTGGTTGAAGGAAATTTTGGGGGTGAGTTTGCAGGAATGCTGTAAACTTCAATGCAGTCGCGCGTGATGCTGACACTGACTCTTCGGGTGTCACCTTGACAATGAACGGTAGCTGTGATTCTCCTTGCTGTTCTGACATCTGGACTTGATCTGTGGCAGGTGCACCCTGCCTGTTGGTCTGACCACTCTGCTGTGCTGGATCCATCTGCCAATTGGGAATTTGAGATCAGCTTTGCAGCGGCTTTGGCAAATCAGGTAAGTAAGACATTGAATTTCAAGGTAAGTATAGGGCGAAAAAGGTAAGATCGAGAGCGAAAGGGACAGGAGAAAGTTTGAACACAGGGGGATTACTGATAATTAAGCAAACAACATACAAGATAAAGAATAAATTTATATATGCAAGTGGTACATAAACCACTTAGGGTTCATGATACACTGCTTTACATTACAAAAGTACAACTACTACTCAGGGTCAGTCTAGTCTAGCGAACGACGGCTACTCTTCCAGCTGAGAAACGAAATTTTGAAGCTAGACAAGCAAAGCAGTAAACATTTTTGCCAAAGTAAAACTTAAGCAAGTAAACTAAGATAGATGAGGTAGCACAAGAGAGGAAAAGACAGCAATAATACTTATATTTTTCGTAAACCCTTTTTATGGCTTAAATTAAGTTTTGCGATAAAATCGCTTCCTAATTGCCTTAGGTCTTAACCTACGGTCAAGAGCCTGCTCTGATACCACTTCTTGTAACGCCCCCGTTTCCAGGGGCGTACGGACACGGCACCTCGCAACTATTCACGCATGAACAGTTATGAAGTGTCGCGCAAGAGTATACCATTGCATGCTTACAACAAAAGTCCAGCATATATTTTATATGGATTAATCCCTTTTTCGACAGCGGGGCGTGCAAGCCCAAAGTATACTTACATACACAAAAACTCCAGAATCCGCTTGAGCGCGGCGAAGACCTAAAGCCACGGGTCCTCGACGGGAAGACCTTCCAACACGAAATCTTGAATTGCCTTCTTTTCCTTCTGGTATCTGTGGCATTTAGCAAGCCTGAGTACTCCGACCCCGTACTCAGCAAATCACAAGGGAAACCCAACTTACTACTTGCATGGATCGACAAAGGAAGGGAGTATACTTGGTTTATTATTTTGAGTGGGTGCAGTTTTATTTGCAAATTTTATAAAATGACCCAAAACTACTTCTCAAGAACTCAGGGGTTTTCACGAAGAGTTCATTAACCAACTAACAAGTTAAAGCATGACAAAACTACTTAAGCTTCGCGGCTGGAATCACCCAAGTGACACAGCTCCAATAACCGGGAGCACGGCGTATTCGAATACCATTTATTTGACTCTGCAGAGTTTGCTCAGCTTTACCCACACGATCCCTTAACCCCATGACAGAGTTAAGAAGCCAGGTCGTTTCACTGCTCAATTCTTTATATAGGCTCTACCCGGTAGAATTCACTCGGGTCTGGATCCACACACACACACACACTCACACAAAAGAAGACAGTATCCGCTTCGAGTGAACTCTACCGTTGTTAGGCACCCATAACACGACTTGCCTAACCTCACTGCTAAACCTCCTGTAGAGTTTCAATCGAGTTGAGCAGCTATTCGACAAGTGTTGACAAGTCAACTCCTGTGGTTGAGCGATCACTGTGACATTTGCTCAGCGTAAGGGTTTCAGTCCTTATATTTTCACATGGTCCGCAACCTCGCCAGGCCCGCGACCTCCAACCTAGAGTACGGTGGGCGAAGGCCGTCTCGCGGCTCCCCACAACACCCTTACCCTAACTTCAATCCTAGGGTAAAAGATTGGCGAGGACCGCCCTGCGGTTTCCACTCCCCCTCCACCTTACCTACCTTGTGCACGCCGGCACTCTCCGCTCTAAGATACGGTGTCCCATACCACCCTACCTTAGAGTCGGGTTTTCTAAATTCTATTGGCTCCGCAGCCACAGCCTTATTAGTGTAACATTTTGCATGATGATAATATATCCTACAATTCTCTAGATTAACAGATAATTATTTCTAGGGTTACAAAGGCATGGCTACAAAGTAACATGGCATTTAACGGTGGTAGGTTTAACTACATAACATGTCATTCTAATCATTTTATTTTTACTTTGAATTAACATTTCAAAATTAGCTTAATGCAGATAATATCATAGCATAATTAGACAACATGGGTTGCAACATGATCAAGGACTTGTGACTTGCCGTAAACCGGGACGAACTCGGCTAGCTCGAACGTAGAAGCTCCTGGATCCTGCGACTGTGCTTGAGCTTCCGGAAACTCCGACACTAGCGCAAACACTGAAAATAACATAAATCCGCTTGAGACTAATCAAGCGAGGAAAAATAAACTATTTAAAAAGGAGTAAATTGCATAAACCTTCAAATGGAATTTTAGAATTTTATCTGGGAGGAATTTGTGGAAATGGAGGTCACCACTGGGTCCAGAATATTATTTGGAGCAAAGTGGTGAAATTTGGGAATTTTTGGAATTTTCTGTGATTTTCTAGAATTTATTTGGATTTTTCTGGATTTTGGAAATTGATAAATCGGGGAAAAATCGGATGAACAGTAACCGGCCCGGTCGCTTGCTACAGTGCGGCCTGGCCCGGGGAACGGCCCGCGCGGCCGGGAGGCCGGCGCGGTCCAACGCGCGCGCTCACGCGCGGGAAGAGGAGCGGGCCGGGGAAAGTCGGCCCACGCCAGCGCGCGTCCGCGCGGCCGGATGGCCGACGCGTCGCTCGGGCAGGCGATCCAGATGACGTGGGAGCGGGCGGCCTGGATCTGTGCGGGTGGCGATCGGACGGCAAGGATGCGGGGTAAGCGAGGCGATACGGGGCGGATCAAACGGAGGAGCGGCGGGGTCGTTAAGAGGATCGGACGGCGGAGTGCAGGCGACCATCCGACGCTCAAAAACAGACGGCAACGATCGGATGCGAGGGCTGGGATGCGTCCACGTCGCGGGGAGGAGGGAGTCGTCTTCCTCCTCCAGCCGCTACAGTACCCCGCGGCAGGGATACGGTGGCGATGGCGGCCTGGGCGCCAGGGGGCTCGTCGGCGGTAGTGGAGGGTACCAAGGGGTGGCGGGCGACAAGGTAAGTCCATTTTTGGGCTTAGTGGAGCTCGGGGGTCAGTGGAGGGGGCTGGAGGCAGAAGGGGAAGAAACGGCTTCCCGGCGGCGAAGAAGGTCACCGGAGCCGAGAGGGGTCGATTGGGGGCAGTTACACGGTCACGGGGGTGTGGTGCTCACAATGGCGAAGAGGGTGGAGGCTGGGGAGCGTCGAGGGAGGCTGGCCACGGGCGCACGGTTGAAGTCGACGGCGAGCTTCGGCGGCGCTCCACAGTGGGTTCCCTGGTCGGAGGAGAGTACAAACATGGTCAGCGAGCTGAGGAGAAGCTCGGGGAGCAAGCAATCGGGGAATGGGGAAGCGGAGCGGAAGATCGAGCTACGGGGGTCGCCGGCGCAGGGGACGATGGCGGCGGAGCTTCGGGCGAAGAGGATCCAATCGGGAGCTCCTGGAGGTACTAGGGAGTGGCGGGATGTGAATGGAGGCGTTTGGGAGTTTGGGGAGCAAAGGATCGGACGGGCACCGGGGAGCGGGTTTTATACCCGAGCGGGGAGGAGAATCCTTCGGGGAGAAGGCAGAGGTTCGGGCTCCGGGGCCGAGGAAGGTAGGGGAGCAGTGAGGACGTCTCCTCTGCACAGTGGAAGGGACGGGTGATGCAAGGCTCGGTGCAGAGGGGGCGACGCGACGGGAGCAGGTGGGCGGCGGGTATGGCGGAGGCGCGTCCGCGCGCGGGAGAGGGAGAAGGCGGCCCCTGGCAGGTGGGGTCGGCACAGGAGAGCGGCGACGTGGCGCGAGGGCATCCGCCCGTTTGGACAGGGCTGTCGGGGCGGCGCGGAGCCAAGCGCGTGCGTGCGAGGAGGAGCAGAGGTGGTGCGGGAGCGGCGCAACGCCAGCGCGGGGAGGAGGCGGGGAGAGGCTGGCAGGTGGGGCCCGGCAACAGGAGGCGGAGGTCGGGGTCAAAGGCGGTTGGGGAGACGGCCGGCGACGGCGAGCCGGCAGCAGGGACGGCGCGGCGGGGCACAGCGCGCAACGCAGGCGCGGGCGCGAGGAGAAGGTGGGTGAGGGAGAGGCGCCAGCGGAGAGGGAGGAAGAAAGCGAGCGCGGGCGCCAGGGGAAGGGGAAAAGCGGGAATGGGCTGAGGCGCCAAAGGAAAAGGGAAAACGGAATCGCCAAAAGGGGAAAGCGCATTCCGGGGAAACTTTCCAAAAAGGGAAAGTTTCCAGAAATTCAAACAAAAATCCACAAAAATTTAGGAAATTTTCTGGTTTGAATTTTTGGGGTTTTTCAACGGATCAACAAGCTGTAGAAGAGTTGGTACTTGGAACAGATAATGATCTGAGCCGCGGGCTGATATCAGCGCAGTATCACTTCACTATCTGGGCCTAATTGTTCAACGAACGACCATGTCTTCTAAGCCTCACACACTCCCAAGGAAAATATAACGTGAACATGCTGAGCAGTAGACAGGCAGGACACCGGTCACTAGCACGTACACCGTTCTACATCTCATTGTATTGTCATCTGGACTCAGGTCGATCACAATAGCTTCAACAGAATACACCATGTCCCGTAAAATAGCACCACAGGAAGAACAGAGTACCCATGCAGTCAAAAAAACATAGCACAAAATTCCTCGCGAAAAAAATACGATAAAATTGGTCTAGCACCATCGCATCCGAGCAAAGCAAAGGCAAACAGAGCACACTGCCCAGAATATAGAAAGAGCGAACTAGTTGGCACTGATAGGGCAGATGAAGAGGCCGTTCAACTCATCACAAGTCACAGCATCACCCATCTGAAGGTTCACATCGTCACTCCTCTGGAGTCTTAGCAGGCCATACAACTCACTGGAATCTAACATATGATCTGCGCCCTACCCCGACACAGGCTATAGGCATCTGTACATTTCTTTATATACACATACAGCAGGATACATGATTTATTAATTGAATTACCATGTCAACTTAAAATTCTGATTTGAGGATACCTAATTTATGTTGGCAAGATTCGGCGCAGCTGAGGCACAGCCTCAAAACAGCGAGTCAAGATATGAGTAGTTATACAGACGGCCAAACTGGAGGAGGCTGCCATACGTTCTATCCCATACCCCGACAAAAAGCATGTCGGTGTCCGGGCTGAAAGACATGCCAGATATCTCGCCAAAGAAGTCCAGCTCTTGCCTTTTGTTGTAATCACTCCTGACGTCGAAGATGTGGACAAAGTCTGCTGGTTCCGCCATTGACATGAACTGCCCATCTGACGTGAAGCGGATTGATCTAATGGCTCCAAGGTTGCCCCTCAATACATGGACGGATTTTGAGAGATTCCTCACGTCCCAAATTCGGCATGTCTTGTCTTGGTTGCCAGTAGCAAATGTTTGGCCGTCAGGGCTCCAAGCTGATGCAAATGAGTAATCCCAATGGCCTTTCATGGAATGTAGAGTCTGCATCAGAAACAAAACAGTGTACCCACTTAATCACACATCATATCAGCACTTTAATGTGAAATATTGATCAGAGCTTGGTTAGCATCTATATGATATTTTATGCCTGGGTTTGCATGTGCTTGTATACCTTTCCTGAATTGGCATCAATAAGTAAACCATTAGGATCGTCCCCCACAATAACAACAAGCTTTCTGTCAGGACTCAGTGATGTATGCTGCATGAACAAAATAACAATACAAAGTAAGGCCAGAGTACAGCAATAAAAACATTTGAAGCATTCCATTGATTCTGATGCATACATATCATGTGCACACTGATGTTGGATCCATCTACTATCAGTACTATGTCAAAAGGCAGTGATGGGAAAAAGGAAAGGAAAGGGTTCTATAGTTGGCACGTGCGAGATTATCTTGTAGGGTGCCAACTGCAAAATATGCAACAACTTTTCTTTATCCACCATATTCAGAAGACTGTACAGAACAGTATAATGTCGTCAGCTATGGCAATATAAATGTTACACTCCATTTTGCTCTTTAGTTCCATAAAAAATTCGTACCCTAATATTACTAGGTTTGCAAACAGCACGGTACCTAACATGACAATAAGATCATTGTAAAAAAGCGTAAGGAAATGAACAAGGAAACAAGACTACAACCATATGTTACCAAAATGGGGGAAAATCGATGAATCTCTAGTACAAACTGCAAACGATTTGTTCCAAGTTTCCAACCATAACACAAGAAAAAAAAAGAAACAGGAATAACCAAAGGGACTTACGTTCACTGGCCAGTCAAACTGAAAATGCTTGCAGAGCTGGAATCTCTCCATGTCATAGTCTCTTACACCAGAGTCATTATTCGATGCCATGAAGTGAACAGCGCCACTGAGAAAATAACCAGAACTGACATGAACATACGTTCAACAAGGTTGCATCTTTAATAACAGGGATAGGATGTTACCTAGAAGTATTGAATATCTCAACCGCATTAGTAATAGCATTATCATCATATGTTGTTCGACAGCAAAAGCTTATTCCTTCTCGATCAAGGTGCTGCATTTCACATCAACAAAGGAATAAAAAATCAACAAAAGATCAGTATTGAGAGTTCATAAACAGATTAAGCATGTGAATACATGCACAACACGCGTCAGTTAGTTATTTACTTATTTTTCAGCAAAATTTGCATAACATTGGTTAGTTTATTCAAGTAAGGCAAAACCAGTGATTGTGTTAGTCTACCATGCACATCTCACCATAACATTCCCAATTTCATAAGAGATAATTCCATGGGGTTAGAATCGATAGTGCACTAGGATCAAGGCGAGCATCCAGTAAAAGAACAATATTGATGCATGCAAACATCACAAATAGTGGAAACTTGTCAATCGTCATATAGCTAAAACACTATGCCAATAGATAGCACAGCAGTGGGTTGGATTCAAAAGGATTTGAATCAGTCTGGATAACTTACCTTGCAGATTAACTCTCCTTGAAATCCGCCAGCTACCAGCAAATTGTCCTTGACCGCCAAGGTACTAACTTGAGTCTGAGAAAAACCCTCTAATAAACTTCCTGGGTGCTTCTGTAACAAGAGATCCATAAACTTTAACATAAGAATAACTAGAGAAGCTGCAGAGGAAGGGGAAATTTAGGCAGAAAAGAAATTAGAATAATTTATCATACCTCCCTTGGTGCCACATGTCCTTGGACATTCATAAGTTCAGTATCCACATTACTCAATGCCGACCAGTGAAGAACTGAGTAATGTGACATTAGGTAGACGTCATGCTTGGATGTAGACCATACTAAATTTCTCAGCTGCAGGCATAGTTCAGGTCAATTATTTCACTCTCCACATTTGCAGATAAAAATCATACAGAAGAGAGGAGGAACATCAATTAGGAATTTGAGATCGACTGCAAATGATGAGCTCAAACACAGCAACATCATAGTTTACTCACTGACAAACATAATCAGGACCTGCAGATATCCCTGAACATGTTGAACCGTTACAATAAAAGTATCTCCAAACAGGCAATGCAAACTTAAATTAGTCCCAAAGATAAAAGAACCAACACCAATCCTTTTAGACAAGAGACTACGCAGGAACACCTTGCCCTTTTTTTTAACATAGGAATACATCTCACTATCCATGCAAAGTTTACGCAATAATTACATGTTTCAAAACATTTAATTCAAATTAACTTTTACAAATCCGAGAAGCTAATACAGTTAAAAGCATTGATGCAAAATTTTCTTCAAATTAGCAGTAAGAATTTGCAATCAAGCATGTCATAGTTACTGAAATAGACACACTCAAAAGAAATATGGAGTAATACTTAGCAACTTCGCACCTAATTATTTCTTTGATTTTTTATATTCAAGGAAATGGTACAGCAAAAACTATGAAGGCAAAAGATCAGGATGAAAGTTGACTGACAAAGTAACTTAATAAGTCTGAAGCTGGTTCGGTTAATGAAATGTAGAAACATAATCTTATGAGAGAACGCCCAGAAATTTGATACCACCTATCAAAAAGATATCTAAACAATTACATCTGATAATCATCCGACAGCATATTAATATTATCATGAAGTGGGGAAAGGAAGGCAGAATGAACCCACCTGAAAATGTAGGATAGTTGATTTTACCGATCTAGTATTTTGTCTGAATTCATAATACATTCCGCCTTTCTCAGTTGGTTTGCATTCCTGTTTATGACAAGTGTCAACTGTTAACCACATGCAGACCAAAAATTTTGCATGAACTGAACTTTCTAAAAGACACACCTTTGCTGCTGCTTCTCCAGAATTAGGCATATTCTCATAATTTTTGTACTGCTCTAATCTGGTCTGTCTGTATTTTTCACGTGTGATAGCTAGCCCCTCCCATGGTATTCCCTGAATGTCCTTTCCTTTTCTTGCATCCGCTGATGAAGTATCTGAGATCTTATGATGCTAAACAGATAAGGAGAAACAACCATTTAGAGCATTGCAGCGTGGTTTATGTAGTTAAAACAATGATCAAGTTGCCACTCAGAAAGAAACCATATTTACAGAAACTCTTATATTGGTAAAGTTCAAGACTGGTTTATAAATTAAAAGCTGAGCAAGGAAAATAACTGCTTTCTATATCCTATGTCCAGAATTAAAAACAAACTAACAGTGATTTAGAAATGGAAGACAGGAATAGACAAAACAATGGAAGCATTTACATAGCATAGCAGGTAGAAATCATGGGAAACGAGGCGCAATCTTGCAAAAGATAGTTGCATAGATAGTACCAAAAGATTGGGATGATGAACGGTAGAAGACAAAGGACATTGTGCAACTATGTAAGAGGACAAGCTTCATGGATTCAGACAACCCTCTAAACAAGAGAGAACTGTATCAGGCTCCCAAGACTCAACAGCCAACACAAGATGCGTGAGAATTGTTGTCGTTTCGTGGATTCAGTTAACCCTCCAAATAAGAGAATGCATAATCAATGACCCCATAAGCCATTTATAGGGTCATATAACTGATTAACTGTCTACTCCGCGCTTAGTATCTAGTATACCACCACAAGTAGCATTTGGGCTAAGTAACTGAAACATATCAGCAGCATACAAGTGCCCTACAGTTGTAGTTCGTGGAATAATGATCTAGTAACCCGACAAGAACTGCATTTAAAAACAATGTTGCATAGACTTGATTCCAAATGCAGTGAGGCAACAATACAAAATAACGGACATACCGACTGGCCATACTCCTCACCCTCCGAATCGGGGTCCCTAACTCCGCGCTCTTGGTGCTCGTCGCCCATGTCATCAGCAGGATCATCCATGTCATAATCATCATCCATGTCTTCCACGTGGTCTTCGTGATAATTGGACATGGATCCTCTCCTAAGAGAGAAGAGTCCCTAGCCTGCAAACAGAACATCACCACCATCGGCAACCACGCCCACACTGAAACAAATTGCGCATCAAGCAAGCAAACATGCGCCTCTAGAACATCCCATACCAATCCACTAACAGCAGTTGCCAATCACAACAAATACTAGAAGCTCTTCGCAGTTTCTATTAGCAACTAGGCACTTCTAGCATCACATACCGTTTGCCTGTTCTAAGTTCTAAGCACTTGCGGATTAAGCAAACTTAAAATCCGAACCAAATGGAACCAAGTCAACACGGGGTAGAATTCCCAAGTCAACATGGGGTAGAATTCCTAAGCATATCAGCAAGGAGGGAAAAAAAATCAAACACAAAGTCAACAGTCACATCATTAGCAGCAGACAAATAATCCCCAGAACCAAAAATTTCCTCCCCTCAATCCAAAAAAAAAACGCGTTTTTTCCTCATCAGGTTCACACACCACCAATTCCCCACGCCCCCCCCCCCCCCCGGCGCTGCAAACCCTAGACCCCGCCGCCTCAAACCGCCCACCACCCAGATCTACCCTAATTCGAACAGATCACCGTTTCCCACCACAAACCCCCCACCCACACACACACACAAAATCCCAAAAAAAAAGCAGAAACGGAGGACTGGACGCACCTGGCCCGATCAAGCGGGGGCGAATCGGCCGCCGGGGGGAGCGGAGAGGGAAGCCTGCGCCTCAGACGACGCCGCCCGAGCCGACCCGAGACGGAATCCCCGGTAATATAAGGACGGGGAGCCGCTTCCTTTTCCTCACTTCCCAACAGCACGAATTAACTAATAATCTTTTTTTCCGTTTATTTTCCCCCTTCCACTTTCGGGCGTTTCCCCTCTCACTACCTCTTTGTTTCTAATTTCCGCCTCGTTTACGGAATTATTCCACCGAATTTTATTCTGTCCCAAAAAATAATTTTATTTTTCGTTGCTGTTCCTGTGTTCGTCGCAGTGGGTTAGAGACGGGGACAGGCCTTGTCCTACTCCCTAGGGAGGGGATAGAGCCGGGAAGAGGTGGAGGTGGATAAATAGTACAAGCGCGAAGCGGCGGGGTGGTGGGAATTGACGGGTTTGCCCCTGTGAGGGTGGAGGACGTGATGGAGGTGACAACGGGCGGATAATATCCGCGGATCCGGTGTTGTACTCGGGAAAAAAATCCGATGGGCTATCATTTTCTTGATTCGACTCGTATTCGTATTTTTTAAAAACAATATATGTTTAGGTTATAATATGGGAAAGGCAATATTTACTCCGCATTCGTATTCGATATGTATAGGAAAGATATGGGTATCTGATTAAAAAAAAGTTAAAGTTCATATGGGAACATTAATATCTACGATTTCGTAGTCACTGACTAATTCACATTTATGTTGTTAAGTATGATGAGTAATTTTCAAATCTGTTATATAACTGACGGTTTCTTAATTAAGTTACATCTTTTCTTTATGGTGGAGTATATATATAGATTTCCATGTTAAATCGTGTTTTATTTGGGGTTTAGAAGGTGCGGGTTAGGAATAGGATTAACTTAACCCGATCAATGATTTTAAACCTCCTTAACCAATGATTAAGTTAACCAACTAAAAAAGGAAAATAAGCTAGTAACCAACTCTCCTAAGTTTTGTTTTTCTATATATAGCTAACCTACCTAATCTAGTCAAATAGTAATTTAGACTAATTAGATTAGTTTCACACACAAAATTTAGATTAAACTAATCTCACTAATTTCAAGTAGGATAACCTGGTGAGATTAGGGTCTATTTTTTGTTGCGGTTTATAGCTTTTAGTCTATTCGTGAGAAAGTACAGAGTAACAGAAGTTCGCGTACAGTTTTAGCAGATATAAATGAAATCATTATAGTGTATAATATAATCAATTTATAGATCTTATTTTAAAAAGATATTTATTTTAAAGTTAGTTATTATAAAGAATATAAAACTATTAAAATCTAAAATGAAAAAGCTCTGAAGTTAGCTAATCAGTTATGTTAATCCAAACCCAAGGCTGGCTATGACGTTGAGAGATTGGGACACGGCAATTTGGTCACCTCGGTTTTGATGGGCGATAGGACGGGGTGACGCACCTGGTGGCAGTTCAATCATTGGATCAGAGCTCCCTCTTTTCAGCCCAGTAGTGGAAGCGTAGAACCGTATGGTTGCCCTTCGTACGTGCTGTAATTCTACAAGCATACGTGGAAGTCTCCGGAATACTCCCAGACCAGGAGGTCTACGTTAGGAGCATGGTTGATTTTTTTGTCAGAAGAATGTTCTTCGGCTCTCTTTGCTTCTAGCTTGCATCACTGCACCTCTATGTTCCACTTCGTGGAGTGAAAAAGGAAACAAAGGTGCTTAACTGTATAATTTAACCACATGAAGAATAGCATCTGTAATTTGATGCTCTGGTTGCTCTGGCTTTTTAAATGTGAATCGATTTTATCCAGGAGTAGCTAACTATATTGTTGGGGGAGTAGCCTACACTTTAACCTAGTCAACCAATTGCGTCAGTAGACCATCCGGCCGGCCTAGCAGGAGCTGCAGATTAAGAAAATACCACATTCACGTGTAGGCCGAGATAGTGGCTAAGCTAAGAAAATGACATGACTATCCCTGTAAATGTAGATTCAGATAGGATCATTTATGTAATTAACCTCTTCATAAATATAAATGTATGCATCTGGACACCATGAGAGGGGTGACTCATTTTTACAAACAACACATATATTCTATACAAGTATCTCTCACACCTTTTTTACAGCATCTAAGGCTCCGAGTAGTCCTTCTGTGGTCTTCTTGTAGCCCTCACTACTTACTATTTGGTTCGTAACTATAACATATAGTGAGGTAGTCTCCAATTTCTACATAGTTAATTGTTCTAATTATGGACTTGCGGTAATAATGAAAACAGCATACGTTTTATGTTCCAACTTTTCATAGTTGGGTTACTTCAGTAATATGACAACATTTTTTTTGACAATGCTATGAGGTGTCGTGGGCTTTTTTACTCGGTGTTGTCCTACTGGTATTTGGGTTAAAATCTATAAGTTTCAAAAATTCCAAAAGAACTAACCATAGAAAAACCTAGATTTTGACAAATAATTAAACTTATTTGATCCATAATTGACAACAGATTACAGTTATAGATAAAAGTATCTTCGTAGCAGTGGTTAACATGTTCGCCGTAAATTGCAATATTAAGGTTTAGCGGGTAGCTGCTTATAATTGTAATTAAAAGGGAAGCCCATATATCCTAGAACCATCGCAAGAAATTTGATCAATGAGATGTATAGAAAAATCTTGTACCAGTTCTATAAGAAACTAAAAGATATCGATGTGGTGTTGTCGTGTCGCTCCAGAAATAACATGTATCAGTGGATGCCAAGGATTTTTTTGTTCCCAAATGCTACTGCTTATTGGTTTTTTCATCCTTTAACCATCAAAAAGTCGCTAATCAACCATTTTGATCTATCTAAAAAGATACAATAATCAAACTGCAAGCCGGATCCCATACAAAGTACCTAGGCAACTAGTGTAAAACATTGATGCTTGGCACAAATTTGATATAAATTCCCTAATTGAATTGTGTGATGTTGTAGTGGATCCAGAACTCAAACCTTACGAGATCAACCTTTCAAAAATATCTGGAATTTTATGAACCTGCATGCATATATCTGTGCCAATAAGACTATTTTGCAAAAAAAAAAAAAAAAACCTGACCCACAGGTTGTATGTGGCTCCACTGTTGTTGTAATGGGTACATCTGCAAGCACATCTAATAACCAGAAAGTTTGTTTTTTTTTGTTACAGGTGACTTTTAAAAAAAATGATAGTTAGCACAACAATAATTTTGTTACTTTCTCCTCTCAATTTATTTGTTTGAAAGATAACCGGAAATTTGTGGTGTGGAATTGAGAAGGACACGATTTGGTGAAAATGTTTAGTTTGTCTGGCTCATTATGCACTGGGTCAAAAAAAAAGTATATATATATATATATATGTATATGTATATGTGTGCCCAACAAGTTGACCACGGCCAATAACATTGACACACGCAGCAGTCCAAGGATAAGGATTCCAGGACATATTGGGCCCAACCGAACTAAATGAAAGCACACTAAATGGCCTCTATCTTGGACGGTAACGACAAAAACCGCTAAAGGATAGTGAATAACTGTTGTGAATGTCGGTCCAACACCCTGCATTTGTTCACGCCATCTTCTTATCAAACGAAAAAGTTAGGTCCTTGGAGCATTACTCGTTCCGGCAGGAATGGTGTTCTATGAGAGGGCATTTTGGAAAATTTTCAATTTGCTTTATTAAAAAAATAAAGGGGGAGAGGGAAGTGTGGGTCTTGGACATCATAGAGAAAGGGAGAAGAGAGGATAAGGCCTTCGGCCTTGTTCGGTTGAGCCACACGTACGAGATGGGGTTTGTGCTGATCGCCGCTCTAGTGACTCCAGTGTTTTTGTTGCGGCTGTTGATGGCACTGCCCTTATCTGCATCCTCTTATACTCGGTTGGGCTCCTCTCTCATCTTCAGATCAGATCACTATCTATCTTTACCTTCTTCCATCTCCACCGATTACTTTGATGTTGATCTAATTGGATCGGCTGCTACTGAACTCTTCTCCTTGAGCTACGATAGCGGTGGTAAGCACGGACTGGTCCTCTCCTCCTGCAACTTAGAACTCTGCAAGAGGGTGGAGCCGGTGAGGGCTGCCCCTAGGCGGCAGTTATGCCGGTGATTTGCCAATTGTTGAGGCCTCTCGTGTGAGGTAGAGGTGCCGCAATGGTGGTGTGTTGAGATTTGCAGCCTTTGTTGGCTATGTTTGGGTGCGGCATGAGTTCATTCAAGTGCTTGGCCAGTCTCAGTTGGTTCTGTGTCATGTGCGACATTCTATGATCCTCGATTTCGCGTTCGTGGTGAACATCAGAGCGTGAAGGATGTTTTGTATCTCTGAGAACCATGCCGGATAATTGCGATTCAAGCAGTGGCGATAGGTTTTCTGGGCTGACGTCGTCCTCGACATGCTTAGCCGAGTTACTTCTAGATAGCTTTGAGTGATATCTTGGGTTTGAGTATTTCTGTTAACTTCAATAGCTATTTTCAATCTGTCAAGTTTGCTACACTAGTGAATGTCTTCATCTGTCTATCTTTGATTTAATTCATCACTAGTATTAGGTGACTTGATATGATTAGATGTGGGATAAAACAATGCTCGATGAGGATGATGAGGATTTTGTGGTTTGATCAAAATAATAATGACAATTTAGAACCAATTTGCTGGTTTTGAGTGATTAGTGATTATATTACTTGATGTCCTATCACTTACGTGGTGTTAACCTGTCTTCAGATTATTCTGTTATTGCAATTCAATTGGTATTATAATCGTTGAACCGCTGTTAATAATTGAAAACTAGCAAATTATTTAGAATTGTCACTCTTATTGTTGAAGTAGTTAGACCCATTGTGTCGTGGGGGCTTGTTTAATAACAAGTGCAACCGATATCTAAGAACATTAATTCATTAACTTAAAATGAATGTACTGGAGATTGTTTATCACATTATCTCTGCACTGATCAGTATAACATCTTGTTTATATGACTTGAGGAAATTCCATGTTTTAATAAACATTTTAGTTGAGTTGTTGTCGTATCTTTGCTGCTAGAATTATGCTATTGAATTCAATTATAATTCTAGAATTACTAGTAATTTATTTCTAAAACTGCATTTATATCAACAAATTGAACTGTTTACTGCGAGATTCCCGCAAATGGGGTCCAAAGGCAATGTTTTGCAATATATTTTGCACCAATGATAGGTAAGGTTCTTGTTTTTTTCAAAGGAAAATGTTTGCATGGGAATATAATTTTTTTTACTAACATAAGTTAGCCACATGAATGAGACATAATGCAATATAACAGTAACAATACAACAACAAAGGGTGAGTTCTAAGTTGACAATCAACAGGTGAGATTCTAGAGAATATGTAATCAGACATAACTTATAAGAGATTTTACACCAAGAGCGCCTCAAGGAGCAGCAAATGAATTCAAGCCTTATCTGTTACAACACACCATCTTTGGAGAAATGGAAGGTATCATTCAATGGAACAACAATGCTGCTAGTCCACACATGAGAGTAATCAAAGCAAGCAAGCTGCTTTGAGTTTGTGGGCCACCACTTGCAACACCACCGTCTTTCTGGACGACGCCTTCGCAATAAAGCCCTTGCTTGCCTTCTCGGCACAAGCTGGCAAACAGGCCTGGTGGGTACTTGCCATACAGGTTGATGTAGCTGAACATTGTGGATGCACAGTCATTGCTCACGTCATTGATATACGTATTATACGGGCATGCAAATTCCTTGAAAGCATCGCAGCATTGCTTAGCAGGATATTGTGGCCCTTTGCACTTGCTTGTGATGATTGTGTAGTTTTGGAACTCAAAATTCATAGGGCAATCTGATAAGCATAGGTAGGAATAAGCAGAAGAAGTATATCAGATGAAGGTATTGAAAGTCTTGAACATGGCAAGAGGTATATTAGAGTGATGACTTAACCTCTATCTTGATGTGACTTGGTACACAGTGTCGGCAATATGTATGTATTGTTCAGTGAATCGAAGGTACCAAAATATGTAATTAGGGGCTGCCTCGAAGAGTTTGGTTCTTTTGCCGCTAGGACCAACGCACCTAATTGGCTTTTGGTTACCATGTAGAATTTTTTCTATGATCACATTTCCAATCGAATAACGAAGTACAGGCTTCACCATCTGGACATTGCACGTCTTACAAGTCCCTGCTTCGCCATCACAAGCTCGACAGACATCTTTCCACTATTAGCTTATTTATTTTAGTCTCTCTATGCTCTCTATGTAAGGATGGACATCTTAGTATCGAGCAGAAGCAAGTGAAGCTCAGGTCATTTCAGGTTGATCGCTGTTCATGTTTGGAATTTCGAATTTAAAGAGAACCATAAAATCCTAACTTTTACTACTGAATGATGGTTTGTAATTTCCACCATTGAACTCTGTTTTCCAAGTTCAGAAACTCCACATCAGCCCCTCTAGTCTCAACTCTCAACACTAAATGCATGTAAACTCCATCAGGATGTTGATCTCTAATGTCTTAATGAGTTGCCATTTTGTGAATGAAATGTCTCCCATTATCCAGTAACTCCAGTTAACAAGCATGTGCATGTAGTATATATCTACATCATCGGAGAGCTATAGCCCCCGTCCCTCTGTTCAATTCATAGCACCCCAGTTCCTCATTATAGTCATCTAACTGGACCATCAATCTTTATTCATCAATCCCTTATTCTTTTCGTCTACAGTAACAAGGATAAAATCAATCCAAGCCTCATCAAGTCACCACCAATCCTTGATGCTACCCCAATCCGACGACGTGATATCTAAACTACTGACGGATCAGGGAATTTACTCCGTGCATCTAATTGGAGCATCTAACGGCATCAACTTCCAGCCCAACCGTCTGTCATCTAGTTCGATTTCAGATCAAATCCCTCCTACCCTACACCTATCTCGAATCCATCACCAGCTTAAAGGGTAGAACTGAGCGAGGAGGAGGAGGAAACGTACTCTTCTTGGCCTGCAGCAAGCTCCTCCCCGTAGATCCGGTGCTCGCCTGGAACACGCTGTCTGTTCAAGCAGCAGAAAACAAAACGAACTCATCAGAAGCCGCAAGCAAGCGACGCAGCAAGAACACCGCAACAAGAACACGCACGGACCGGACAGGAAGGGAGACGCGGAGGCGAATCCGACCAGGGCAGCGGCCAAAAAGGGGAACAACACCCCACGATCCACAGCCATCGCGTCTCCTCCCAGCGCAACGCAAGAACTGTACTCGCTGCAGCAAGTTTCTCAACGGAAGGGTGGTTCTAGGGGGAATGGAAGTCGCGGAGCTTCTTGGAAGTTGGATCTAGGAGGACGGTGATGGAGATGGTCCGGGCAGGGGAGTCGCCGCCCACATGCGCGCCTCAACGTCTTCGCTGGTCTTTCTGTGAGCGAGCTACGTTGGACAAGACAGAGACGGGAGAAAAGAAGGGAAAGCGACCAAGACGACGCTTGTCTTGTGTGTTTTTTTTACTACTAAGATTATGTTTACTGGTCTTTTTCTTTTCTTTTCTTTGAAGACTTCATGTTCTTTGATCTTCATCGGTCGAACTGTAGAAATGGCAGATTTCTGGCAAGATGGAATCGATTTCGCCTTGTATGTGTAGAAAGAGAAAGGAATGGACCGGTAATAATAGAAATGGTTGGTTGAACCATTCAACAGTCCCCATCCTTGTCCGTGAGATGGAGGGATCTTCTCTTTTGATAAAAATGCCCTCTTTCGTCTTGCATTTGGCTATATACATATCCAATACACTCAACTATTTCAGTGTACTCATACACTTAGCTTATATCAGTCGCTCGATCTCCATCCAGCGTATCATATCAACGTGCGTCACTTTTTGTAAAAACCCGTCCGTCACACGTGTTGGATTTGCAAATCGCCTCCCAAGCCATCCCCTTCGTCCCTAAACCCACCATCCCTTGTCACCACCCACCTTCGCCCCGAGCCGCCACCCCTCTCCCTGAGCCATCGCCTACATCCATCCCTCCTCTCCTCTACCACGACCACAGCCGCCCCGACCACATTCGTCTTCGATAACGGCCACCATGACCACGCCTGTCACGACCACAACCGCTTTCGACCACGGCCACCACGATCACAGCCGCCTTCAAGCACGGCCACAACGAGGAGGGGAGGCGGCGAAGGGAGCGACAAGAAGGGGCGGCACCTCAAGGGCGGTTCGGGGCGAAGGCTCGGGATAGCGGCTCAGGGCGGAGGCGAGCAAAGATGGGCGGCGGGTTTGGAGAGAGGAGGGGTGAAGGGGATGGCTCAAGGGCGATTTACAAATCCAATGTGAGTGGCAAACAGATTTTTTTGCGAAAAATGATACACGTTAATATGGGATGTCGGATAGAGATCAGACGATTGACATGAGCTAAGTGCATAAGTACACCGGAATAGTTGAGTGTACTAGATACATTACTCATTTGGCTGTTGCCTATCTGTAACAAACTTACCCCACCTGCAAGAACGAGTTGCCAGCTAAGTTCGGTGCATCCTCGACCTCAAGTGCCACACAGCTCACGCCACACAAGAATATCACTTCTCAACATGCGATCCACCGATGAAACTTAGCATCAATCAACAACAGTGGTCAATAAAAGGCAATGTCCTTTATTTATCAAACAGGATGTGGCAAAGCCTATCCCGAACACTTTCTGTTCTTGTCGAGATTTTGTTTTGCTTGTGACAAAACAAAGAATGGCAGTATACAAAAAGCAAAGTTATCATGGTTTTTTTTGTTACATAACTTTTAGCTATAGTTGATAGTTTTTGTTTATGCTTTTCGAGATGACGATGGATGACAAAAACATCGATACAGATGATGCACAAGGTGTTAGGTTTAAGAAGCTGTTTAGAGAAGTATCTTTAAGAAGCTGTTTAGAGAAACCGCTTTTTATTTCAGATTCTAAAGAAGTCAAAGTCAAAAGTCAACAAAATAAACAAAAAAAAAGGCAAAATGCACTTTGCGGCTATTTCACCTAATGGAAAGGGGTTGCAACACCATGCCCTAATTATTTAGTTTGTTGCAGCATCAGGCAGTTTAAATCAGATGCTTATACTTTACAATTGAAGGGTAAAGTGAAAAAAAAACTGATACATGTATTGATGATCTCAACCAAAAAATGCATGAATTATGGGAGTTAAGCCTCAACTGTTCTGGAAAACAATGCACAAAAGCATTGAAATACATACGGCAGATCAGGAGGCTGAAAGGGACATAAATAGAAACATGAACAGAATAAGCTGTGTATTGGGCTCTTTTAAGATTCCTTTTGGTCTGTAAGCTTGGACTATGTTCAGTGATCTTCCAGGACGTTCTTTTTGACATCTCAGTTTGTCTCGGGTCACCATCTGTTCTTATTAACATTAAGCATCGCTCATCTCTTTGATAGACCAAAAAAGCGAGAGCCGAGAGAGGGCAACCATATACAAAGCAATGCGGTTTAGTTTCTGTTGGAAAGCAGACATAGTTAGCCGCCGACCCTTCTTTTCTTGTTCCTGTACATTGCTGCTAAGTTTATTATGTACAAAATTTCCTTCTCTGCACCAAACAAGAAAAAACATGAGACTAATATAAGCCGCAGAATAAGTTAACATAATATAATTTATAGAATTCTATGTTATAATTCAGGCAGAAATAACTTGAACCATATGCATAGTACATATGTTCCATAGAGGCAAGTCTAACACTGACATGTCACTTTTAGACCCCAATGCACTATTATTTTCAATTGATAAATAACTGTCACTGGAATACTCAATGTCGGCAATCTTGCAATTACAATTATGCAATATGTTATTGCTCACCCTAAGATCAGACTCTTTAACAGCTTCCAATGTCTCAGCCATCTGCATTTGTTTTATCACTGTCGCATGCACTACCTGGAAGAACAGATCCAAAAAGCACTGCATATAAATATATGAAATACAAGACCACAGTATTGTCAGTTTAATTGTGAAAAAATAATGAACATATATATGATGAATTATGACTGAGTATGAACTCTGCCCATAGTAGGGTGTAGTTATAGTATGTTAGAATGATTGTAAGCCTACACATTTTTGAATCAAGATGCCCTGCAATTTCATAACCAATGGCCCCACGATAGTCACAAAGTGTAATTTTAAGAGGTGTTAATCAAGTATCAAGTGGTCCTTGTCTCCTTGAAGAGACATCTCATAGTAAACTTTTGAATTTAGATAACATGCATCCATTTTTTATGCTCAATATTTAACTTGTAAAGGTTTGATTAGCATAGTGATTGCAGTTCTTTTTGGACTTGTGCTCAAAAGTTTCAGTTGTGTCACAACTCACAACCCTTCATATTTCAATGAATAAAGCAACATTTTCATACTTTAAATTATTAATTCAACCTACGTAGTTCAAAATCTTGCCTGAAAAGTTTGGCAGAACATAGTTTTTTATCAAGGTACAAAACACTTTTTGTGGTAAAAAGCATGATACAGTTCAACATTAAAGCCCCAAACAACTGTAAGCACCATAAGTATGTAACATGGGTAGACAAATACCTTCTTTGTCTTCTCCAGATCAAATTCAATGGATTTTATTCTGTCAAAAGAATCCCGTATAGCACGATCCTTATCCTGTGGGATCTCTGGAGGCTTTCTGCTGAGCTGATTAAACATTGACTCAAGTCTTTCAAGACGTTCCAGACAAGGATTTACGCGGTCTTCCTTAACTATCTGAAGATCTGCTTGATTACTGGGCAAGGCTGCAGTATGTGGATGAACATTTTCCAACTGTTGTCGACGGCGAACGAAAAAACGCAAAAGAGAGAGCACTTTGAGAATTACAGCAACAACTTTTCTTGAAAAATATTTCAAAATCCCACCATCTGCATTTCCTTCGCCGTTATTCGGGACTCGACCTGCTAGTTTCAGCTCACAATTTTAAGTATCAGAGGGACTGGCCGCCTTGGTGAGACAACTGACTTGAAATATTAACAGCGCATAATGATTTTTTTTGCAGAGAGATGGATTCATGCGTGCAGATTCTGATTAGATACCTGGCTCAGGTGAAACCCTATTTATCAAGGAATTTTGTCGGGTGTTGTACTGCCCTAATACATTTCCAGCAGGGTTATATCTTTTATTGGACTCAACAACTGTATTCACCGAAAGTGACCGATCATCAGAACCGCTGTATGTTGTTGACCCTGATTCCCTGGCCTACATGATAAGTACAAGGCAAAGTTTATTATGGAATGCCATTGTGTGATGTATGATGCTCATATGCCCAGCAACAGCTAACATTTAGGCATGTGGAAGCCAAAAGGAACATATCAGCTATTATCTTATGTCAATCTAAAAATACAAGCTAGTAGTTGCAGAGCAAATGGATGGAACTTCTTAAATAATGGCAGAACTAAAGAACAAGAATTTACTTCCTCACGAACTGGAGCCAAACTATGATATTCAACATCTACAGGTGCTACAGGGGATCCAAGATCATCAACATCTGAACCTGATTCAGCATTTGATGTATCACTAATTCTTCCTGGTAACTGAAAGAAGCAGGACATAAAACGTCAAAACTGGAAAGAATATTTGACTGATTGAGCATATGACAGCTCACAGATTGGATATTTGGTAATCTTACCTTGAGTGCACGCAATCTTATAGAGCCTGTAATTGTTTCTTCTATATCAGATACTTGAGCAATTTCCCTCGGAGCAGATGATTCCATGCTATGTACAAGCTACAATTGGGAATAAGTTCATGAACAGCTGAGGCAGATAGTTAATTGTCCTGCTCTACCATAAGGAATATGATATGGTGAGAGAGCACCAGCAGATTTAGAAATTTACCTTCATAATTAAAGGATCACTCCAAGGGCCTTTGTTGGACCTCAGGCATCCTCCCTGGTTAGAGCATGTGCATGAACCACCAAAAAACTCTGGTAATTGGCTGCAGATATATGTTGGTAAGCCTTGCACAGCAGGCACACCATAAATCTTACACTAAAGAATCCAAACAACATATAAGGTTGCAATCACCAACCTTGCGTCAATAGCTTCGAGAAGCCTGTTTTGGTATTTTGTTCCTAGAACCTGTAATTGAAGAGTAGATGTAAGCCACACAAAGATCACAACATGGAAAGTAAATTTGGAAAGCTTGCAAAAGTTTGTACATGGATTTTCGATGAAGTTTTGGGGTCAAGAAGTCCCTTCACAGTGCTCCAGATCAGTTTGAAACCAGGTCCAGCATTTACAATGAACATTTGATGCAATGTCTGCATAATTTAGGACATGCTTGGTAATCAGTATGGTTGAAAAACAGGCCTATATTTCATCGGTAAGACTTACCTCAGGATAATAGTCACCATCTATTTTCTGCATACAACGCACCAAATCCCTCGCAATCTTGCTAAAGTTCTTCCAGCCCTATTCATAAGAAAAAGAACAAAACCACCAGCATCTTACAGATGTCATTTTCACCTATTGTGCAGACGGCACTAAGATGTTAAACAACACTTGTAACATATAGTTTGAAGAAAAGGTTTTGTTACCCACAAAAAAACTCTCCTGATTCATATATGCATATAGTTAAGGATTAAAATAGCAGAGCTGCTGAACCAAAGCAATTCCACCAATATCAATAGTTTTGAGGAAATTGAACATCTACAACTCTACTGATGGCGCTTTTGTTTTCGATAGGGTGGATTCATCACAAAACCTTTGGAAATGCAACTGAAGTATTATAATCAAATCCACTGTACATATTTTGTTTGGCTAGAGGACCAAGATTCTCAACCTCTAATGTGGAACTAAACTAAGGGGACTGGAAAAACAACATATATTTGTGTTTTTTTTCTCGCTAACCTCCAAGGATCTACTGTGCCCCAAACATCCTAGTTGATTTAATTACTAGAATGTTTTTAAATGTTTCCCAAATCAGTCCTACAAAGGATATTTTCCCTATGTTTTTCAGTGTATTGTATCATCAATGATGAAAAGTTATTCTGCAAGCTTGTACAGTTTCACAATTGTCGCATTTTTAATAGATCAGATACCCTAAGAATTGTTAGTTCAGCCAGAATTCCAGGTTTACCTTAGAAAATTGTTTTATGAGAAGTTTGTATTTGATGACAGAAAACACTATCTTTGACTTCTGATAACTGCACTATACGGTACATCTTGTAAGCATAACAAATAATTTCAATGGAAGGTTTCTCAACAAAAATAATAATTTCAAAGGAATGCTATTTTGAAGACAAGCAAGGAATGCTCTTGTTTGCCAATTTTATTATATCTCTTTCAAGACAAAAATTACTGGCATGAAGAAAGCATATTTAGGAGAAAGGCGATGAACATACCACACCATGGACATCCAATATTGTAGTTGTTGTATCTACATGCCTTTTAGCAGCAATTGAGCATGCAGGAAATTTCTCACGGAATGCTCTCTCAAACTCTTGTACATGGTACTTAATATAGCGTTCCACTGTTGTAATTGCACAAGCTTATTAGGTTCAACTTTCCCAAGCAGCTCGATATAGACAGGCCTTCCTTCTTGTCAACCCCATGATAACCATGGGGATAATATTGCAGCACCTCCTCTAGCTCATGAAATTCAAAATCCTTCAATGAGTAGAGTACTAGAGTTAGATGCCATCACTATGCATGACGTAGTAAAACAAAATTATATGGAAACAGTCTTTCAAATTCATACATTGCTTGTAAAAAATACATCTAAATCAGTACATAATTTCATATAATTTTCACTTTTTCAGATCAACTCTAAGAATAGACTGTTCTTACTTCGAAAATTGTGTCAGTCCCGAACTCCTTCCTCCACTGTAGCATGTCAGCCCACATTTGTGCTGCCTTTTCAAAGTCAAACTTCCTAGCTTTCAAAAATCTGCATGACAGATAGATCAGAATGAATAATCACCAACTGGCATTTGACAATTGAAAATATCAATATGAGCCAGTTTCATCTGATATTAACCTAAGCATTGTGTGGTAATCATCATGCCTCTCGGGCAATAGGCCCCTGGCAAACAAAACCTCCTGGAACGAGCTGACCGCCTGCTCCTCCTCCGCATCCCTTACATCCTCTATCGCTATCCTTGGCACTCTGCAGTCCACTTTCCTCTTCCCCCTCTTCTTCAGCGAATGTGTCAACCTCGTCGACGCGTGCAGCGCCTTCTTCCTCAGCGACCGCATCCTCGTGTGCCTCGGCTCGTCCTCTGAGTTCACAACATCCGCTCTGTCCCTCCTCTCATCGTTACTGACCGATATCTCATGCCGTCGACATTGCTCTCTGCAACAGCGCATTGCAATCCGCAGAGCATTAGCTGCATTGCATGATACGTTAAACTTACATACCTGCACAATAATCAGCAACTGTCCATACCTGACATTCTCCACAAATGCAGCCCAAACGATCAAGTCAGGCTTCGCACTCCGTATTTCTCTGTCTGATCACTGATCCGACACCCCCTATATGCAACCACTCGAGCCTCCACGCTGCCACAAACCAACACATATTAGAATTCATTCAGTTCAGAGGCTTGTACAGGAAAACATCGAACTCGTGGCGCATTTATCCGATTCATAGCAACGAGAAGCCACGGAAACAGCTCGAAAAAAATCGGTGGTTCCAGAAAGCAAAGGCGATCGCGTAATCCGCAATAAATGCTCCCGCCGCGAGATCCAGGGGGAACCGCCCCAGCCGCCTCGGGAATCACGCAGCGGCGGCGGCCAGATCCAATCGTCCAAACCCGCGCGAGAACAACACGGAAACGGGAAAGCACCAGACCCAGCAGATCCGTACCTTGCCACAGGAGAGGAGATCAGCCTGCAGCCTGGAGCGCGCGCGAGATCGCTCCAGCTCGATCCGATCTGGCTGGGATCGGAGCTCCTTCCTCGACGGCGAGGGAGGAATCGGAGGAGGCGGCGAGGGTCTCGACGCGAAGGGAAATTCGAGTTGGGTGGGTGGGTGCGTGCGTTTGATCCGCGCGTCTCTCTTATCTCCTCGCTCTTACGCTTCCATTGCTCTCTCTCTTCCGCCTACTCCCTCCTCCCGTGCTACCGCTGCTGCTAGTGCTCGGCTCCTGGGTGTTCTTTGCCTTTTAATTTCCTCGGCGCTTTTGCGTCGGGCCCGCGTGTCATTGGCGTTAGTACGTGCTGCGTACGCGAGGCGCGTGCGCGTGCCGCGATTGACCTGGCTCCCCTCCTCCCGCTTTGTTTGTTCGCCCGCGTTGCGTGGCTGCGTTACGCAGCCCGGGGGCGCCGACGCTCACGTGGGCGGTAACTGGGAACGGGATGGCAATTGCCAAAGGCCCCGGCGTGCGATAATCCACGGGAAAATCTTCTATCAGGAGAGATGATTATAGTACATATTTTATCTTCGATAGATTATGTGGGGGGTAGGAAGGGGAATTTTTCTCCATCCTAGATCTCTACTGTTCTTTGATATATACTTTGTATATATGTGGATTGATATTTCTATTTGTCTAAAATATAGATATTTTTATCTTGAGTATAATATATTTTGGTATAATATGGTATATAATTTATCTAGTATTATTCTACCATCTAATAGATTAATAAATTTACTTATTTTACGTAATCATACGATAAATATATGAAATTATTCGTAATGTTATTGGAATTTAGGTTCTTCAGATGTGGGGCCCATGTTTTAGTCGTCATTAATATGATATTTTGTCTTAGAAAATCGGTTCCTCCGAGAAATTGAATCTTTTTTTTGAAATTTTCGTGTTTCGAACAGTGTCTTTGAGTTCTCACGATAGAGTAACAAAAGAGTGGGAGATTCATGCGTCCTAAAGACTATCATAAATTTCGTTAGATTGGAGCGTCTTTTGCTGCTCGCTTTAGCCCACGTAAACATGTATGTCCGAATCATTAGATTGCAAATTAATGATCAAGATGAAAGCTATTAGAAAATTCAGTAGCTTTGACTTGGTTGGTCATATCAAGATTGAGCATACTTATAAATTAGGTGATCATAAACATTAAGCTAATGCATTGCTCATTTTCTTTGGGTCAACAACGTTCGTAATTGACTTCAGGACGCCACGACCTACTGAAAGTCTGCCAACATTCAACCACCAAGCCATCTATAAACAGAAAAGAAATGGAACGCCAGAAGGGACTGAATATCTTCAGCCTTTTGATATCACGCCGTATACAGATGTTTCTCTCGGAAGCATATGGAAACAGGCAAACGAAAGCACTTTGGCCGAGTCCAAATGTGAACTGTGATTGCCACGACACGTTATGTTTTTCTGGTCTGTTTCAGTCGAAGAACGGTGTAGTCACCTCACCACCGCCAGTTTCGGGATCTGTATCTTGCGGTCAGTGTGTGTTTTGCAATCTAGTATCTGCACCTCGTCAGGCACTGCAGTATCCCTGAAAAGAAAAACCCATTATTTTCTTGATATATGTTGCGGTAAAGAAGATAATATGTCTTAGAAAAACTTCCTTGAATTTAACATGAACTTTGATCATGCAGCAGTACAGCGACAATCTGGAAGTTGGACTATGGTTTGCGTGTTGGTATTAGGCAGCACGCAGCAGCTGTTTTAGAATTTACGATTAGGCTAACAATACCCAGCAGATCTAACAGTTCAGGGCGAGCAAACTTGCAGGATTGTCCATCTCTTCGTTCTGCAATTGAATCGGCCGGACATATGCAGTAATTTGATTCTGAAACTGAAGTAAAAGATGGTAAGCATCACCCTTTTTCTTGTTTAAATTTATTTCTTGTTGCTGATTTTTTTTATCAATTAATAGAAATGAATCTGCCAACACCCACCGAAGGACCCTAAAATGGGACCCCAGGTTTTCAAAATCCAATATAACCCCAAGTTCCATGGACACTAGGAGAGCAAACTAAGATACTCGTTAAACCTTGGTACTAATGTAGTATCACACAGAAACGCCATCATTGTGTGCTCATGCAATTTTGGCTAGCATAAGTAACTATTGGTGGTGTTGGAATAAATAGCGCAAACCTCAAGCCAAAATTGTATTATATTAATCCGACATGAAGTAGTGTAACAAATATAATTCTGTTGTGCTAAGATGGCAAATTCACGTCAACACTCTGAACTTGAGACATCGCTGGTCATTATAAGTCATAAAGTCATCATAGGTGTTCTACCAACGCAAATATACATAATTGCTGTAACTCTGACTAAAGCTTAGGAAATAGCTGCACCTCACGGGCGATAATTAGAGCTTGGGCCTCAGTGTTTCTACTGAAGTAGTCACGAACAGGCTTGAAGCAAGGAAAATGGTTAACAAATTATCTGAAAAATATTACTTTGAATAAGAACAAGTAGTTAAAATAAAATAGGAAAACACGTGGATGTCAAAATAAATATTTTAAAAATGCACTGATTCATGCAAATAATAGCCGACCGTTACCTTTAATATGTTTTTTATTGCTTCTTCAAAAGCCAGCTTAACATCTTCAGAAGCAAGATCGCCACTTTCATAATCAACAACTTCTTCCATGCTTGCAAATGTCCTGTATAAAGGTAACAGTTCTCACAAATAATGGAATATAATATTGATTATAGCACTTATATTTGCAGCATAGTAGCTTTGTTGGCACACAATTCTTTGGTGAATTATAATTGGGGCAATTTATAAAGTTGTGCTGGCTGGCTATTCAATGTAGACTGTGATGGTATAGATTGAATCATATATAACTTTGTGCATTCTACAGGTGAATTACAAAACTGACCTACCACAATGTAGGACCCGATAGGCAACAGAGGGGGGGTGAATGGTGCGTTAAAAATTCTCCCAAGTATTCACTTATCATCTATTCCGATAGCTACAAAGCTATTAAGTCTCGGAAGAGAACTCTACTCAAGATCCAGATAAAACACAGAGCTGAACCACTGTGAAAAAACTAACCTACCGCTGTTGTTTCTGCGGTACTATCACTATCGGTCAGAAGTCAAAATGATCAGAACACGACTTGAGTGGTCGACGACCAGTGAGTGGTCGAAAACTAACGTGGCTGTAGACCAGAGTGGTCGAAACCAACGTGGTTGTAAACCAACGTGATCAAAAATCGACATGATTGGAATTCGACTTGAGTAGTCAACGACCAGAGAGTGGTCGAAAACCAACATGATCGAAGCCAACGTGGTCAAAATTCGACTCGAGTGGTCAACGACTAGAGAGTGGTTGAAAATCAATGTGGCCGAAACCAACGTTGTCATAATTCGACTCGAGTGGTCAATGACCAGAGAGTGGTCGAAAACGAATGTGATCAAAACAGTTTAGAAAATGACCAGTGTGGTCATCGACCAGTGAGTGGTCGAGACCAAATTGGTCAAACAAAGTTAAAATATGACTAGAGGTCGACGACCAATGAGTGGTCGAAAATCAAAGTGGTCGATGACCAGGGACTGCAGTACTACCGCTACACAGCTTGCGGTACTACCGTTGCCATCAGAAGAATAGGGTTTTCAGTATGACCGCGAGATCCCAAATCCACGTAGCTTTTAATTGAAAGAGCCAAAAACCGTGAAACTTTGTACGCACGATTCTTAGGGTCTCAGAAAGCTATTCGATTCTTGGATCGAGAAATCCATGACTAAGTTGAGACCTTTTTCTATTTGAATAAGTGCACACCAATTGAGACTTAAAACCAAAATCAATGATCAAATCTTGCTCGTGAGTAGAGAATAGTCAAGATAGCTTTGAGTGTGTTCCCACATGTCACAGAAAAAAGAACACCAAAGGAATTAAGCAAAAAACTCTCGGATCCAGACATGGTTGAGAAAAGAGGAAAAACCAACTCAAAACAAGAGCAAATCGTTCAGACACAAAGATAAACAAGAGAATGATTCAAGATTGATGTATTACCACTTGAGGAGGCTTTGCAACCACTCTATCTTGGAAGACAAAGAGCACACACACACAAGTCTCCGACCTAAGGAACCCTAATCTCACATGGGAGGGAGGAAGAACTAGCCACCAAAAGGCTTAGCCGACCTTCTCTCCAGTATA
>CM029609.1:65100-130100 GCA_017311315.1 Dendrocalamus latiflorus
AGCGAGCTCCGTTGGATTTAGCGGGCGTAACGGGACGGAAACCCGTTAGCCGGAGGCTATATATATGAGGTGGTGGCTGCATGTCCACTAGAGCACTCCAAGGGTTTTTAGAGTTTCCGTTAGTCAAAATAGGCTTTAGTGGTTGTTTTGGCTTTAGGGTTTAGTGGGTGAGGAGTGGGTGGAAGAGCAGAGTGTGTTCCCTCTGTCCCCCTTCGATGTATTCCAGAGAGTGTCTCCCTCCTGTGTGTTCTTGAGAGACTTGAGAGATAGGAGATGGATTCTTGAGTTGTCAAGCATGTATGGGGTTGCAGGGATGTTATGAGTTGATACTCTATGCAATCATGTATCTCTCTTCCTCATTATCAATCCAAGATGATGTTATTTGAGTTTGATTCAGTGCTTGAGTCTCTTTTTGCTCTCTGTTCTTCGATGCTTCCATTTGGTGATTTTTGAGTTTCTTGATTTCTTGTTGTCTGGTGTTGGAGAGTGCTAAAATGGGGATGTGGCCCAAAGATCATTTGATCAGTAGAAATCCCAACTACCCATCTTTGATTTCAGTTTTACTCCTTGGACCTCCTCTGTTCGTGCTTCTCCATTTCTAGGGTTTTGTCCAGATCTTGATTCCTTTGAGAAGTTGGTCTAATCTTTGGTCTGGAAATCCCTTGTGCTATTGCTCACATAACTGCAAAATCTCTTGAGCCAAAGAGTTGAGACCATGGAGTAATCTGATTTTCTTGTGCCCTCTCTGAAACTTTCAAGTTTTTCTAGGGTTTGATGGGTTTTTGAATTTTCCTTGTGGAGATGACTTGAAACTTGGCTCATAGACTCCAGTAGCTATTGCTAACATTTTCTCCAAGTTTCAGAGTCAAAGGATCTTTTGTTTGAGAGTAATTCAATTTTTGGTGCTGCACTCTGTAAGTTTCAGTTATTTGAGCATAATCTGAAATTTGAGATTTTAAGTTGTTTTTTTGTGGTCTCCTAGGTTCCTTGGTCTATTATATTCATATCCTTGCTTTACTGGACCAAGAGGATCAAAGGGAAGTCACAAATTTGACCTGAGTTCAAAATCTGAAATCTCTGATTTCTTATTGTCAAATACTCTGTTTGCAGTCCCCCCTGTTTCCCTTCTCTACTTGTTTCTTTTCAGTTCTTTCCATTGCAGTTGGACTGCTATTTCATGGTGTTCCTGCAGCTGAATCACCTCATTTAATCTAGCTGTTTTCAGTACTTCGGCCAGCACTAAAATCAGTTTGGACAGCACCCATCCTTGCAGTACAGCTTGTTTCCTTTTTGTGCTCTGAAAACTCTTTTTCAGCTTGCAGTCCCATTCATTTTCAGCAGCAGCCGCAGGCCTTTTAATTTCAGTTTTCACTGTTTGTTTTCAGCAGGAGCTGCAGCTTCATTTGCTCTCATTTGTCTCTATTTTCAGCAGCTAGGTGGTCTGATTCAGTCCTCTTTTTGCTCCTTAATCAATCTTTTAATTGGCTGAAATTGACTCTCTTTTCTTGCAGCTTGATCAATCTTAGACAATCCTTTTGCTGCGGTTATGTCTCTGTTCAATGATGTCTCTTGTTGCCTCTTTTCAGTGTAAATGTCTTGTCTTCTCTCTCGGTGCTTTTGAGTCTCCAGTGGGTCTAAACTCCTTCTTCATAGCTTTGTAGCTACTGGAGAGGAATTGTTCCGTGAGTTTTTTTTGGGGAGCAAATTTTTAAAGTCGACATTCACCCCCTCTGTCGCCATTTCGGTCCAACAGTTCCACTCCCTTCGGGGTACGACCACCCTTCCAGTAGTCCCCACTTGCGCCATCACGTCGAAGGATGTGGCCATCCTCTACCCGCCCGTGGTCACACCAGTGCAACCCTTACTGAGTCGATGCAAATTGGTTAGCCCTACCTACAATTTGCCAGCTTGTGGTTGTACTTGTTGTATACTGGGATGTCATCATAAGATTCGGTTCTTAGGGTTATCTGGGTGATTCTACCACTATCCCCCTTTGTGCTTTCACGGCACCACACCCCCGAACTATCCGCCCAGATAGTTAAGCAATTTGAGGTTTTTGGGAGCACAAAATATCCATATGACTTCCTAATTCAGTTTCTCATGATTAAAAGTGAGGCTTGGGGCATTTTTGGTGCCCCCGATTATCTAAGCAGTACTAAGCATGGCGTATAATTATGGACTTATTTTCGAAAGGTTACCGTTATAATTTTGCTAGGGTGACAAGGCTCAGATATTCAAATGTTTCAAAGGAGGTATAATACTAGCAAGTTGAATAATGGGCATATAACTAGAATCTTCAAACAAACATATATTTACATATGAAATAATAGCATGCAATTTGATAATTTAAATAAAAGTAAATTTGCAGAAAATGTAGGTTCAATATGATCAAAATATTGACTCGCCTTGCGCGGGTTTACCACGGTCTTGAGCTCACTCAAAGCTTTCTCATTTGAAAGTCCTGAACTTCTGGTCTTTATCTTCACCTCGATTTGGACTCACTTGATCCATTGATTCTTTGGGGCTCCAATTTCTAGTTACACGATAAGCAACTAAATTTGAATAAATGCAAATAACTCAAAAAGATCCAAATAAATCCAATTTGAACTTGATTAATTTTTATTATGATTAAATAGGTGATTTTTATTATGATT
Source organism: Dendrocalamus latiflorus (assembly GCA_017311315.1). Classification (NCBI taxonomy): domain Eukaryota; kingdom Viridiplantae; phylum Streptophyta; class Magnoliopsida; order Poales; family Poaceae; genus Dendrocalamus; species Dendrocalamus latiflorus. The sequence goes on from CM029609.1 coordinate 67,755, forward strand.
AATTTGTCTCTATTTTCAGCAGCTAGGTGGTCTGATTTCAGTCCTCTTTTTGCTCCTTAATCAATCTTTTAATTGGCTGAAATTGACTCTCTTTTCTTGCAGCTTGATCAATCTTAGACAATCCTTTTGCTGCGGTTATGTCTCTGTTCAATGATGTCTCTTGTTGCCTCTTTTCAGTGTAAATGTCTTGTCTTCTCTCTCGGTGCTTTTGAGTCTCCAGTGGGTCTAAACTCCTTCTTCATAGCTTTGTAGCTACTGGAGAGGAATTGTTCCGTGAGTTTTTTTTGGGGAGCAAATTTTTAAAGTCGACATTCACCCCCCCTCTGTCGCCATTTCGGTCCAACAGTTGGTATCAGAGCCGGTTAGCTCTAATCAATAGATCTTAACCGGTCTCAAGAGCCATGGCGACGGACAAGTACTCGACCAAGCCGCCCGTTTTCGATGGCATCGATTACCCCTTCTGGAAGAGCCGAATGGAGACATACATCCAGGCCAGGGGTACGCCATCTGGCGCAAGGTAAGGTCCGGTTTGTTGTTCCTGCCGATGAGAACATCAATGCGGGAACATGGCTGATGTTGAGGCGAATGCTAAGGCAAGGAACATCATTATCCAGGGCCTGAGTCGTAGCGAGTTTGACCGCATATCTCATCTTCGTCCGCCTTCGATATCTGGGAGACCCTCGATGCATACCATGAGGGCACCACCCAGATAAGACGGTGCGACAGGACCAGTTCAAGCGGAATACAACAAATTCGAGATGCTTGGTGAGTCCTGGATGAGTTTTGCGCGTTTCCACAAGATCTGAGCAACCTCCGAGCGTCGGTCTCACATCCGACTCGGATAACGCTCGTCAGATGCGCTGCACTCGATCTGTCTGGGAGATGAAAGTGACCACCATCAAAGACACGACAGACCTCTCGACCTTGACTCTTGACGCGCTGTACTCGCGCCTCAAGACTCACGAGATTGACGTTGTCTCTCGTAGGTCGAAGTCACAGTCGATGGCTTGGTCACCGATCCCGTTCGGCTTCTGGTCTTCTTCTGATTCGCTTTGCGGTTTCTCCCTTGCTGCTCTATGTGACATAACTGATGATCAGTTAGAGCAGCTGAGGATGACAGCTGGCCCTCCTAGCTCGGAAGTTCTCCCATGCTTACAAGAGGAGGAGGGACAGAAAGAGAGGTGGACCAGTCATCTGCTTCGAGTGTGGTGGCCCCAACCACATTCGGGCAAACTGCCCCAAGCTGGAGAAGGCAAGAACGACTACGGCGGTTCGGGCAAGATCGACTACACGACAAGAACCGCAACAAGAAGCCTCCAGCTCAGACGGGAAAGAAGAAGTTCCGCAACTTCGGAAGGCCAAGAAGCTCTTCCACCGCGTCCTCACCGCTTCGACGACCTCGACCTCAGCGAGGTGGAGGGATGGAGCGACGACGACGGGACGGGTGACCAAGAGCCCAAGGATGGCGGCGACGACTTCTCCGGCATGTGCTTCATGGCCCTCGAGGGCGAACTCAGCGACAGCGAGCTGTACTCCGACTCGGATGAGGTACTCCCTTCTTATGACCAGCTTAATGATGCTTTTCTTAAGCTAGGTGGATTTCATGCTAGAGCTAGGTCTAGGTGTACCGAGTTAGAGAAGGAAGTAGATAGACTATCACGGGAGATTACTTCACTTAATCTGCTCCCTCCCGTGACGATTGTGATACATGCCCTTGCTTGGAGATATGGAGAAACTAAGGACCTCTCATGATAGTGTTCTGAGCTTGATGCTTAAGGTGGAGAATGTTAGTCTGCTTGCTGAGTTAGATTGAGTAGGATGGCTGTTACCCTACTTACTACTGATGAGACTACTTCTCCCACCTCATGTGAGGTTAAGGACATTGCTGCTAGAGGACCTTATGCCATGCTCCTTGATCTGCCCGAGTCTTGTGAAAATTGCAATAACTTGAAGATGAACTTAAAACGGGCAGATCATAAAATTGCTGAACTACAAGCTTCTTTACTTGAGCCGATTGATTCATGCTTGAACTGTCCTAAGTTAACTGCTGAACTTGAACTGTCTCCAAACAGTTTCAAGATATGATTGATCATGATAGGAAGTTGGCTCAGTTTGCTTCTAAGGACCCTGTTAGCTCACCATGCAAAATTATGAAAAACTAAAATTGACTTGGTTGCATTGGATGAGAAATGTGTGAAGCTAACTAAGGACTTACTAGAGAAGCAACCATCAGCTTGTAATGTGATTGCTGAGAAGGGAGAAGCCCCAGGGTAAGGTGAGACGCTTAGCGACGTAAACCAACCGGCTAGTAGTAGGACTGTCCCTTCAGGTCGGCTGTGCGTGCACAAGCCATTCTCCTCTACTGCTGTTGGTTTTTTCTGCTCCCTTACCTCTGCTGTTCCCTCTTCTCCCTGCTCTTCTTGCACCTCTCTCTTTCGGGAGTGTCAGTATCTTATGAACACTCTCGAGAGATTTGTAGGCGGCAAGAAGAAGCTTAATCTTATTCTAGACCAATCCAAGATTTGCAAGTTCAATCAAGGTCTAGGATATGATTTTTATGAGGATATGAGGAAGCATCCACCTGCTATTCTCCGACCCATAGAGGAGGTGTGATCGAGGTGAGCCCAATCTGATGAGGTTAAATTCAAATCAGCGGGCTTTGTCCAAGGGATCTCTGACACAAGGTGAGTCCACCTGCAGCTTCGGCCTCTCAGAAGGCGAAGCCTCCCCGTGCTACTTCTACCTCTCAGAAGGTGAAGTACCACTGCACCTTCTGTCAGAAGGATGGACACACAGTCGATCGATGCTTCAGGCGCGCTAGGATTGCGCGTAGAGACCGTGAGGCACTTAGGCGTATTCAGGGTCAGCCCCAGATCCTGAGTCTAAGACTAGCACGAGGTCCATGTTTGCTTCTGACGGGTTTGGCAGCATCGAGGACTTGGTTTTTCTGAGTCTTCTGTTTTCGTCCTGCTGCTCCGGGTCGTGACTTCCGCCGTCCTGAGGGTACATCTCGTTTCCCCCGTCGAGACAGTTACCCACGGCGTGATCACAGGTTGCCGGTGTTTACTCGCTTCCCATAGCAGTCGGATCCAGCAACAGCTTCAGGTCTGCACACAGACCTTCTGCTGTTGAGTGACAGAGAGCGTAGGGTAGATAGAGGTCAGTCGTGTTGCTACTTCATCTCGACGTGTTGTTCAGTATTGGGTGCCAAAATCACTTTGATTTACCCCAGTACTGAGACTTTACTCTCTGTTTGACTCAGGTTCGCCGGGTAGGGAAGGAAAGGTTTGGCTTGTAGACTCCGGTTGTTCTCGTCATATGACCGGAGACTCCCGTTGGTTTCCTCCCTAGCCGTGCTCCAGGTGATGAGACGATCACCTTCGGAGACGCTTCGTCTGGGCGCGTCATCGCCAAAGGTACTGTGCGTTAATGCTCTTTATTCTTAAGATGTTGCCTTGGTTAGTAAGCTGCAGTACAATTTGCTTTCCGTTTCTCAGCTTACCGATGACGGTTTCGAGGTGAGCTTCAAGAAAAACAATTGCAAAATTCTGATTCTTCGGGTAGTCTGGTTTGCGGGATTTCTCGTTTTGGGAGGATCTTTCGTGCTGATTTTTCTGAGTCTTCTGGTGATCCTCTCAGGTGTTTAGTTGCTTCTGAGTCCCGCGATCTTCTTTCTGGCATAGGAGACTTGGTCATATCGGATTTGACCATTTGACCCGAGTTAGCGGCCACGATCTCATTCGTGGTCTGCCGAAACTCAAGATGGTCAAAGATCTTGTTTGCGCTCCATGCCGGCACGGCAAGATGGTTGCCGCTTCTCATCCTCCGGTCACAGTTACTATGACCGATGCACCGGGACAGCTGCTCCACATGGACACAGTTGGACCAGCTCGAGTGCAGTCAGCAGGAGGGAAGTGGTATGTTCTTGTCGTGGTCGATGACTTCTCGAGGTATCTTGGGTGTTTTTCTTAGCCTCGAAGGATGAGACGTTTCACATTTCCGAGGTCTTTTCAGTAGGCTTTCTGTTGAGCTCCCGGGTGCCTTACGAGCGATCCGCAGTGACAATGGCACGGAGTTCAAGAATTCCTACTTCGAGAGTTTCTGTGGTGAGACAGGTGTAGAGCACAGTTTCCTCTCCGCACGTCCCACAGCAAAATGGCGTTGTGGAGAGAAAGAACCGTACCTTGGTCGAGATGGCCAGGACGATGCTTGATGAGTACTCTACACCGCGAAGTTTTGGGCTGAGGCTATAGCCACCGCGTGCCATGTCTCAAATCGAGTTTTTCTTCGGGCACACTTGCACCGCACTTCTTATGAGTTGAGATATGGGCGAAAGCCCAGCGTCTCTCATTTTCGTGTGTTTGGTTGCAAGTGCTTTATTCTGAAGTCCGGGAACCTAGACAAGTTCGAGTCACGTTCTTGTGATGATATCTTTCTAGGTTACTCGCCTTCTTCGCGGGCTTATAGGGTCTGGAACTGCGAGTCTAGTAAATGGTAGAGACCTGTGAGGTGACTTTGACGAGGCCAGTCCGGGGACTAGGCCTGATATCTCAGGTTCTTTAGAGCAGTCCGAGACCATCTTCGTGGATGACGAGGACGATGGAGATGAGGGTTGTCTACCCGATCCAGTCCCTTATCCACCCCTTGAGGTGCCGTCTTCCACCGCACCTCCAGGTGATCAGCCATGCCTTCTGCTTCCTCTGGAGCTAGTGGCTCTGTTCCTACCTCGTCAGCTCACGAGGTAGAGGCCACTTCTTCATCTCATCCTGGACCTCCCCGACATATCCAGAAAAGGCATCCTTCTGAGCAGATGATTGGAGACCTTGTTCGAGCGTGTTACCCGCTCAAAATCTGGCTTATCTCAATTCTGTCTCCATTCTGCTTTCATTGCCTCCTTTGAGCCCAAGGATGTTTCTCATGCTCTTTCCGATGAGTCTTGGGTCAATGCCATGCATGAGGAGCTAGAAAATTTCGAGGAAAACAAGGTCTGGTCGTTTGTCGAGCCCCGCGAGGTCAAATTATTGGGACTAAGTGGGTGTTCAAAACAAGCAGAGCGAGGATGGAGTGGTTATTCGAAACAAGGCTAGACTGGTAGCTCAGGGGTTCTCCCAGGTTGAGGTCTAGATTTCGAGGAGACCTTTGCCCCTGTAGCTCGACTTGAGGCCATTAGAATCCTGCTTGCCTTTGCAGCTTCTAAGGGTTTCAAGCTTACCAGATGGACGTCAAGAGTGCCTTCCTTAATGGGTTCATTGAGGAAGAAGTCTGTCAGACAGCCTCCTGGTTTCGAAAACCCCAAATACCCAACCATGTCTTCAAGCTTTCCAAAGCGTTGTATGGACTTAAGCAGGCCCCAGAGCTTGGTATGAGAGGCTTAAGTCCTACTTGTTGAGTCATGGTTTGAGATGGGTAAAGTAGACAAGACCTTTCATTCGCCGTCATGGCAATGACCTTCTGCTCGTCCAGATCTATGTCGATGACATCATCTTTGGCGGCTCTCCATGCTCTGGTTTCCCAGTTCTCGATGTCATGAGCCGAGTTTGAGATGAGCATGATGGGCGAGTTGAGCTTCTTCTTTGGCTTCCAAATTAAGCAGACTCGGGAGGGTACTTCTTGCATCAAGGAAAGTACACTCGAGACCTCCTGAAGCGCTTCGATATGAGTGATGGTAAGCCAGTGTCCACTATGGCTACCTCAGCTTCACTCGACCCAGATGAGGATGGCGAGCCAGTTGATCAGAAGAGTATAGAAGTATGATCGGCCCCTCTTTACCTCACTGCCTCGAGACCAGACATACACTTTGTGTGTCTTGTGCTCGTTTCAGGCTTCTCCTCGCGTATCTCACCGCCAGGCGGTGAAGCCATCTTTCGTACCTTCGAGCTACCATTGACTATGGTATCTGGTACTCTTCTTCATCCTGTCTTTCCTTGAGAGCCTTTCGGATGCAGACTTTGCCGGCTGTAGGATAGATAGGAAGAGCACTTCTGGCACTTGCCAATTCATTGGCACTTCTCTCGTTTCTTGGTCTTCAAGGAAGCAGTGGTGTTGCACAGTCCACTGCAGAGGCCGAGTACGTTGCTGCTGCCAGTTGCTGCAGCCAGTGCTTTGGATGGTCTCGACCCTGCGGGACTTTGGGTTAGCGATAGATAGTGTTCCACTCTTTTGTGATAACACTTCTGCGATTAACATTGCTAAGAACCCAGTGCAGCACTCTCGGACCAAGCACATTGATATCCGATACCACTTCCTTAGAGACCATGTAGAGAAGGGTGATATAGTGCTCCAGTTTGTGGAGAGTGACCACCAGTTGGCTGACATCTTCACCAAGCCTTTGGATAGTTCGAGGTTTTCAGCTCTGCGGGGAGAGCTTGGGGTGGTTTGTCCTTATGGACTGTAGTGAGGGGGAGCTTTGGGCTTTACTGCTTTACTATATTCTTATGCTTCTGTCTCATTTCTGCTGCTTTGCACGGGGTGCATTTGGGTTTAGTCCTTCTAGCATAGGTTAGAGTGCTTCTCTTGCCTAGTTGCTTAGACTTCTACTCTTATCTTGTGATTCCAGGATGCTTCTTATTAGCTGCTTCTTATCTCACTAGATTGAGATCACTCACTTCTTGTAGGTTCTAGCGAGGGTGGGCCACCCTCGGGTAGACAGGGTACGTGTTTGCTCTCTAGTGTGTGTTTTACGGTCAGCTATTAGTCCTGGAGTCATATGGGGTAGATGAGAGTCAGTCTGAGCCATAGTTGTCTCTATATCTTATCTATGCTTTAAGGACTGCCGTTTGGATTTTTCTTTGCCAGCTTCTCTTTTTTATTGCTTTAGTTCAGGGAGAGTTCATTTGGGAGCTTCTGGAGCTTAATTTGACTTAACTCAACTTGAACTAAAAGTTGCATCTCATGTTGAGGGGGAGCTGGATTTTCTTGCATGTTAGCTTCTTGCATTGTAATATAACTGCTTTGAGCCTTGATTATTATCCTGTTATGACATGTTTACAATGCTGTACACCTTGCCATGATTTGTACTTTATATGCTAGATTGATCATGACTTCATATGTGTAGACTAGCTTTTACCATGATAAGTTAATTAAAAGTGTCAAACTTGAACTAAAACTTGTCATGCTCGCATTTGAGTCTAGTCTTGCCTTAGCTATCCCTTTATGATTCATGCCATGTCAAATAGGCTAAGTTGAGCGTTGATTCTCTATTGAGCCTTAGATTGAGCTATTTTAGTCTCTTGATGATGCATGCGTTAGTATGATGAGTAATTGACCGTGGTTTAGATAAGTCGAGTTTGGTTTGAGTGGTTTGGACCATGTCGTTGCGTTGTGCGACGGACTCGGTCGTTTTGGTCAAACTTGGTCGTTTTTGGGTTAGGTTGCATATTCTGATGATTCGACAGGTTTGGACTTCATCTGTGGTAAGTATGAGGTTATTTACGCTTTCACGTATCGAGCGGTGCTATTTGATGTGTTTCTTGTCTGTGTGACTGTAGGACGTCGAGGCAGAGTCGTAGCGAGACACGGTGGACCGGACTAGGCACAGGTGGCGCTGAGGTCAGAACGGTCGGGATGTGTCGAAGACGACGTGGACTCGAGGTGGTTGCGAGGCGTGCGAGGCAAGGAGCGCGGAAGCTTCCCGGAAGGTGCACGAGGGGCGAAACGGGAATTTCGCAAGGCTGCACAAGCGGGAGCGAGCTCCGTTGGATTTAGCGGGCGTAACGGGACGGAAACCCGTTAGCCGGAGGCTATATATATGAGGTGGTGGCTGCATGTCCACTAGAGCACTCCAAGGGTTTTTAGAGTTTCCGTTAGTCAAAATAGGCTTTAGTGGTTGTTTTGCTTTAGGGTTTAGTGGGTGAGGAGTGGGTGGAAGAGCAGAGTGTGTTCCCTCTGTCCCCCTTCGATGTATTCCAGAGAGTGTCTCCCTCCTGTGTGTTCTTGAGAGACTTGAGAGATAGGAGATGGATTCTTGAGTTGTCAAGCATGTATGGGGTTGCAGGGATGTTATGAGTTGATACTCTATGCAATCATGTATCTCTCTTCCTCATTATCAATCCAAGATGATGTTATTTGAGTTTGATTCAGTGCTTGAGTCTCTTTTTGCTCTCTGTTCTTCGATGCTTCCATTTGGTGATTTTTGAGTTTCTTGATTTCCTTGTTGTCTGGTGTTGGAGAGTGCTAAAATGGGGATGTGGCCCAAAGATCATTTGATCAGTAGAAATCCCAACTACCCATCTTTGATTTCAGTTTTACTCCTTGGACCTCCTCTGTTCGTGCTTCTCCATTTCTAGGGTTTTGTCCAGATCTTGATTCCTTTGAGAAGTTGGTCTAATCTTTGGTCTGGAAATCCCTTGTGCTATTGCTCACATAACTGCAAAATCTCTTGAGCCAAAGAGTTGAGACCATGGAGTAATCTGATTTTCTTGTGCCCTCTCTGAAACTTTCAAGTTTTTCTAGGGTTTGATGGGTTTTTGAATTTTCCTTGTGGAGATGACTTGAAACTTGGCTCATAGACTCCAGTAGCTATTGCTAACATTTTTCTCCAAGTTTCAGAGTCAAAGGATCTTTTGTTTGAGAGTAATTCAATTTTTGGTGCTGCACTCTGTAAGTTTCAGTTATTTGAGCATAATCTGAAATTTGAGATTTTAAGTTGTTTTTTTGTGGTCTCCTAGGTTCCTTGGTCTATTATATTCATATCCTTGCTTTACTGGACCAAGAGGATCAAAGGGAAGTCACAAATTTGACCTGAGTTCAAAATCTGAAATCTCTGATTTCTTATTGTCAAATACTCTGTTTGCAGTCCCCCCTGTTTCCCTTCTCTACTTGTTTCTTTTCAGTTCTTTCCATTGCAGTTGGACTGCTATTCATGGTGTTCCTGCAGCTGAATCACCTCATTTAATCTAGCTGTTTTTCAGTACTTCGGCCAGCACTAAAATCAGTTTGGACAGCACCCATCCTTGCAGTACAGCTTGTTTCCTTTTTGTGCTCTGAAAACTCTTTTTCAGCTTGCAGTCCCATTCATTTTCAGCAGCAGCCGCAGGGCCTTTTAATTTCAGTTTTCACTGTTTGTTTTCAGCAGGAGCTGCAGCTTCATTTGCTCTCATTTGTCTCTATTTTCAGCAGCTAGGTGGTCTGATTTCAGTCCTCTTTTTGCTCCTTAATCAATCTTTTAATTGGCTGAAATTGACTCTCTTTTCTTGCAGCTTGATCAATCTTAGACAATCCTTTTGCTGCGGTTATGTCTCTGTTCAATGATGTCTCTTGTTGCCTCTTTTCAGTGTAAATGTCTTGTCTTCTCTCTCGGTGCTTTTGAGTCTCCAGTGGGTCTAAACTCCTTCTTCATAGCTTTGTAGCTACTGGAGAGGAATTGTTCCGTGAGTTTTTTTTGGGGAGCAAATTTTTAAAGTCGACATTCACCCCCCTCTGTCGCCATTTCGGTCCAACAGTTCCACTCCCTTCGGGGTACGACCACCCTTCCAGTAGTCCCCACTTGCGCCATCACGTCGAAGGATGTGGCCATCCTCTACCCGCCCGTGGTCACACCAGTGCAAACCCTTACTGAGTCGATGCAAATTGGTTAGCCCTACCTACAATTGCCAGCTTGTGGTTGTACTTGTTGTATACTGGGATGTCATCATAAGATTCGGTTCTTAGGGTTATCTGGGTGATTCTACCACTATCCCCCTTTGTGCTTTCACGGCACCACACCCCCGAACTATCCGCCCAGATAGTTAAGCAATTTGAGGTTTTGGGAGCACAAAATATCCATATGACTTCCTAATTCAGTTTCTCATGATTAAAAGTGAGGCTTGGGGCATTTTTGGTGCCCCCGATTATCTAAGCAGTACTAAGCATGGCGTATAATTATGGACTTATTTTCGAAAGGTTACCGTTATAATTTTGCTAGGGTGACAAGGCTCAGATATTCAAATGTTTCAAAGGAGGTATAATACTAGCAAGTTGAATAATGGGCATATAACTAGAATCTTCAAACAAACATATATTTACATATGAAATAATAGCATGCAATTTGATAATTTAAATAAAAGTAAATTTGCAGAAAATGTAGGTTCAATATGATCAAAATATTGACTCGCCTTGCGCGGGTTTACCACGGTCTTGAGCTCACTCAAAGCTTTCTCATTTGAAAGTCCTGAACTTCTGGTCTTTATCTTCACCTCGATTTGGACTCACTTGATCCATTGATTCTTTGGGGCTCCAATTTCTAGTTACACGATAAGCAACTAAATTTGAATAAATGCAAATAACTCAAAAAGATCCAAATAAATCCAATTTGAACTTGATTAATTTTTATTATGATTAAATAGGTGATTTGAGACAAGGTTGATTGGGCGTGGAGTATTGTCGAAGTCATAGTGGTTGGAGTGAAGTGGGAAATGGCAGGGAAACCTCTCAAAATGGAGGTCAAAGGATGGGTCATGATAAAGGTATATTCATGAGATTATTTATGTTTTAGTACATGGAGATGGCTAAGTATAGCTGATGGTAGGATATGATGACTCGATCTTTTATTAATAACTTCTTTTATTATTTTTTTATGTTTATCAAGGAAATTCCATGAGTCAGGTTAGACCTATAGGCTGGTGTAAGAGATTAGTGTATTAAATTTATCTATAGGGTATGTATTCCTAGCAACTTAGGTTATGGTATTTTATGGGATTCTATTACCAATTATTCAAAGTATTCACCTAATGATTAGTTTAATAATTCATTGAAGCAACGTGAGTATTTAATTATCTCTTTGATGTTTAATAGTAAATTTTTAGTGTATTTATTTTCTACTCATCTGCGACTATTGGTCCTAATATTACATTGTTCTTCAGATTATTCATCGGCAAAATTTTTCCCATGACCGATGATCCAAGCCATTATATTTTAATTCCTAATTATGATCTTTTAATTGAATGTATTCTAAGAATCAACTGACATTTATATTTTATTCTTGTACTTAGCATTTGGCATACTTTAATCTTAATTAGATTTTCTATTTACCTAGGGCCGAACTTGCTATACAGGGTCATATTTCAACATTGTTATCTAATTAAGTCTATCACTGAGATTTATTTAATGGTGGCATGTTAAATGTTAGGGCATATATTTTAATTATAATTAAGGTAATCTTTAATTTAAAGCCTTGTTTTTATAGTTAAACATAATATCCAATTTACCTCCCTTAGCTTTAACTTGGATGTCTATTTAATTGGGATCTTTATTAAATTTGGGCATTTAACCAAAGCCATCTTTCATTCATGCCTCTTGATTAAAAATTAGATTTAAAACAAATAATCAAGGCACATTAGCTACTAATATATGATGATCAATCCAAGATTAAATCTTTAATAATCTTATTTATATCTTAATCAAAATTATTAGCTGCCATGCATTAATTCCTAATTTTTCCTTGATTTTTATTAATTGAAACAGATTAAAGAATATGATAAAAAAATAAATGGAAGAAATGTGAAGTATGGGAGTCGAACCCAGAACCTGTTGCTAACGCGCAGCTCAGCTGACCACTGCGCTACTGCCCTTTTGGTGATTGGAAAGGGGTCATTAATACACAAGAGGTGAGGCTGAGGCTGAGGCAAAACAGAGCAAGCGGCTGGCTGGAAACAGAGGAATGGATGGGGAATGGTGTGGGGAGGCACAAGCAATGGCCAAAATGGAACCCCGGTGCCAGATGGAAGCCGAGGGAGGCACTGGTGTGAGCCGAGGAGCTCCGAGGTGGGCTGACGGCGAGGCTTGGCGGCCGGAGGTAGGGGTGGAACGGAACGGTGGCGCCGGCATGGAGGAGAAGGAAAATCAAGGCGCGCATGAGCAGTAGGGGATACAGGGGAAGCTCACCTTGTAGTTGTCCGGACCAAAGAGGGTTCGAGGCGGGCCAGCACCATGAGCCGGTGACGTACAGGCAGCAAGGGCTTCGGCCAGGGACGGGCTTGGGATTGCGGTGCTCTGGAGACGCTCTGGCCAAGAGCAATTGGTCCAAGGTGGTCTAGATTGGTAGATCGTCGGTTTGCCGGAGTTAGAGAAGATGCGGCGACCGGCAAGCTTGTGGGCTCCAAGGGCCAATTCCCCTGAGGTGGGAGGAAGAGGGGGATGAGGCGAGATGGATGTGAGTGTGCCTCCTCCTTTATAGACGCTGAGCCAACCGAGCGACGTGCGGCTCCGTGGCAGACAGGAGTCGGGTGGCAGGGAATGGCAGAGGGGATGATGACCCGATGGAAGTGGTTGGCGCAGGGTATGGCAGGGGTGTGTGGGCGACGTGCGCCACAGGGAGGAGACTGGATTGGTTAGGAGTGGAGACGGAGCAAGGAGTAGGAGTGAGGAGAGAGGGAAGGAGGTATTGTCAATTCTACAAGCATTATTATGAAGTGTGATATAACATTGTTGTGTTGTAAGGTGCACCAAAAATCGTGTCCTGTGTCGCAGTGTGGCACGGGATTTGTTGTGTCTCCCTCCCCGAGCAACGTAAGCACTAAATGACCTACGTGATTCAAAAAAGTTACCCTCAGCCATTGCAAATGAAGGGAAGATTATAATAGAGTTATGTATGGAGAAAATGAGTTTACATGTCAATTGCTTATTGCACTCATAAGTAGGGAATCAAGGTATATACCTTGCTCAATTTTGGTACAATCACAATCAGAATCTAGTGAGACCTAGTCATGTATATCATCATAGTGATTAATCCTAAATTTATGTTGCGTAAAGAGTATAAATAAAACTTGTATGGCTACTAGTGAAGCACTTACCCCTGGTTGAAGGGTACCAGGATGTAGTCTTTGACACTCTGAGCAAGCAATCATGTCGTTATGTAATCTTCAACGAAGGATGTGTTTTCATTGATGGATTGCTCAGAGGCTAAGTATGAGTCCAGAAAACCCACCGGTTCTCACTATCGATGGATTTGTTTGGATCGTGGATCTATACATAAATAATGAGTTATGACATTTATTGATATTATATTGTACAATACACTTATAGTGACCAGCATCATAGAAGTGAGGCATCGAGTTCGTCGAGGTTGAATAGTAAGAATACATCTTCAAAGGTCACGATGAAGTAGCCCGAGTCGTGGAGAAAATGTGCATCTGTGTATCTCATAGTGAATACACTTTACTGGTTTGGTTTCCTGTTGGACCTTTGCATGTACCAAGCATACAAAGTTCTACAAATTAGTCTAAGACTAGGTAATTGTGACTTGGGGAGTAACGACACTTTGAGCTTGTGCTTCCATGGCCCGACAGGTGCCTTAATCTTCTTCGGTTGGGCCTTAGTGTCTTGCTATTGATACATCTTCGGCGTCATCTCCACGGGAGTCGATGCGATGCCCTTCTGAAGCAGAACTTGAGGTGGAGTCATAGATGGTTCTATTTGACAGTCATGGTTGTGTGGAGATCACGGCATGGAAGGGTCCAGGGAGATGTCCCTCTTGGGCCACTGAACGAATGTGTTGATGTCATCCCCTAGTATCATGATCTCTTCATTGGGGGCTTCTCTAGTGGGATGGTCCTGAAAACATCATTAATCATGTTCACCTGGACCTTCATGAAACTGGTCCTTGGCTGGGCACCGTGCACCTGCATCCCTTGCAGGCATGGAAACTCATCCCCCACCCAGACTCAACGAGAATGGAGCCAACCCTGACTCTGAGGATGCACGACGTGAGCTCCTACATAACGATACATGATGAGCTAAGGCATCTACCAAGTCTATCTATGTAGAATTTCAGATGTTGTTGATAGGTAAGTGGGTATTGCTATGTTCAAAAAGTGGCGTGGACGCATAGCTACTCCGACGTTAAGGGGGACTGGTTTCACAATAACGGGAGTAGCTTGCGAGTGGTTGTAGACTTCTCTTAGTTCTTCTCTCACTGAATCTATCTCTCCTTGAAGTGAGGTAGTTATCTTTTCTTGAAGTGAGGTAGATATATGTTCCTCAAGTTGTGCATGAAGCTCCTGTTTCATTTTTTCATCGCGCTTAGCCTTAGATCTCTTCCTACTCCTATACACCTCGGAGTCGTCTGGGAATCCGTACCTACAAGGTACATAAACTCCTAGGCCTCGCACAACCTGGGTGCTCCTTGTTTCCCAGAGCTGTGGATAGTATATTCTTCTCCCTGACTACTTTGAAGGAGCCTTCGGAAGATTCGGTAGTCAATGCTTGCTGCAAGAGGCAATCATGTTATTTTTGATCCTGTGAAGTTATGAACCTATTAACAAATAGGTAGTTTAACATACCTTACCAGGCATTGGGAGACTTCCTCGTCTGTGGGGTTTTTGAAAGAGGAGACGCTCGAAGACCTGTTTGATGACCTCGCTCTTAAGCAATTTCGGGCGTGCTCGTTTGTGATCCCAGCAAACGGCAGGGAGGCATTGTGGGATTTTACCTGTGTACCCAGCGATGCCAAGTTTGTAGGTGTGAGTGTTTTGTGTCTAGAGAGCCTTGTGCACTGCACTTCACTGTTCAAATTCGATCATCGTCTTCATCCGCACAAAGGCCTTCCATGTTTATGGTGACAAGAAAAGATACCTCATGAGGAAACAAGAAAGGATACCTCATAAAAGGCATTCGTCCTTAGTCACGTACTGTGTGACAAGCATGTTCTTGAAGGTCTTACCGTTTAGATTGACCTAGTTTTAGCTGAGCGCCAATAGCCTCAATCTAGTCCATGGGGAGAACACAACACTCATAGCTATTCAGTGGCAACCCATGCACTTGTGGGTGTACTATTTTTGCAAAAAAAAACATGTAAATGATGATAAATGGTCCAAAAATCAAAAAATATAAGATGAAATGATATGAAAATATATGAAATTATGACACATGTCAACTGAATGTTGTAGCTGCGCCCCCCTGGCACGTCGTCCCACTAATTGACTGCCACATGAAAGACTGTTATGGGAGCCCCTCTGCCCTTCGTGCTGCCTCCCTTCACCCACCCGCCTCGTCGTCCTTATGGCCACGCCGACACTAATGACGGTCACTGGAGCCAATAGGACACCTCGTCACCATCACCTCAGTTGGCCTACATCGCCTGGTCTCGTCATGGCCTATAAATATGGAGGCATGCAACTGACGAGATCGCCACACGCCACTGAACCTCCCCTTCCACTAAATCACTCCCTGCTGGCCCGTACCTCGCCAGAGTGAGTCTTTGTCCCCAACTCTAGCCACTATCGCCCGTGTAGCCTCGATGAGATAGGGTTCGATTCCTTTAGCCTAGAGCATCACTAGCATCCCCTAATGCTTTCCCTGCTCATCGATTGAAGCGAGGACAGCTGTAGATCACCAGTGTCATGCTCCTCTTCATGTTGCGGCCGGTCCATGATGCCAAGCTACCTTGGACTTCCACAAGCCCAGCTGATAATCTAGGTAGTCTCATGATAGTCCCTAGAAGCTCCAGTAGCTAGGGATTGAACTCTAACCCATGGATCACTGTAGCACCATGTGCTCTATTTCCTCCACCACCCAGGCTCATCACCGGGTGCGGCTCAGGTGCTGGGGGCACAGCACATAGCGCGTGCGGGGTGCCCCCAGCACCCGCCACGTGTCCCGCAAATTCTAAAAAAAATTCCAAAAAATTCAAAAAAAATACTTACAAAATCCGAAAATTTGTAAAAAGTATTTTTTAAGTATAAAAAGTATTTTTTTGTAAGTACTTAAATTTTTTTTGATTTATACTTTTCATTAAAAGTATTTATTTAAGTACTTAAAAATACTTTTTAATAAAGTATTTTTACAAAAAGTACTTTTTACAAATTTTCGGATTTTGTAAGTATTTTTATGAATTTTTTTGGAATTTACGGGACACGTGGCGGGTGCTGGGGGCACCCCCGCACGCGCTATGTGCTGTGCCCCCAGCACCTGAGCCGCACCCCTCATCACCAACCACCGCATCGGCCAAGTGAGCAAGTGAAACCTAGCCAGTAGATGTGCGTGTAACATCCTGATTTTCAGAGCCTTTTTGAAGCCTTTAAAATAAAACTCACCATTTCAATTTTTCTAGAATTAATTAAAGCTTAATCGGAATTTTCATTAATTAAAAGGATTTAATATGATTAAACTAAACATTAACATGTGACCAAAATATTTTATTTAAGTTCCTTGTGTCTCAAGGAATTTATTGGTATTTTTCTGGGTTTTTCTGGATTTATTTGCTATTCTCTAGAGCTTAAAAAGGTTTATTTGAATTTTTGGAAAAAGGAAAAATCCTAAAATCCCTAATTAGCCAGTGGGCCGAAGCCCACCAAGCCAGCCCGTCCCGGCCCAAGCCGCTCCCGCCTAGCCAATCCCGCGCATCGCCACGCGTCGACCATCGGAGGCCTCCCCGCGCCCGCGCCCCGCATCTCGGTCGTTCGCCGCCCGGTGCCACTGGCAGGTGGGGCCCGCCTGTTGGAATCGTCCCCGACCCGGACTCCGCCTCCGTCTCCGAGCAGGATGCTCCGCCGCCGCCTTCCTTTTCCGCGGCCGCCCCACGCGTGACCCAGCCGGACTCCGCCCCCGTGTCCGCCGTGGACTCTCCGCCGCTCGGGTATAAAAGGGGCCGACCCCCCCGAGGTCCTCCTCGTCCCGCACCCGCCGCCCTCGCCGCCGCTAGCCACCATGCGCCGTGCGCCTCGCCGCCGGAGCCCGTCGCCCGCCGCCCTCGCCGACGACATCGCTTCGCATCCGTCGTGGTCGCCTCACGCCGTCCGCCGTCTCTGTCGTCGTCGTCATCGTCACCGGTGAGCCCCGCGGCCGTCCGGTCATCCCGTCGGCCAGGCCCGCAGCCGCGCCCCGCCGCCCGCGTCTGCGGACCGCGCCCACGCCTCTCGCTGTCCGCCGCTAGCTGGATCGCACCCACGCGTCCATCCCGCTTCGCCTTCCCGTGGATTGGGTCCACCGTGCGCCGAGCCGCTGCCAAGCCGGGCCCACCCGTCAGTCGTGCTCCATAGACCGAGCCACGCCAGCCAGCCACGCAAGCCGAGCCACGCCAGCCCTAAATCTGACGTGTTATGCCACGTCAGCAGCCGAGCCGTCCCAGTGCCCCGTCAGCTTGCCACGTCAGCTTGCCATGTCAGCCGCCACCTCAGCTGCCACGTCAGCCCTACCCGCACACGTGTCGCCACGTGTTATGCCACCTCAGCCCTTGCCGCCCCGTCAGCACGACCGGTCACCCCGCACTGTTCCGTGCGCCGAGTCCACCGTAGACCCGTTCTCCCGTGCACCCGGTCCACAGCACAGTGCAATTTCTTAATTTCCCCTATTTTCTTTAGATCCAATTTTCCAAGAGCCCGTTCTCCCTCGTCTAGCCCCGATTGACCCGATTCTTTTTCCTAAATTCATCTAAATTTAGATCTACCTTTTGGTCCAGGTTTGGAAGTTTTTGAAGTTCATTTGAATTTTATTTGATTTTATTTTGTGTTTCATTTCGTTTTCTCTCTCGTTAGATCACGTCTTCGAGGGAGTAGAGGCAGGATTTGAAGAGCAGGATTCATCAACTGAGCAAGGTCAAGGCAATTCGTGTCCTTTGATCATGTTGAACCCAGTTTTCAAATCTATTATGTATTACTTCGTTTTACATTATCATGCATCGCTATTTTATTACCAAACCCTTGTATTGGTAGTTAATGACCTAATTGATTATTTCCTCCTTGATAATTTGAATGCCCTGATTCCATTGTCACCATAGAATGGGAAATTACTTAGTGATGCAATATTAGTTGTCACATGGGTTGTGCGTTTAATTGCTTAGCCATGCTTATCACAAGTACGTTGGGTTTATCATCACATGTGGTTAATTAATCTTGACTTAATGATATACTTGAATGTGGTGGTTAACCACGGTTATAAAACTTGTTGCCATGGCATGGGTAGTGTCATTGGTATTGGTTATATAAAATTGGTTTTCACTTGGGCGATTGATCGTGCAGTAAAGGGGGTGCGAGAGGCACATGGGATGTGGATATTTCGCCTGAGTAATATTTAAGGACTTAACTTTGTGCGCCATTGATCTGAGCTTTACCGTGCAAACCACATGTCTAGTATGGGATAGACCTGGCATAATAATTTGTGAAGTCTCAACTTTGGTTTCACTACTGATGTTGTTGTGGCGCAAGAGGGGGCAATTATCGACTAGGGGGTTACCCTACTCGACGGCGAAACCTTAGCGAGTGGGATCAGGTTGAGATGGATCATTGTAAAAGCCTTGTTGTGATTGTCTTTAACGTGAGGATTATCACATCGTGTAGGTACAGTTGTGCAACCTCTGCAGAGTGTAAAACTATTCGAATAGCCGTGTCCTCGGTCATGGACAATGCTCGGTGATTTCACACGAGGTATAGTTATTTCTAAAAAGTTTGGACAGTGGATGGTTAATTCACTGTTGGTTTAGCTTATGGATGGGAGGTCCATAAGCGATTGGTTTAACTTGTGGATGGGAGGTCCATAAGTGGTTGGTTTAGCTTATGGATAGGAGATCCATAAGTGGTTACTTCAATTCCTTTGATTATTAATTATTATTGTTTTACTTCAAATGCGCCTTCAATCTATTTATTGTATCTTCAAATGCCGTTTTATGCAAATTAACCTTTTAGCCTTCCATTGGTAAGCCTTGCATATTATATTGCATTCATTTGTTACAACGGCTTGCTGAGTACCAATGTATTCAGGCTTTATGCCCCTGTTGCCAGTTGAGGAGGAGGAGTATCACCAGAGGAGGTTCCAGAAGGAGAGTACTTCGACGTCTTCGCGGATTAGACTTCGTTCTCCACTCGATAGCCTGTGGGCGTGTCGATTGGCTGCCGTGCTTTCTTTTGGATTTCCGCTGCTAGTCTTTGTTAAGCCCTTTAGGCTCATAATTGTAAGCTTGGCCATAAGGTCGTACTCTGATGATTATCAATATAATTTGGATTTTCCTTAGAATATCGTGATGTGGATGATATTTATCTTTGTTCATACTGTGTGCACTAGCGTGATCCTGGACTAGTGCAGAATACACAGGAGAGTCCGGATTTGTATATTCGGGTCTCTACAGTGCGTGATGGCAAGGATCCCATTTTAGCCATGCCCACCGACCTTTGTGCCCTTCCTATGCCGGCGATGAGCTTCGCTTGCTTCGGCGAAAGGAGGAGGAAGACTGTAGCAGAGATATTAAGTTTAAATCATGATTAGTGTAATTAATCCAGTCATTAACTATTCACTAATTGGGGCCATCATCATTAGTAGGGTTAATGAGTCTTTGATGGGTAGGCCTCCTCATTTAAAAACTCTATTTAAACCGGTTAAATACATGTGAGGCATTGACATATAGCCCAAATCCACTGTTCACATAGTAGCTGGTTCCATCTGTCAGTTGTAGTAGATATTTCTAATTGAAAAATAAATCAAAAATAAAATAAAATAAAGCGGACCCCACCTATCATACAAAATAACTTTTTGAATAAATAAATAGAAAACAAAAAGAAAACCCCAGTGGGTCCCACATGTCATAAAGACACTCTCTATCCATTTCAATTTCCAAAATTTCATTTAATTTCAAACTTCAAATGGCATGTTCTCATTCATCGTAAGTCCAAATTAAGTAAAATTTGTTTATAAATTCATTGAAAATCAAGATCTATAGAATGGAACTAAAATCATGAATTTGAAGTTAATTTGAATTTTCATTTAAAATTAATTCTAATTTGTGGGTATTTTATCCAAATTTTCACACAATATTTGATAGCTTACGAAACCTAATAAGAAAAGGCTGAACAAGCCAAGACCTACAGGATTAAAGCAACTTGTGAGAAAGGTGAGTCAATACTTTGATCATGTTGACCCTACCTTTTGTGCAAAGTATTTCTATTTAAATTATTAAATTGCAATGCTGTTTAATTATTGTGCAAGTTATGTTTGTCTTAAAAATTTACTTACGTGCCTATTGTTGATATGTTATTATTATGATACTTCTATCCTTGAAATAGTTGCGCTCTTATTCGTTGTCACCTTAGAAAATTATGGATAACATAGTAGTTATACATAGTATCTAAACGTCATGCTTAGACCTGTCTAGATACTTAGGGGCATTAAATTGCCCTACATCAACTCATAAACAAGAATCTAGTTTTGGGTAGCCAATGAGGGGAATGGCTGGTATGTTGAGATAAGTTAATTTATGTATCCCCAAAACCCTAGATCATGATTTGCATATCTGGGCGGATGGTAAGAGTGGTTGGTGCGGAGGGGGCACAAGTATGATTGGTTTGTAGTAGATTCGCTCAGATAGTTCTAAGGACTGAATCTTGTAATGATCTCCTAATGTAAAATAGTGTAACCACAAGTCTATAATGGGTATGACCTAATCGTATAATTTGCATGCCAGTAATGGAAGCACCATTGGTGTGAACCACGAGTCATGTCACTGGATTTAAGTCGTCATGCACACGGGTCGTGTCGCTGGATAGAAGCTGTTGTGTGGCGCAGTTGAGGGTCTTGGTGAGGGTGGATAGAACCCCACTAAGATGAAACATTAGCAGGTGTGACTTTCACTAGATGCATTATAAAGGTCTTGTGCTGACCTTCTTTATCTGCATGTCTAAGAAAACTTGTCGAATATAGTAAAGTTGTTATCTCTTGTGGGTAAAGTGTATGACCTTTGCAGAATGAAATCTGTTTGAATAGTCGTGCCTAGGTCATGGGTGGGCATGAGAACTTACTAGATATAGTTCTATTTCTAAAACATTATGGGTGGGAATGGAAAACTTGTCGATGGGTGGAACACTGGATTTGAATTGCCTTGGGTAGTTGGAACCCAGAGATTATATAAGGGTGGATGGCACCCTATAGTCAAAAACTAACATTGGTGGATGGAACTATGTAAACATGTGGATGGAATCTGCACCGCTAAGATTATTGCACATTCTGATAAATGCTTGATATCATGATTTGGTTAAAATTGCTATGTCATAGGGCTTTGTACTTTACGGTAGTTGTAAATTGGGATCTTAGTAAATAAAATAACCCGAGCCATTCTTTGATAAACCGTGCATCTATATAATTGTATTCTAGTTGTGTATTAGCTCGTAGAGCATGGTAGTTTGTGCTCACACTCATCATTCGATAAAATCAGAAATAGGAGAGCAAGATCACTATGCTTGTGATGACGCACCTGGCCCTGATGGAGGAGAAGATAAAGGAAATTAGGATAGATTTAAAAGTCTTAAATCCTAGTTAAGTATACTTTAATGGATATTGTGTACACATATATTATCCTAACTAGAATAATAGTTGTAGTTCACATTTTACCCCTAGTCACTTGACTGTTGATTCTTAGGGTCGTACCTTTTGGATTACTACTGTCCTCTTCTGCTTTTGTAATTCTAAGTATTTGGCCTGATCAGACCTTAATGTAAACATCACCAAATGTGGTATATTTAAACTATGATGTGTAATATTAATGTATGGTATGGTTCATACGTCGTATAAAATAATTTAGCAATGTATCTGTGAGCACTATCTACTGATCTAAGAAATAATATGGTGAAATGATAGAGGATTTTGGATTATAAAATTCGGGTCCGATATTAATTACTTTGTGCACCATTGATCTGATCCGTATCATACAACCACATGTCTAGTACGGAAATAGATCTGGTTAACAAATTTGTGATGTTTTAACTTTGAATTCATCAATGAGATGATGTGGATAGTTAGTTTGTTTTTTCGTAATTTTCCACATGGTGCGATTAGGGGTTTTTCCGACTAGGTGGTTAATCTACTCGGTAGTGAAACCTTAGCTTGGCTATAAGGTCACCACTCTAATAAATAATAATATTTGAATCTTTCTTAGTTAATCGTGATCATGGCCGATATTTCATTCATGTTTCCACTGTATCCACTAGCATGATCCTAGATTGGTGCAGAATACACAGATATGTCAAGATTTGCATATTCGGGCCTCGACAAAGGTGGTATCGATTTAGCAAAAATTTTCAAAACATATTTTCTAAATCAAACCAATAAAAATGGATATATAGTAATTCTCCATTTTTTCCTCATTTTAAGGTTCTTTCTCTTTGCCTTTTTTGGAATATGGTTCTTGTTAATAACCTTATGTAATTATTACAAACGGTTTTTGTTAATAACCATCTATGAACTGTCATAAATGGTTATTAACAAGAGCTGTATATGATAATTGCATATCACCGATAGTTCTACTCATCGCTAGTAACATAGACGATTATGTTTATAAAATCGTCTGTGATAATTACAATACAGATGATTCGCCATGAACCGTCTGTGATGAGGCCATTTAGTACATCTTGTTTTGTAGTAGTGTATCTTTTTACTACTACTCATTATTGTAAAACTCGATATTAATAGAATTACATAATGCCTCCCCTTAGCTAGCACTGCCATACCACACCAGGATTCAGCTACATCCTAGGCAACCATTGTTGCCGACCTGAACTCAGTGAACAGATACAAACTTACTGTCATATACATATATGTGATATGGGATGTCAACTTTCCTACATACACCAGCCGCGCGTGAATTACGAAATTGACACTACTGCACCCTGTTCCTGATAATCAACTCGTAAGATACACGGTATGAGAAAAGTACAATGACTAGATCTCCTTGTTGAAGCCACTTTGCAGATACAGATCAGCTTACTTTCACCCCCCCCCCCCTCCCCCGGCCCATGAATTATACTAATCGCATAGCATCAAGAGCAATCAGCCTTACAGGTAGCTTCCTTACCAGAATGACTGCTCATGATGTTATGTACTCGGCACTCCTGCACTCATTCATATGCATTTGCTATGTCTGTTAGCCTCATGAACATGTACTTGCAAGAACAGCTTGCTAGGGCCATGCATGCATGCATGAAGCCATGAATCTCTACCGGAGGATCCCTCCAAGCGGTGCCGGGGCCCAGTAGTCAGCAGCGTTGTCCCCTCCGAAGTGCGACCGTGCACGACACCGGGACAAGGCACAGCCCACGGCTCCTCAAGTCCTTGGCCTCATCATTCACAACCTATATGTGTACAAGTGCGTTAACTTATACAGCAGACGTACAGAGTAAAATAGAACAGTTTTTGCCAATATTATTACTACAAACACTAACAGATCACTTGAAAGAAAAATGGAGTACATATATATGGTCCTTATTTTTTGCGTACATATAGCACGGTGCCACTCTACATGTACATGCATGTATGTATACATGATTGAAATTGACTTTGAAGCTAAGCAAAGTGTGCACATATATACCTGCTGCTCAGGTTGGCCTGCAGCCTGCTGTGCTCCAGTGTTGTTATTATGGTTTAAGCAACTGCCGAAGGAACCACACACAAAAGATGAAAAGTGGATTAAGGAGAGCTGTAAAGGGGTAGATTCTTATATCCAGGAAACATGTGCATGCGTATAGATCTCTACTACCTGGCCGGGGTATTCTGGGAAGAGGCCAGAGTTCCTTTCTCCGACTGGTCCCTATAAATGAAAAAGAAAGTACTGCGTCACATGTCAACGTTGCACGTACAAGCTAGCGTGCCAAAAGCTGGAGAGAATAATTTCTCAGATGTGGTAAATATAATTGAACCCATGAGTTGTACAGGCCCATGTTGTCTCAGATGGCTCGGGCCAACTAAACTAACATTGTTATGGCGATAATATATAACTTATATGGGTGTATCAATGTGTACTTTAAGTGCATTTTCAATCTAACATTTGATAATGCCATTCCTGTACTGAACTAGTACAAAATGTTCGGTCACTTAACTCCCTCTTGTGGTTTATAATTTTCACTGCAGGGTTATATATGTGAGTTAGCCAAAAAAAAAAAAATCTATACCACACACCTTATTTTTAGCATATATATGTTGCTGCATTTTTTAAGTGCATACTGTAATCGATCAGAAAGTACATGTATATTTTTGTTAGTGAGAATGTATTTTTCACCCAACGTGATGCATTGTTCCTCGTGATTAGCTTGACAAGAAAGGTATGCATCTTATACTTAACATATGCCATATTTACTCTTCTTATTTTTTTTCTCTATATCAATTATTTATCGCTAGAATGTGTTTAGTCTAATTAATATGAACATAAATGTAAGATCAAAATATTTTGAATTACTTTGGAAACTTTTTAAAAAATAAAATGGCTTGTGAAAAAAATTTAGTTTGTTGATAGGTGGGAATTCTAACTTAGGTCTTAAACTTAAAAGGATTTTCTATCGCCACTTAACTAATGAGTGAACATGAATGACATATACTTAAGCAAATTACAGGACAAGCATGGATATATTTCTCTTGAGGTATTATTATGTGTGATCTATTTATCCTATAACGCTTCACTTAAATAATTTGGATTCTTGAAGTCCAATGTCTACCTTATAAGGTAAATTATAATACCATAATATTATATATAAATCATAAAAATGAAAATACTAGATATTATCATCAGGGAGACAAAAAAAATGGCATGAATCAGAAGTTTTATTTTTATTATTTATCCATGTTTTTTATTTCATTAATATTTGATCAGTCAGATTATTGTAAATTCTCTAAAAAAAAGTTAACAGTTGATAGGATATATATAATTTTTCTATAAATAAAAAGACATAACAAGGCCCTTTCCATAAATAACAAACTTTTCCTGTAACTATTATATGTAAACTAAATTATAAATTTGATGCCGTATATCTTAAAAGTCACACTTTGAAAATGAAGTTAAGGTGATGTTAGACTGGTTTTCATTACAAAATCAATAGAAATATATTCGATTACAGGCAATAACACATCATCTTCCTTAAAAAAATACGATTATGACAGAATAATCCACTTTCAAGTTGATTTTATGATATATTTTGGAGACAGAAATCATATTTGACCCTGGTTATATAAAATGTGACCAGGCTAGTTCTATGGTAGTCAAATTCGAGATTACAAAATGGTGGAACCCCATAGTTTTTTACAAAAATAGTTTAGATATAGAAATTTGTGTATATATAATTCTACAAAAAAATTTAAGCAATTGACCCCATAGAAATGTGTACGCTATGTTGAGCTCACAGACTAAATTCTAGAGTTAATGAGGATTAGTTTACACCTATTAAGGTCCATTAACGACCTTTTTGTTATTTTGCCTTTGATGTAATAAATCCACGGGGATACACCTATTATTACTTTTCATTGCATGCTCAAATCCACGGGGATACACACTTATTACTCGGGGACTTTAAATTTTCAAAAGATTTCAAACTATGTTTATACAGGGATATGTACGTTCAGAACTTCCTAGTGATATGTTTCTTCCATAATTTTTTTGTTCCCTTACTTTGCACCTATAAAAAAGCCTAAAAGATTTAAAGTGGTCACGTTTCACAAAGGTTAACGAAAAGTATCCGTATCCACTATTTGAAACGCAAAAAGGATCGGTATCCTACTCATACAAAACCTCTGATAAAAGGGTTTTCTAGCTTACCTTTGGAAAAAGGAAATTTTGCTAACCTAATTATCACCTACAAAGCAAGGACGAAAGTTGTACGACAACCTATGTTTGTGCCACTCGCATTTCACGACACATTCCACGTGCATAGGCATCTTGTCACTCGCACGTAATAGTCCTTTCCTCCGTTTGCTCATACGTGCGGAGAGAGGAGGGGGGGGGGGGGGGGGGGGGGGGGGGGGGGGGGGGGGGGGGGGGGGGGGGGGGGGGGGGGGGGGGGGGATGGGGGGGGGAGGGGGGGGGGGGGGGGGGGGGGGGGGGGGGGGGGGGGGGGGGGGGGGGGGGGGGGGGGGGGCGCAAGTTGCACTTACATTTTGCATGGAGTTCCCGTTGCCCGTGGCCAATGTAAGGGTAGCTGAGAGCCTGCCACAGAGAACAGCCACTGGTCATGTACGAGAGAGAGAGAGAGAGAGAGAGCATATACCATATAATCATACTCCTAAAACACAGGACTCTACAAAGACTGGCACCGCAACACATCCATCTAGATCTGGCCAAATAGGTCATCCGACACATCACAACACTCGTTTAGATATAGCACCACCCGATTTGACCTATCATAGTTGGTGTAAATAAGTTATTGTGCTGTGCCGTGTCCGACCCACGTATCTATTCTCCGACCCAAACATGGCACAGAGAGTGGTCCGGTAGTGCTGGACATGCCGGGTTGGCTCAGACACGCTTAGCCAAATGGGTCACCAATGGCACATTGATTTTACTGCCAGCCACAAGTGATTTTACTATCAGACATAATTAATTTACTGTCAGTCGCTGAGTCATAAGTATTTTTATTGCCAGTCACAAGTAAATTTTACTACCAAATTATCTGCCAGTGCTTAGAAAGGTACAGTAAATCATAACATAAGTAATTTTACTGTTAACCACAAGCAATTTTATAGCATTATCACAGAAGAATTACTGTTTATATTGTGTCGGACCAACCCACAATACCGAGGTACCAGCACAAACACGACGTGTCAAGTCAGACTAGTCAGCACTGCTCATTTACTGTTTATATCGTATTATGCCGGATCTAAGTTAACAGTATCGTATCTCAGACAGATACGATCCATCCCTGCATCTAGCTGGTGGCCGCTGCTGCTGCGCGCGCCCATGCACAGCGCCCAACTTTAACAGCGTGCTCTCGCACCCAGTCCCACAACCCCCGTATTCTCTTTTTGTTTCCCGCGCGCAGTTGCGTACACCCTCTCGGCCCCTCGCTTTAGGGCCAGGCACTTTTCCCTAGTTACCATCCTCCTCCCATGCATGCAGTTAAACTGCTTGCTTCTACTGTCGCTTGCTGTACTTTCCAGCGACATGTAGCTGGTGTAGGAAATGTTACTGCAATGAAGCATGCATCATGTGCTTTACGGGCACTGGTGATGCTAGAACTGACATGTGGGCTACATTCCCTGTTCACCCATACTTCTGAAGGTCCTATGACCATGACAAATGAGCTTTTCTCTACTAAAGAGTAAGCACAAACACACAGAGAGAGATTGGACCTCAATTTGACCCAGGAGGAATCTGATATAGCCAATGGTCTCTTGCAGTACAGACGCAGTGTCAGTCTGTAAAAAGAGGCACGTGTGTCAGATACACTTAAGTTAGACACAACCCCTCCAGTGAAGCAAGCAAAAGAAGGGACCTACATGGCAAAAACTATAGAAAACCGTAACAACATGAGCGTAGTATATATAACCCTATATACCGTGCTACAGGACACATGCAGATCTAGCTAGCTCTAGGCTCCCTTATTGCTGCAATGCAACAAGTTCGTGCTAAAATCACTTACTCCATGTCATGTTACCAAGATCCGAAAAGATGAATGCTGTTAAGCAAAGCTTCCATTCTTTTTACCTTGCCAAATGGGGAAACTATCTGGTGAAGTGCAGTTACTCTATCCCCTAGCCTCTCCTTCCTCACCTGCAGCAGATTGTCACAGAAAAATATCTCAAGATGTTAGTATAAGTTTACGGTTAATCATATATAGTGTACTTTAACTAAAATAATAATAAAAAATTCTAAAAAATTTACACACGTACTTCATGATTTACTCCACTTACGTATAAAATTTTAAGTTTAAATTCATTTGATATTAAGAATAAAAAGAAAAAAATCTGACAAATTTAAAACTCTTAACATTTGTTAAATATTTTTCTTTTTGTTACTATTAACATACAATAAATGGAAAATTGAAAATTTACACGTAGGTAAAGCAAGTTTAGAAGTATATGTAGAATTTTTTTTAGATTTTATTATATTTTTTTAGTTGAAATATACTATGATTACACCGTATAGCTTGAGTGTATAGTATATGTTCCCTGGAAACAAATGCCAAATGTGTGCCATTTTCCTGTCTTCTTGGCTCACGAACTTCCAGAGTGCCCTTTATGCGTGCGAGAGAGAGAGTGATGCCTAGATGCACACAAATATGATACAGAAAAGAATGGGTCTGGATTATGAAAGCAGGGGGCTGAGGTAGAAACCTTTAGAGTAGATTGTGCTGAAGAGGATGCCTGAACCCTAGCCTTCTTCAGAGCTGAACCTGTCGCTGTGCTGTTGCACTAGAGAAAGACAAAGAAGCAAAGCATGAATAATCATGAGCCCATTTCAGGTTGTCCCAAGAAAGAACCCTCTCCCTAAAGTGAATTCCCAGTGATTCTACCTCTAAACACTGACCACTTACGTACCACCACATAAAACAATAGGTGAAGAAATAAGCAAAAGTGCTAGATCTGTCAATGAGTGTGCATGCCCTACACTCTTACCAAGAAGATCATGAAAGAGCATGCTATGTGAACATCAACAAGTTGACTAAATCAGATTTCCAAAGGGACATGAAAACATGTTTCCATGAAAAGGCAAATAATACTTGTATCGCTCTTTCAATTAATGGAAGACAATGCACCATTTCCAAGAGATTGTATTGACAGCCCATAAAAGCCTCAACCGAGAGGATTATTAGCGACAGCATGATCAAACGTATAGCTTTCCATCAAGCAAAGTAACAGGAAAGAAACTTTGAAAAGCACAACTTTTTATGAGGGAGATAAAACATAACCCAAAGATTGCACCTGGAAGAACCAACTCAATAAAAAGTTTATATATTTCAAATAGATCATGTTCATTCCTTTTCATTTTGGAACCACCCAATGAACGCATTCCGTGTATCTTAAATTTGCAACTAACAATATGCATTCTGTATACGTGAAACAAGCCGCGCGCAACGTGCCAAAAAAAGGTTAGTTGAAAAAAAAAGAGAGAAAACCTACCAATTAAACTTCCAATCAATTACCAATCAAATTAACATCTTATCAAGTTATTCACCTCGGATGAGTTATCGGAGTGGTGGTGGTGACTCCTCAGCTCCGGCGGTGCGCCGTTTGAGAAATCGAGCATGTTGCTGCCAAGGCTAGTGGTTATGCATGACCTAGGAGAGGAGGCAAGGAGCATCTGGCTCAACTGAGACTTAGCCCCTCCTGCCTGGATCTCATGGTCACCAGCAAGATGGCTCCCATAGAAGTTGTAAGCAGCAGTGCCAGCTTGAGGCACGGAACCCTCCTCCTTCATACCAACCATGCATGCACTTGCAGCCTGATCCCCCCAATTCTCTAATCCCTTTGACAAGAGAGCTGTAGTGGCGCTGTATCTCTCATGATCTCCAACTAATCCCCCACTGTCGTATATGCAGTTGCACAAGGCACACAGAGATGAGATATACACAAATACATGAGTCCATGGAGATAAAAACAACTACAAGTTAGTAACACGAACATGCATGAGATGATTAGCAAAAAGAAGAACATTTGGGAAGGCTTGATCTACTATAGGACAAAGTGGGTTAACCACTTTATTCCTTCCCCTAGAGCTACACTTAAGTATGCAATTAAGTTTAGGTGGATTATTGGTTTCTTATGTGGATCTCTTGCATGAATAAATCATATAGAATTTAGAGGGCGAAAAGAGAGGGACAGAGAAAGAGACAGAGATGTTTACACAAGCAGCTGGCTCCATGACTCTGGCATGTGGTTCTCCTGGCTGCCGTCGTGCAAACTCGGAAGAGAAATGGCGCCGTTCATAGGAACTAGACCTGAAGAGCTGTCAGGAAACTGCTGGGAGAAGAGCATGGAGGGAGAAGACAAGGAGGGCATGTTAGGAGAGGCCTCTTGGTTCTCATGGCAAGGCTTCAAGCTACTCATAATATTGCTGCTAGTGGTGGTGCTGCTACTACCACCGGTACCACTCCAGATCATCTGTTGCACCAGGGAGCTCTGGAATTCTCCTCTATTCATACCTGCTAGGGAGAGAGAGAGAGAGAGAGAGAGAAGACAGAGATGAGTACTTCTTGCTGCGAGGAATGCTCTTGCTAGCTTGGCTCTCCTTACACCTTG
The DNA here is from genome assembly GCA_017311315.1 of Dendrocalamus latiflorus. NCBI lineage: Eukaryota > Viridiplantae > Streptophyta > Magnoliopsida > Poales > Poaceae > Dendrocalamus > Dendrocalamus latiflorus. The sequence goes on from CM029609.1 coordinate 97,644, forward strand.
TGTGGAAATCTCAGGTCAATCTTAAAGGGGCTAATTGCTCAATTTTCTTTGGGCGATGGGGTATACCTTCTTGGGAGAGAAGAGAACAACAGCAGCAGAAACTAACAGGAGAAGAAAGAGGAGATGGGGAGAAGAAAAGGCATAGGGCCTGTCTGGAGAGGAATCTGGGCTTTGTTCTGTTTCCCCCCTTCCTTTTGCTTCACATCCTTTATTTGTGAACTTTCCCTTGCTTTCCTCCCCTTTCTCCCCCGGTCACCCGAAGCGCTTTTCTCTGGAGGGGCTGAGGTCCCTCCACATCCACCGTTGATTCAATGGACCTTATGCTAAATCTACGGTGGATGCTCTTTTTCATTGGATTTTCTTCCCCGCCACCACCCCGTCATTCTTTGTTAGACATGTTTTTTTTCCCTTTATTTCCTTCTCTTGCCACTTTTGCTTTATCGTTAAAGTGGCGTAGGAAAGGTATGTGAGACACACCATTTCGGACCAAAAGGAGCGGTTTAAAGACGAGGCGGTGCTTGTTAATCTGAGCTTATGTTTCTACCTTTCAAACCACAAATTAAGTAGAGCTGATAATTAGCGATGAAGACCAGCGTTACATGTGTACAGATGTAACCTCCACAACACGCACATACACAGGAACAGTGCACGCATGCACGCACATAAAGTGAGCATTCATGAGTGGACAGAACATCCGTTTGCTTAATATATTCGTCCTTTGGTGAATGTGGCGTTTCTATCTGTATCGTGGAAACAGAAATAATACGGTTTGCTTGCTTGTTTTTGTCAAAAAAAAAAATACGACTGCACTATAAGCAGACTTAGTACACTCATATGGAATGTAGCATCACCATTTGTAATATTGGCCATATCAGCTAATAAAGAGATCCGCCAAAGTTGTTTAATTAGCTTTGAACAAGTTGGGAGCGGGCAAACCTTGCTTATATTTATGGGAAGTGTTTTGATGCTCCCTCAAAAGCTAAAAGCGCACAATTTATAAGACGAAATTGAGGGTTTAATTTCCAACCACCCACTACTCTTTTGTTTTCGCTGGGGTACTCTATTTTTATTTCATCGATCATATATTCTTTTTCCTGGGGTGTATATATATATTCTAGTAAACTTCCTGTGCATTGCTATGTAAAACCTTACAAATGACATGGCATGTTTTTGCTTGACAAAAATATATACTTTCTTTATATTGATGATAATGCATATTTTCATCAAATTACTTGAAAAGATTTCATTATCTAATTACACGAGGAAAACACAGGAATATTACAAGGTTCCTTAACTTTTTATTGGCCAACGGTCTTATTTACATGTTTAAAACCTTCTACGTTGGATCAGTGCATTTTGATTTTATGAACTGCAACACAAACCTCACATAGAGATACTTTTTTAATATAGTAGAGGCATTTTTTTCATATCTTAATATAGTAGATACATTTTTTTCATAAGTGCCTTCCTATGCAACCGTCGCTATGAATGTAGAGACATATTATTAAAACACATTTATATTCTTTGTGGCATTTTATAGAGGTGCTTTTATTTGCCTCTAAGGGAATAGAGGTATTTCCCTAGTGACATATAAATGAAATATAAAATATGTGGATTTTCGCAAAGGTTGGTACTTGAATTCTAGACCTCATGAAATAGTACTTCTTATGAATATGTTGCACCTAGCCACCTTAACCTAACTGCCTTACATGTGTAGTTGTGTCTTGTAATATTTATATGTTGGTTATTTACATATACAAAACCACTAAAAAAATGTCTCTAGATAGTTAAAAGTGTCTCAAAAAATATCTCTACACAATAAAAAAAATTTAGCCGAATTAGAGAGCATCTCAAAACATCTCTACAAGATAAATATTTTGCACATGGTTTTAAAAAGCCTCAAAACACCGCCCTCTACAATACAAAATTATGCAACGATTTTTAAAGTGTCCTCTAAAAAGTGCCTCTGTAATATTTCAAAAATATCCCTCCTTGAGGGTCTGTGTGGTAAATAGAGAAAAAGAGATACGTGAAAATGGGAAACGCATGGAATTTTTAGAGAATACCTAGGTTTTCTAAAAAGAGTCGAGAGTTTAGAATCAACATTAGATCTTGTGCCGTGATAAGATGTGATATGAAGGAGCAGTGTTAAAACTTTCGGTGGCAAAAAAACTTTCGGTCACCAACGAAAGGAACGAAAACCGAAATTTTGTTTGTGTTTCGTTCGGAATTTCGGACCGAAAAAAATCAAATCTTTGATGAAATGTAGTCAAAATTTGATTAAAATTTGAACAAATTTTAAATAGAGAATAAATTCGGCCAAATTTTAGCCGAATTTTACACGTTTCGCTACCCAACGAAAAGGACTAAATTTCGGTCCGAAAGACGAAATTTCGGACGAGATTTGTTTCCCCTGTGAAGGAGACATGACCCAAACCCTAAGCTTTCCTACTTGTTTTCCCATCTGCGTCATCACCAGACTCCTGCCCATGCGTCGCTAGAGCCACGCCAAGCTTCTCCTGTTTCGCCGCGGACCGTCGCCGCAACAAAGCGCCAGATCTTCGCCACGTGTGCGTTGTAGGAGGCCAGATGGCGGGCGCTGGCCACATGCTGCTGCCCGGCTGATCGTGCCAAAGCATCAGCAGGCGACGCTATGCGGGCTCGCGAGAACCACGCACGTGGACTAGCGACGCCTCGGGTAGCCGAGATCTGGTGGGATCACGCAGGTAGGCAATACTCCAGGCAGCTGGGCGCTGGCTAGAAAAACGTGCAGGTGGCACATGCAGTGCATTGTGATGTGGGATGCGATGGCCTGGTAAAAAGACTCATGCTGGCGTTGGTGATGAGACATTAGCAAAAGCGGCAAGTCTTCGTCTCCCCCAACCCCTTATATCACAAATATGAGATCCACTCGAACTCTAACTTGTCCTGTACGACTCATTCAAAGAAATGACTCTTTCCCTAAAAGTTTCCAAGCACCCCGTTTTCACATATCCCCTTTTTCCTATTTATGCATAGGACCTCGAGAGGGTATTTTCTGGGTATTACAATTTCGCACAACTAGCACTTGCCACTCTGCATTGCACATGCACTAGCATCTGTCGCATGCTACAGCGTAAGCCAATGGAAAACAATGCCAAACCAGGGGAAGAAAAGAAGACCAGCAACAGGACATAATTAGGAGGGAGAAGGGAATGAGAAGTGAGGAATAGATCATGGTTTTGTCATTGTCACCTGGGTAACAATTTGGATGTGTCCTTACTATTTGCTAATTTTTTATTAGAGATTAGATTCAGAACTAGAGAGAGATTAGCAAGTTTTCTTCAAGGGTTAAATATAGTATATTGGTTAATCTGCTATATTATTCTATTATGATTTTGGGTGTTGTTTGGGCATAACTGGAGAATGGCATCTAATGGATAAGTGTAGAAAATTTCAATAGCTTTCTATAGAATATTTAATCATCTCAATTGGATGGTAAAGTTTTCCAGTTATGATTCTTGTGAGGTTGTTGTATGAAGAATGATAGTCAATTGGCAGAACTAGATGAACAATAGATTAAAAATAGTAAATGCAATAATCAGGGTATTTGGTCTACCATGAAAAGTGTAGGTAACGTGTTAAGGGTTCCAGATAATTCAAGAATATGAATTTTGATGGTAGAACAGAAGTTATGAATTTTAGAAGATTGTTGTCTAGAGTCGGTTGCTAACTGGACGCAGTCGTGGAAAATTATTAATTTGACTTATTAGATGGCAGAATTGAATTTTTGGCATATACTAGAAAGAGGGTAGAAACTTTCTCTGGTTTCTAAAAAAAATATTATGGTTTTCTATAGTTGCATGAGTATATTAATAGATTATAAAAATATTAGATATGATGTCTAGAAGATAACAGATCTTTCTTCTGGGTTAAAAAACGGAGAGTTGGTGTCATCTTCTAATCAACCCAAGTCATCACGACTAGAAAAGGTAAGTGCATGGTAGAATGATATTCAAGTGTTTGAAATTGTTGTTTTCTTAAATTGAATACTTGCCATGATAATTCATAGACCTTGCCTGTTTCTATTACTCACATGCTTATGATAAAGTAATGATGATTATGGTAGAATGATAATCGTAGCAATTATTCAATGCTGAAAATAAACTAAAGAAAAATATAATCGTTGCATTGCATGCTGAGCATCCATGATGGAAAGATGTGACCCATGGGAGTGGAATGAGATCTCCATACGAAAAAGGATAGGCTAGACACTCCCCACGGGAGTGGAGATGAGATCCCCATATGAAAGAGGATGGGCTTGAGATCCCTGCATGAAAGGGTGGGCTTGAGTGGGCATCAACAGATGTAACACTCCACTATACCGGTATAAGCAAAAGATGAGTTGAGATATGTGTATAGCATTCATGAAAAAAGAGAGATAATATATTGAGTAATGAGAATGGAATTGATGAGAATGGATATGTGAAATTGAGTTAATGGAGAATGGATATGAAATATTAATTATGTTGTTGCTTCATTTATTATTCTATTGTGTACTTGCTAAGGTCGTGGGCTCACCCTTACTTTATTGTTATTTTAGTGAATGTTGAAGGTCACATGCATGGGTGGAAGTAGAATTTTTGATCTTGCACTTTTGTAGCTCTTCACTCCACCTAGCGATCTACCACTTATTGTCATAAACAATTTAGTACTATCCCCACAATATTTAGATGATTAATGGTTTCCCTTAGCTCTTTATGTTATTATAATATTGCTACTTGTTGAGTTCCTTTGATAGCTTTTGTTATTGATCCCATCTTAGTAATTATTTGGTTCACCTTAAGATCAATTCATTGATAATTGTGTACCTGAAATTTCCATTTATGATTATGTTGTATGATTATTCTTGAAGCCTAACTGTTGGTATTGTGTAAATAAATTAATTGTTTAAATTGGTAGTATTTGTAGTTGTGGGTGATATTCTGGGTTTTTATTAAGCCAGTGTGTTACAGTTGGTATCAGAGAGGGCTTTAGGTCCGTGGTAAATAAACTAATAACTTACTTGTTTAATCAACTAAAACTTGACATAATTTTGGGTAATTTAATGAAAATAATAACCATAATAATAAAATGACTTCGGATTTCTTATTATTGAACATTTGATTTAGGATTATTAATTTAAAATAAAATTTTGATATCACTAATGTACAGTACGATGGAATTGTGTCATGCATTGTATTCACGTTTCTATTAGCTTGTACAATTGTCGTTGAGTATTGAGTTATTGCTTAAATGAGTATGGTATGATTGATATTGTTATGCTTGAGCTGAGATTTAGTTGTTTTTTCTGATGATCAAATATGGCGAGGGATAGAGGCTGTGAACATGGTGGATGCAGCGGTCACGGTCATGAGTGCGGTCCGGCGGTGCCACCTCCCCCGGCTGAGGAAAACATTGGAGAGGTGGGAGAGGAGGTTGCTTCAACTGCTTAGCCAGTCACTGGTGCTTAGGCGGTGTTGGTCACCCCATTGCAGGACCTTCAGAAGGAGGTCTTAATGCTTTCGTCAGTAGGTGCAGACAGCTCCTCCTACTGCAGGTGCACCTGTAGCTATCCCTAGTGCTACACCGGCTCCACTGGAGACTAGGATGAGCCTTCATGGGTGGATGACCCTACGTTTTAGGAACACTTTCAGTGGAGTGGGCACCTTAGTCACTTTCAATGGAGTGGGCACCTTAGTCCAAGTAGCATATTGGCTTCCCTACATGGAGAGGCAGTTTGGAGCTTTAGAGATGATTTCATAGTAGAAGCAAGCTTTGTGGCCTTTTAGCTAGGACGCCTACTCAGGGACTAATCACTTGGGAGGACTTCGTCGAGCAATTCAGGGCAAGTTTTACCCAAAGTTTCCTTGAGAAAATGGAGCATTCCCTATCGACCTTCGTACAGTGAAAGATAACTGTTGCAGAGTACGAGGTGGGGTTCATATAACCTGTCTACTTTATGCTAGCTATGGCTAGAAATGACCGTGAGAAGCGCAAGAGGTTCTGTAGGGGACTTAACCTGGAGCATCACCATGTCTTAGGGGTGACCGATTTGCATGACTTCAACTCACTAGGGAGAGGTAGGCTCCTGGTGGTTCTGTTCCTTCCAGTGGTTCTAGTGGTAGTCAAAAGAGGAGTTTTAGTGGTGGGGTGGATCTTCCCATGTGACCCATTCCCAAGAGGTTCTAGGGGGGGCTAGCATCCTCTGTCGTCATCTCGACATTTTTTAGTAGAGGTTGTCTTCTCTGTAGTGCCACACCCTTCTTCAACTTCATAGGCGATGCGCTTTGTTCTAGGCTAGGGTATAATCTACATCAAGTGTGGTGGTGATGACCGTGCTTCAGAATGTTCCTGGTTAGGGAACTGCCATCATTATGGCCAAGTTGGGCCACAAGATGATGATGTGCAAGAAGAATCCATCTAACCATCATCAAATGGGAGCCAATTCCTATAGAGTCTTCAATTGCATCTCTCTTGGGATTAAGTTTAGATGTTAGCGGATGTTCCAATGCCACAGATCCTCCAGCTTGGGCACCTTCTGTAGCGTTTCCTATGATGCCTCTTACCGGGTACTACAAGCAACCCTGCAGCATCTGCACCGCCTTAGATTGTTTACACCATCCGGCAGCCCTTGAGCTTTCACTACTGAGTGTCAGGGCTTCTTACCACCCCAGCGTCATCTGGAGTCTACGCCATGCCTACCCCTAAGACTGTAGGTCGTCGTGACATGGTGACGGGTACTTTACTTGTGGATTCTCATGAGGCCTTTGTTTTTTATTCTAGAGCTACATACTTGCTTGTTTATCTAGAGTTTGCTATAAGAGCGAACTTGAGTATGTAGTACATTTCTTAGTTAGTTCTTCAGGGGATCTCATCGCTAGTTCCACAATTTGTCTTGGGTTGCACTTTTACCATTGATGATGAGGATTTTACTATCAATCTAATGGTGATTTAGCTAGCACCTTTTGATGTTATCCTAGGCATGGATTGGTTATTCAGTTATTGTGCCAAGATCAATTGTTTCTAGAAGGCTGTGACTTTGTAAGCTCTATCCAGAGAATAGTTGATATTTCAGGGAGTGCACCATTATATTCAATCTTTGTGTTGGCCAGTCTATTTCCTGGCTGACAGGTGTTGAGGATTGGGTTGCTTTGGTCTCTTGCCATGAAATTGAGCTCTTCATTACACATCGAGGAGATCCCAGTGGTGTGTGATTCTCCAGATGTGTTCCTTGTAGAGCTTCTAGAATGCCTCGAGAGCAGAATGTAGAATTTTGGGATTAATCTTATTCCTGGTACTTGGACTATTTCCTTGTCTCTGTACCATTTGGCTTGACCTTCTAGGATGAGTTGAAGAAATAGTTGGATGATTTATCCAAGGGGATGATCCGGCACATTGTGTCACCATGGGGAATGCCTGTCCTATTCACAGAGAAGAAGGATGGGAGTTGGCGCATGTGTGTTGATTATCGTGTTCTCAATCAGGTGACTATCAAGAATAAATATTCTTTGCCCCGTATTGAAGATTTATTCAATCAATTGAAGGGAGCCAAGATGTTCTCTAAGATTGACCTTTAGTCTGGGTACAATCAAATCCATGTGCAGGAGTAGGACGTTCAAAAGACGGCTTTCTTCACTAGGTATGAGCATTATGCGTATAAAGTTATGTCTTTGGACTAACGAATGTCCCTACTGTTTTTATGGAGACAATGAATAGTATGTTGCATCAGTATCTTGATGTCTTTGAGGTGGTGTTCATTAATGACATTTTGATCTATTCCAAGACTGAGGAGAAGAACGAACAACATTTGAGGCTTGTGCTAGAAACACTAAGGAAGAATCAGTTTTATGCCAAGCTAAAGAAAATTTGAGTTTTGGATTTCAAAAGTGGGCTTTTTGGGTCATGTAATTAACTAAGAAGGCATTTCTATTGATCCTAGCAAGATCTCTTTAGTGGAGGACTAGAAGAGACCATCCAATGTCAAGGAATTGAGGAGTTTTATGGAATTAGTACGGTATTATTGGTATTTTATGGAGGGTTTCTCTATAATTTCCAACCACGTATCTCAGTTAACATAGAAATGTATAAAATTCCAATGGACAGATGACTGTGAGCGCAGTTTTTGTACTTTAAACGAGAAGTTGGCATCTGCTCCTATTCTTACTCTTCTTGAGCCAAGGAAGCGCTTCACAATCTATTCTAGTGCTACTCGAGTTAGGCTTTATTGTGTGCTCATGCAAGATGATAAAGTGATCGCTTATGCATTGAGATAGTTGAAGAAACATGTGTAGAATTATCCTACCCATGATTTAGAGCTTGGTGTAGTGATCTTTGCTCTAAAGATTTGGCACCACTATCTCTATAGAGAGACTTGATATATTTTTACTAATGACAAGAGCCTCAAGTTCACTCAGAAGGATCTAAATCTGGGGTAGAGGAGATGGGTAGAATTTATCAAGGACTATGATCTCACTATCCAGTATCATCCAAGTAAGGCAAATGTAGTAACGGATGCTCTTAGTCGCAAGACGACACCCCATATACTGAGCTGCCTTGTTGCTGATTTTGAGCACATGAAAAATCTCATATTGCTTTGTGGGTACCATTAGATTTGCTTGCTTCTTTGTCTGCTATTCTAGAGTGGGTGCCAGAAGCGTATATAACAACATGATCGGATGCTCCAGCAAGTGAAGAAGCATTTGGATGAAGGCAAGGATAGGATTTTAGCATTGATGAGTTTAGCACCTTGCAATTTAAAGGTCACTTTTGTGTGCCACAGAAGGCTTAGGTTAAAGCTAATATTCTAAAGGAAATTCATCGTACACTGGACATGCTGGAGAAACCAAGATGTATTGGGACTTGAAGAAGAGTTTCTGGTGGAAAAGGATGAGGGTGGATATTGCTCAATATGTGGCTTCTTGTGGTGTTTGCTAGCAATTCAAGACTAAGCATAAGTGTTTAGCAGGATTGTTACAGCCTTTAGAGATTCCAATGTGGCTGTGAGATGACATATCCATGGATTTTGTGGTTGGTTTACCTCGCACGTAGCGAGGGAAGGATGCTATTTGGGTTGTGGTAAACTGGTTCAGTAAGTCCGTGCACTTTATTCCCATCTGCACAACAAATACAGTGAGCGACTTGGCTCCTATTTAGTGTGAGAGATAGTGTAGTTACACGGTGTGTCTAAGTCTATTATTTTAGATCATGATGCAAAGTTTGTTTCTAAGTTTTGGGAAAGCTTGCAGAGTGCTATGGGCACGCAGCTTTGTCTTAGCACCATGTTTTACCCTCGGACAAATGGGAAGTCTAAATGCACTATCCAGACACTAGAGGACGTGCTTCAATCATGTGCCTTGTCATGAAAGGGGAGTTGGGGAGGATCACCTGGCACTAGTAGAGTTCGCCTACAATAACAGTTATCATGCAAGTGTTCGAGCTGCACTGTTCGAGGTCTTGTATGGACAAAAGTGTAGGTCACCATTGTGTTTGGATGATGTTGGTGAGAGGGCAATTTTGGGTCTTGACTAGGTTCAGCAGACTGTTGATTGGTGTGGAACCCTCAAAATTAATTAACCAAAAGCACACTATTAAGAAGACAATTAATATGTCAATAAAATATTAATATTGAAAAGGAAACATTAATAAATTCACTTTCATTTGCATAAATCAAATGAGAATATATTAGAATCAACAATTTGAATTACAGAAAGGACTCAATTACAATAACAAACCTCACAAATAAATTCAGATACATAATTTCAATTCCAAATTTACAAAAGAATAAGGAGTACACCAAATATTACAACTTAGCATTTACAACAGAGTCAAACAAATATAAATTATATCAAAACTACATCAAAACTCCTATATCATCACCGCCAAATACCTGTATCAAAGAGTTAGCCAAAAAGACAATAAAACTAAAATGAAATTGAGTAGTAAAAGTGCCGTCAGGGAATTCTGGGTTATAATTTTGCACTTGGGCAAAAACGCACTAGAGATACTAGGATTGTCTGAGACCAATTCGACACTATCTCGCGTATTTAAATGTTTATCATCCGACATTTCAAACTTACCTTCTTACCTCTTAACCTGTTGAAGCCATACTAGAAGAGTGACTCCTCTTAAGAGCATGAACAGCCATCTTTCACCACCATGGCCTAGCCAAAGCCACGATCCAACTCTTAGGATAGACAACAGAAATATAGAGCCACGTCCACCTCTTTTGCACTGAGTCGGGCACAAGGCAAGGCCATGCCATGCAAAGGTGCCAGCAAAAGCCATGCAGTGAGAGCTTAAGAGTTAGAAGCTCACCGCCCACACCTCCCCACACAGCACAACACCTCAGCCATAAAGGACAGACAATGCCAACACCCTACATTCACCACCCCCAAACACCAGTGAACTCTTGCGCTCACTACCCAAAAGGAAAAAACTCATATAGAGACACTACAAGACCATCAAGACGCATCACAAACCACCAACATCGCCATTCAATCCCATATAGCCACTGCAACGACCAAGAAGCCACACAATCCAATATAAACCCTAGCATTCCAATTAGCATCACCATAGCTAGAAGACAGGCAAGGAGACCACAAGACAGGAGGACAAACAGCAAGTACCCCAACCAGGAAGTAATTCTAGAAGCTAGCCACATCATAGAGCCAAGGGCGAGATAGAGTATCCAAGCAAGCATAGACATTCCCACCATTTTTGAACCGACAACACGAGTGAGGTAAAGTTCCAAAAACCCGCATCTATTCTGCTTGTTAATACTAAAGCTAGTCAGTAGAGCCAAGATAAGAAACCAATGTTTTCACCACACTAGAATAACAGATTAGTGGTGGCCATCCAGTGTGCCCTTGGGGCCATGGATCGGTATTACCCAGTGCATGTCCATGTCCCAAGCAACCCATAGTTTCTCACCACAAAACCCACAAAACAGAGGCCTCAGTGGCCGTCCATGACCTCTTGAACATCAACAATTGCTCCTCCGGTACAATGTCTATGTCCAGCCGCCATATGGTTGCTCACCAAACCCCCACAACCCTTATGAGTAATCATCTAGGCATGCGCTAACAACCAATAAGAATGCATAAGAGTAAGAGTAGGGAGGGGAGAAGAAAACCAGGTAAAGCCAAGGAAGTAGCGTACTGTGTCGGTGTTTCATGGACACCGTGGCTTAAGAGATCGACGAAGGGCAACTGGAAGGTGAGCCGATGAGGACCGAGGCACGGTGCCAGAGCTATGCACCGGCAGCGTGCCACTGCCGAGGCGCACACGCTGTAAAGAAGAAGAACTAGCTAAACCTTCACACATTGATGGAGCTTTAGCTCTGCTAAGGCGTGTGTAGGTAGCGCTGGCCGAGCGCATAGCACCGACTGGCCAGAGCCCTCATAAAACTCCACCAATCCACAACAAGAACACTGTAGCAAAGAGAAAAAATCAGATCCAATAAACTAAAACTCACCACCGTAACAGATCCATGAAGCCAATACCTCAAATCCACAAGAAGGACTGGCCGATTTTAGATCGGTGGCGTAAACCGAGAAGGTGCAAGCATCTATGGCAAGGCCAGAACACCGGTGTCAGCCGAGAGAGAGGGAAGCCGAGGGGAGGCGAGACCCAGCTAGGAGCGGCGCCATGGTCGGCGAGACTGGGAACGGCGAAGTCACCACGAGATGGGAGATGAAGGGATTCGAAAGAAGTAGAGAGAAAGAGAAGAAGGGGAATAGGGAGAGAATGTGTCGGGCGAATTGTCATGCGGCCGAGGCGCCTGTTGGGCCATGCGGGCCGGCTTGCATATGAGCTGAGCTAAGAAGGCCGAGTGGGCCAGATTTAAGTAAATCAATTTCAAAAGAGATTTAACACAAAAATAAACTGTAAAGAAAATAAATAAATAGTAAGGTAAAGACATATGTATGTATACCAATTTAAAATGTATGAGAACATCATTAACGAAACATACTCTGTAAATAATACCCACAAGCATATTTAGAGGACCAAAAAGGTTACAGATTTACAAGGATTATTACTTCATCTAAAATATAATTAGAAATTAAAAATAGGATTTTATCTTAAAATAATGCAAGAGGGGATTTGGTTCCAGGGGAAGAGACTGCTCAGGCAACCACTGAGGTCACTACATCTCAGTCAGCAAGTAAAGCAGCCTGTCAAACTTGCTGTGGTTCATGAAATGTTTTGTTTTGACACAGTTATTTCCAAAATTTTGGACGTTGCATTAAAAGTAATTTCTAAAAGAAAAGAAATTGGCTAGAAGGATGGATGACATGATAAGAATCGAAAGAGAACAGGGCCACTGGAGGAGTAGTGGACTATCAAGAAAATAATAAAGGAGGGTAGAGGGTGCTCTGGTTGTGAGCTCAGAGGCAGGTGAGACCCTCTACATATGGTTATTATATAAGGACTAGGAAACGATCTTCATTCTGAAATGAACCGTAAAACAGTATCAACCATACTCCCGTGCTGAACGGGTGGAACATGTTACTCCCTTTTATTACTACTATGTCCATGCTAGGTAACTAATAAATTAGGAGAGGGGCTCAAACCGGTAGGAAAAACTAGTAGTCCCAAGTCGCTTATATTAGCGTATGTGGAGTGTTGAGTATTCAAAACCGCTCGACCAATGACTTTATAGTCGGATGGAGATATAGTAATAAGAATCAAGGAAATATTTTATATTCTGAATTTGGGGTCGCATCAAGGGAAATGAGAATGACCAGTGTCCATAAGAATTCAGAATAATTATGGGTAAAGTGATACAAGTCTATACAGTACTAAAAATCATGAATTCATACCAATCTCTTGGATAAGAGTCTACAGGGAAAACACTGTTTTTCTCTTGTTCCAAAATAATTGATAGACATTTCATAAGTTAAAACATTGCCAACTTTTTAAAACTTATATTGTGTCTTTTGGAAGTTGGATCAGGTATAACTCGAGTATAAGTATGCATAAAATTGCATCATTATTTATAAATTTGCTGAGTACACTGTACTCACTCTTACTATTAAATCTCCCCTTTCAGAGCCATACTCAGCAGGGGATTATCTGGGTTTTGAAGAGGGTGGGCTTGATAATGAGGACACCCTAGGATATGCGATCATGGACGATGACGAGGTGGAGGCCATATTAGATAGCTAGGAGGAGTAGACAGTCTCTAGATTGTCGTACTGAGACAGACAGGTACCATATCATAAATAAATATGTATCTTCCCCCAGTGTATCACTTTGTTTTGTACTGGACAAAAATTATGGTACTAGTGCGGAACAACTAGGTGGCCTAATGTTAAGTCACCTATGGTTTGTAATAGATATTGTACTTTCAATCTCTAATTATTGTTCTGCTGCAACTACTCTGATTGGCTTGTTACTTGTTAAATGTGGTAACAATCTATTGACTAGTGTTATTAGCCCATGGTAATGACACGGGTCGCCACATTGGATGGTAGAGATTAGATAGAATCTGCTTACCACTTAGAGCCGACAAAAGAGTTATGCTGATGTGAGGAGGTGAGAGTTGGAGTTTGTGGTGGGGGATCATGTGTTCTTGAGAGTGTCTCCCACTAAGGGTACTATGTGGTTTGGTACTAAAGAGAAGCATAGCGCAAGGTACATTGGACCCTTCCCGATCATGGCACGAATTGGGAAGTTGGCTTACCGTTGGACCTTCTTGAGTCCATGTGTGGTGTGTACAATGTATTCCATGTCTCTATGTTGGGAAAATATCTAAGAGATCTAGAGCATAAGATACTACTAGAGCCATTGATCATTAAGCATAACCTTATCTTTGAGTCCCGACTAGTGCAGATTCTAGGGGAGTCGGAGCAAGTGTTGAGGCATAAGATAGTGAAGTATGTCAAAGAGGTTTGGATGCATCAGACTGGGCAGGAAGTGACTTGCAAACTGGAGTCTCACATGCGTGAAAAGTATCTAGAGTTGTTCGCTTCAGGTATGTTTGTGGTTTAATATCCAGTTTAGTTGTGTTTCTTGATTAGAGTCATGAGGCGTAGAGTTCGGGGTCGAATTCTGTTAAGGGGTAGAATGTAATATTTTAGAAATATCCCTCTTGAGGACCTGTGTGTAAATAGATGAAAAGGGATACATGATAATGGGATGCATGAATTTTTAGAGGAGAAGTAGTTTCCTTGAACAAGTCATATAGAGGAGTTGGAATCAGATTAGATCTTGTGTTGTGATAAGAGCGGACATAGGGGAGAGGAGGACCTGAACCCTAGCTTTCCTATTTGTTTTCACATCTACATCGTCGCTAGACTCCTGCCCATGCGTCACTAGAGCCGCATTGCGCTTCCTGTTTCACTGCAATTGCCGCAATGAAGCGCCAGGTCTTCACCATGCGTCTACTTCCTCGCCTAGCGCTCCCTCATTTGCCCGTGTAGCCGCCCCTTCCTGCGTAGCTATGCTTGCCACATTGTGTCACCTACCGCGCAGCCGTGCTGGCCTACTTGCCATGCGCCAGAGCGCTCAACCGCTGCATTCCGAACAACTAGCACACCCCTGTGTGCATTGCACATGCACTAGCATGTGTCCCATGCTACAGCGTAAGCCAAGGGAAAACAATGGCAAACCAAGGGAAGAAAATAAGAGCATTAACAGGAAATTATTCGGAGGGAGAAGGGAAGGAGAAGTGAGGAATTGGTTGTTGTTTTATCGTTGTCACTTAGGCAATTATCTGGATGTGTTCTCACTATTTGCTTATTTTTTTTATTAGAGATTAGATTTGGATCTAGAGAGATATTAGCAAGTTTTCGTCAAGGGTTAAATATAGTAGATCGGTTGATCTACCATATTGTTTATTGTGATTTCAAATGTTGTTTGAGCATAATTAGAGAATGTCATCTACTAGATAATTATAGAAAATTTTGATAGATTTATGTAGAATATTTAATTATGTTGATTGGATGGCAAAATTTTTAGTTACCATTTTTGTAATCTTCCTGTTTGGGGAATGGTAGTCACTTGGCAGCACTAGAATGAATAGTAAAATAAAAATAGTAAATGGAGTAATCAAGATATTTGGTGTACATGAAAGTGCAGGTAATTTCTTATGGATTCCAGAGAATCCAAGAACATGAATTTTGGATGGGGATAACAGAAGTTATGAATTTTTGAAGACTACTGCCTAAAGCTGGTTGTTGTTGGATGCATTTATGGGAAATTACTAATTTGACTGATTAGATGGCAGAATTTAATTTTTAGCATAACTAGAAGGAGGTAGAAAACTTTCTGTAGATTCTAAAAATATCATGGTTTGCTATAGTTGCATGAGTAGATTAATAGATATGAAAATATTAGGTCTGCTATCCAAAAGATGACAGATCTATCTTCTGGGTTAAAAAAGGGGGTTAGATGATTTAATCTGGGCATGTGGCCAACTAAGAAGTTGTAGGGAATTTTGTGTAGATTCCAGAACTGGTATGGTTTGCTAGAATAAGCTTAGGAGTCGAAAGTTATGTTACTTTTACTATCATGACAACAGGAATGACTGTCCGGTAAAGTGGGAGATTTGTGGATTTGGGAAGCGTGTTAGAGCATTGTCGTTTAATTGATGTCTTATACCACTATGGTTTGTATTGAGTTTGGGTATTTACTATAGGAGTAGCGTTGGGGTTGGTGTCGTCTTCTAATCAACCTAGCCGTCACAACTAGAAAAGGCAATTGCATGGTAGAATGGTATTCGAGTGTTTCAAATTGTTGTTTTCTTAAAAAAATACTTGCCATGATAATTCATATGATAATGCCTATTTTATATTGCTCACATGCTTATGATAAAGTGATGATGATTATAGTAATTGTTCAATGCTAAAAATAAACTAAAGAAAAATATAATCGTTGCTTTGCATGTTGAGCATCCATGATGGAAAGATGTGCTTCACAGGAGTGGGATGAGATCCTCGTATGAAAAAGGATGAGCTAGACACTCCACGAGAGTGTATATGAGATCCCCATATAAAAGAGAATGGGCTTGACACTACTACAGAGAAGGTCATGTTGGACGCCTCATCACAGATGGTTCTACATAATCCATCAGTGTTAAGCTACAGCGTAGTTATCTTAGACTGTTTTACTAGCATGACCGTCTATATTGTAACCAATAGTAAGAACTGTCAGTGAAGACCTATTAGGATGAATGAAATTTGTGATGTTAGTCAGTAATGTGAACAGCTGCTATACACTACAAATTCATGCAACTTCAACAAAAAGTATTACACCATCCATTTTGCAGGTTACTTAGTAGTAGTACAATAAAATAGATTGAAAGTTCAATATGACATTACTTGTTTGTGTTGCCAGAGTTTCAAACTTCATAAAGCTAACTTCTGCAGGGAGGAAGAGGGTGGGTCTGATGAGGGAGATTATGGGAGGGTTCGGAGATGAGCTATCTACAAGGACTGAATGGTGTGGGATTCTAAGTGGTGCGGGAATGACTGTAATTCAATTGTAACTCTGGCGACAATACATGAACATTCATTTGTAATTGAGTTTGAGTATCTGTCATTTATTTGTAATCTGCTTGCTTATTTTTAGATGGCATGGCTAGTATTTCCTTAGGCTAGTTGAAAAATAATTTTTTTTAACTATACAAAGAACTATCATAGACGGTTTCCAACACAAAACCATCTGTGATACGTAGACCATCATAGATGGTTTTTGTATTAGCCGTCTGTGATATGTCGAATATCATAGACTATCATAGACGGTTTCCAACACAAAACCATCTGTGATACGTAGACCATCATAGATGGTTTTTGTATTAGCCGTCTGTGATATGTCGGATATCATAGATAGTTATTTTTAAAAATTGTCTGTGTTATGACTTATCATAGATGGTTTAGGAGCTATCTGTGATAACTACCTGTTATTACTGATGTAATAAATCAGATGGTTCAGAAACTGTCTCTAATGAGGGTTATAAACCATCTGTGATGACTCCATATATGGTGGTGTGAGATCCCCGCATGAAAGGTTGGGCTTGAGTGGGCACCGATGGGTGTAGAGATAAGTTGAGACATGTGCACTGCTTTCATGAAAAAAGAGAGATAAGATATTGAGTCATGAGAATGGAAATTGATGAGAATGGATATGTGAAGTTGAGTTAATGGTGAATGGACATGAAATGTTAATTATGTTATTGTCTCCTTTATTATTCTATTTTGTAATTGTTGAGTCGTGGACTCAACCTTGATTTATCGTTGTTTTTATGTGAACATTGAAGACGACATGCATAGGTGGAAGTAGAACTTATGATCTTATATTTTTGCAGCTCTTTATTCTACCTAGCGATCTATCACTTATTGTCATGAAAAAAATTAGTATTATCCCCACAATATTTAGTTGATTAATGGTTTCTTTTAGCTCTTTATGGTATTACAACATTTCTACCTTTGATAGCTTTATTATAGATTCATCTTAGTGATTACTTGGTTTATCTTAAGTCCAATTTGTTGATAACTGTGTTGCTGAAATTTCCATTTATGATTATGTTGTATGATTATTCTTGAAGCCTAGAAGTTGGTATTATGCAAATAATGGTTTAAATTATTAGCGTTTGTAGTTGTGAGTGACATTCTGCGTTTTTGTTAAACTGGGGTGTTACAACCTCTAGGTTATGTAACTCCAATGTTAGAGGCAAGTTGCAAAGTGCATGTAAAAAAATACTTCTACACAGGGTTTTTCTTATGGTGAATGCTTGTATTATAATTTGAGCCTAGAGGGTGTCGAACTTGGACTTAATTATCTACAAAATTAATATTAGGCTTTTCTAAAATTAGATTGTGTGTTACCATACTTCCAATATTGTATTGCACTAGGTTAGATGAACTGTTGCAGTTGTTTCAGAAGAAAGAGGTTTAAATTATTAACTAGGGTATTATGTGCTACTAGCTGAAAATTTAGCACTAAGCCATAATATATATAATATTATATATAAAAATAATTTGTAGTGTTCAAGCTTCAACTTTCATACATGTATACCAGTTTTTTATGCTATCTTCTATGTATCATGTAGCCATTGCGTAACATTATTCGAATATGGAGATTTATTCATCCGAGTTGTATTCATGTTACAATATTTCAAATTAAAGGCACTGTCTTTGCTTTGAGGCAGGAAATCCAACAATAATACTAAAACAAATAAAAATCATATAAATTCCCTCATCAATTGAGAAAAAAAAGAGAAGGATCTACTCCATTTATTTGTGTGGAGTCAGATTATAATGGTGCAGACTTATCATATATAGAATTATAGTTGTAAAATAAATATAATTGTATAAATATTAAAGTTGTATAATAAAGATAATTGTATCGATCGTAATATCTAACCGCACGGTTGGTCAAGTGATTCCTCTAGTTGAACCAAATTGTAGCAGCCACGCATAAATCATCATCCTTTTGAGGCGTAGCAAGCTATGTGTGCCGAGCAAATTAAAGGTATATTTATATTGGTTTTATTGTCTAATTTCTATTTAAAAAAGTTAAAAGCTAATACGAACATTCGATTTCTCGAAGCCACTTTTTCAGCCATTACAATTTATTTCTAGCCGCTTCTAAAAGTCACAACCAAAAGTCATCAGCAAAAGACAAAATGAACAGATTCTAATATTATTTTAATATTCGTGCTAGAAAAAACCAGAATTTTTCTTAGAAAATAAAAGTTGAACAACATGCATACGTGCATGTATGCTATCTATATATGTCTTTCGTCACCAACTTTGGAAGAAAAATCTTTGCAAGCATGCCAGGACAAACAGTCAATATAGAACCAAACATTCGCAATCAAGGCCGTCCACGTATATATGGCTTGATGACGAAGCGTCGGAGCTAGATTTAAAATCATGACCATCCTACGTGGCGACTCCAGAACCCCGAGAAAATCGTAGGATGCACGCGAATAAGGAATACATGCATGCATGCATGATGTATACGCACATGCTACCTTTTGAAGCACACTCATACGATAGTTAATTGATTTGGAGACAGTACCTCATCACCATGTACATTAGAACACACTAATCACTCCATAATCCTCACTGTCTCCTTCAACCAGTCATATCAAGCAAGCATGCACG
Organism: Dendrocalamus latiflorus; assembly: GCA_017311315.1. Lineage (NCBI taxonomy): Eukaryota > Viridiplantae > Streptophyta > Magnoliopsida > Poales > Poaceae > Dendrocalamus > Dendrocalamus latiflorus. The sequence goes on from CM029609.1 coordinate 116,777, forward strand.
TACGTGTAGAGCAAATGAAATATATTGTAGCTAGAATGCGTATTCTTCACCTTTCATATACTAATAAAATTAGACACGGTGCTTTGCGAGAGCGCTGCGGCTTTCTTTCACTAACAACATATCGTAGCAAGTAATAATATATATATAGAAAATGTGAATGAAGCAGGATTCAGACAGAGCTCGTGTGATCATTCTTTGTTTATTGTAATAATAAATCTAGCGCATTGAAATACTCTATTTTCGGAAAGGGAGAAGAAGAAATAGTACTTCTCTTTTTTTAGTATTTTAGAGTATACATAGCCATATGTATAGCTAGCGGTAAATCCCGTACACTACGGTTTTATATCTGAAAAAATAGAGTTATGTTCACCTTACAACTTTACACCTATATATTGTATGTAACAATTGCCAGAACTCTAGTATAGTATTTGACTAGTTTGCATTTGTTGAAGTATATTACGTACCTATCAGTTTGCATTTGTTGAAGTATATTACGTACATATCTTTCTTCGTCACTTAATCTTTTGGATGAATTGGTTACACATGAAACTCAGTTGCTATCAGAGCCGATAAGTCCTAAGTCAAGACCTGACTAACACCATATTAGAAAATAATGATTGCTTCACACTTCGAGTCCATGTTTTAAGGCCTGTTAGAGCCTAAATACGAGGAGAGTGTTGAAGTATATTGTTCAACTTTTCTTATCAGCTTATATTTTTTGATGAACTGGTTGGCGCATGAAACTCAATTACATTAATTCTGATAAAAAGATATGGTCCCGCTAAAAAAACGGTGAAGGCAATTTGCTTTTCGCGGCTATTGATGATTGAGGTCCCATTTGGAGCACGGGGAATTCCCTGGTTCCTGTAGGAATTGTGGGTTTGGAATGTAGGAAAAGCAAAGGAATTTTGGAGGAATTCAATCCTATGGAATTTTTTCTATTGGAGTTTTTGGATCAGAGAAAAGGGCAAGGCAGTTCCTTTAAAATTCCTATGGAATAGTATCCTTTCATGGGAATTTTGGAGAAATCCAAACATTTGCTCATACTACTTGGAAAATTTCCTGTGTCTATGACAACTGTCATACATGCAACCCCTAAGAAAATTCATGTGTTTTCCTGTGGTACAACCAAACAACTTCTCTTATTCCTATGTTTCAAATTCCTATAGGATTCAACTTTGTCATGATATCAAATTCCTATACGTTTTTTCTGTTCCTGTGTTCCAAAGAGGCCTTGAAATATTTCACATCAAATTCCTTTGAAATTCCTGTGATCTAAACGGCACCGAGAGAATTTCTTAATGAAGTATTTATGCCAGAATTTCTATCCTCAAAGTGAAGGTGTATTTAATCCTACCCGTTGTTTTCAGATTAAGTATGACGCTAAGTGAAGATAATATATACCCGATTAGCGAACCTGAGGCTGAGATGCAGGTGAGCGTACATGTAATGATTTTACTTTCTGATGTAGTCAGAGGAGACATGGATGTGAAAGCAAGTGCAGGTACATGAATGAACGAACATTTGGCGTCTTTTTCGTGTAGAGTGTATCGATAGATTGTACTTTAGGTGAAAGCCACTTTAGCTGAAAGCTCCTGCCTGCTTTTGCTCATCGCTGCTTTTGAGATCTTGGCTTACATACGGAGCCCAAAGTAACACACACTTGTCGCGCGCATGTACAATTCCATCGTTGATAAGCTAGTGTTCCCAATAGGCCAATCTCGATTCTTATTGCCAAACAAGTTCACAGGCTAGATAGCTGTTTGGTGTTTTAACCCCTTTAGAATCGTGGATGACAATCAGATAAGATGAATGATTAAAATTCTTAACGAATTTTTTTTTCAAATTTTCTATCTTCTAATCATTTAATCTGAAAAATAGAAAACAAAATCGAACGATTTTCGATTGTACTGTAGCAATACTGTTCGGTACTGTAGCAAGTGCTGTAGTATGTGGTTACTGTAGCACCGAAAAAACTTCGCTCCATATCGCTAATGCAAACGGAAACGATACATTTATCACTTAATCAAGCAATTGAATTTTATTAAAACTAATTCATGTATATAAGTAAAAAAAATACATAGATAGATATCAACGCATAAAGAAGCCATAGAGATCAGCAAATAAGAAAAAAAGATAATATATGCGAATTAAAAAAACTCACAAAATTTTATTCAAAAACGCATGAACTTCAGATTCTCGGTTGGCCTGCATCTCCACAACATCCAGCCGCCCATACACATCTATCTAATCACCTCACAACTGCTCACGTCCGGCCGCAACCATCACGCATGCAACCTGCCCATAGCGCACGAGATCACTTTTCCCAGCGATGCGCTAGTACATACGTCGACCGAGACGAGAAAACTACGTGAGATGAATTCGGCGACGACTCACCACGCTAGAAAATTTTCCCGAAATAGATATATTATTTCTGAATTATGGTGGCTACAAAGTGCCCTCTCCTAGCACTTCTAAACCCTAACATGAAATTAATCTCTCCAAAAGTCACACGGTTAGCCCATAACCCTATCTCTATTTATAGTTTAGGGCCCAAAACATGGGCTGAGCTTAAGCCCACGAGTTCTAATCCAATTTGAGTAGCAAAGGGACCCGAAACCCTTCCTAACATGGGTTTTCCAAAATTCTAATTTTTTTGACTTATCACGTATCCAAGCTCTAGGACCACACCTCCTGTAGTTTCTTCACACATCATCCATCACGTGTCGTAGCCTTCGGACCGCACCTCTGTAGCTCCAACACGTATCATCCATCTTTGATCTCCATGTGCCCCAAGCATAAGCCCGACCATCTCGTGATCTCCTTGACCGTCTGAACCTCGGATCTCCCATTCTAGTCCCGGTCCACCTTGTCACTGACCATGATCGCCTCCATGCTCAACCTGCACATGCAAAGACTAAAGAATATTTTTCTGGCACTAGTTCATCCTAACTTGACCAACATCAGTCCACACATGCCACACGTCTCACATAACATCGACAAGCAGTATTATCAAATATTCATCATAAATTAACCATTGTCAATTATTTATCATCAAAATATCCTAAACCTAGCTACATGGTCTAACAACCCTTAGATCGATGCTGACCCAATCACTGTGGCAATTGATCACATGTCATATATGCATGTATCCTATCGATCAATAAGTATAGATTCACCTGTTTTAGGAAATTATGTTGGCAAGAATATTTTCTTTGCGACCAATTAAGGCAACAATATTGCAGCGTACATATATCCTTATCCATTCTGATACTATTTGTACAGAGAAGTCAAACCTGTCTTCCTCAACTTATACACACACAAGGCTCCACCTCCTAAAATTGAAAATGGTGTGTACATGTTTTATTCTATCATGTTAGTTTGTTATTATAAATTTAAAATGGATAATTGCTTCAAATAAAAAATAAGAAGCATAGAGATTGGGTTGGTCAAATTATGATCAAGAAGAGCCAGACGAAAATTTTGAAAACTACAAGTGTCTGTGCTGCAATTTTTCATTCAGTTAATTAGGAAACCTTTTGGTTCTATCTGCTTGTTTTGTTGCATACTACTGGGTTAACAAAAGCATTAGTTTACCATTCTCTTGTATTCTATACTATCTGGCATGTGCTACACGCTTGCCCGAGAAGAAACTTCACTACTAATCATTCAACACACCCTAACATATATCTAGCTAAGATAATATAATGCAAATTATTTGATCCGTCTGTCTTCATAATTCATGATTGGCTTAAAGTAGACGTTAATGAAAGAAAGCCAACCAAGAATTATTATACTTGATTGATTGATTTATCAAGCTCACAGTACGTACATCCAATACATCACATATGTGAAGCATAACGAGACAAGCCACATCACTAATATGATAATTAGCTATGTCACACTCGGCATAACCATCTGTTAGTTAAGGCTTTTTTTATATGTTGTATAGCTAGATAGAGCTTTACCAAATTAGTAAGTACTGGATGGAGTTAATAAGCCATAGGCGTCTGTACTTAATTCTAGCTCCAAAATTATCTCCCTCTAGTTTCGACTTACATAAGACCTTAAGCTGAACCTAAAATTAGTCCAAACAGGTCCATATAGCTATTGTGGAACCAGAATATGACAATAATACGCTCAAAATAATAAAAAAAGAAACAGTAAGAGAAGATGACACATGGCTATATGTTGAACATCAAACCAGTTAAGCAATCAACAGCTTGCCCGAGTCGTGGCTCTGTCGAGGTAATTACCAAACATATGCTCTATTTTCCACCATGATTGATCATCTAACTTACGATTGTTTGCAGTTCCTCCCCACTGCACGCATATATCTAGAGTCCTCTCCCTTGAAGTAATGCATGGACAAACATGTAAAGCAAGATAGGGACAAGTAGGTTCGACGATCGGGTGACTCTTCTCGATCATACTTGTGCTTCCAAACATTCTACTGCCAAGCGGGGCCATGGCCTAAGCAAAAGAACAAGCAAGCTCTCTGCGTAGAACGCAGAGCCGTTTAGTATGGCGTGTTTTGTGGCACTGCCAATCGATGCTCGTATCATATGGGCTTAATTAAACTATATATGGACAAGGCAAAGCACGGTGGTAATCGTATAGGCATATCGGAATTTGGGGGGCCGTACGCTGCTTCAAAATCTTTGTCGGGACGGGAAGTCTTTTCCAAAGAGAAACCCGACTTTTCCTGCTCCTGCTTTGAAACTATCCATGCATCGAGCTGTTTCCTCTTCCTCTCTCTCTCTGCCCTATGGAGGGAATCTTCAGCTGGGCAGAGCGCCGCAGGCACACCCTTCCTTTGGTTTTTGTCTTGTTTCTTCAGGCTGATATTCTCCCCCCCGGAAGAGAGCGGAGCTAGCTAGGGTACTCGTCACTCAGTCAGTCAATCAGACGTCACAGTCCAGTCACAAGAATCTCGATTAGAGAGGACGGTCATTACATGGAGAGAGACGGACAAAAGAACCATACAAGTACAATTATGATGTCAAGTACTTAAGGATAGATAGGTACTATATCGGCACTGTGTTTGGTTAGAGCAAGGCTAATAATATAGCCTTCAGCTCGTTGTATATACACTTACAGCCTACTTATCAGTCTATTCATATAGTAGTTTACAGTCAGCTGAAGGCTGTATGACCCACCCCTTTCTCTCACAAAATTTCTTGGTTCTTGTGCTTCAGCTGGCTGTAAACTTACAGCCCACCTCTCTTCTCTCTCCTCCTCTCTCTCCTCCACCTCAGCATACAGCCTACTAACAACCTCTTATTATACTTGCTCTTAAGCTAATGAGTTTATTGGCCTATATGCTGATGGAATTAATGCTAAATTTGTCGAATGAAAATCTAAACTGTTTAAAGTTTGCATTTTGGCCCCGTCCGTTTTGGTTTGAGCTTCTAGCTTATTTTGTACTATTCATAAATTTCGTCTTTTTCTATACTTTTGGTTTTTTGAGATTTTTTGCTGTTTTTTTCTCGTATTTTGTTGCATTATACGTGATGACCTAACATATTTTTTTTTCTATTTTTAAATTTTTTTAAATTTAAATATGCTAAATAAGCCTCCGTCAGCTACAATATTTTTTCAGCTAGCTACAGTGCTTTTCAGCTATAAGCCACTCAAAAAAAGCTCTTTTAAGCAAGGCCTTTATCGGTGCTGGTCTGATCGCTGGCTTAATGCTGGACAGCATGCCAACGGTTAGACCACCGGTGTGGCACTGGCCATACCGCTCCAATTGGTATGCCCGCAATGATCAGATAGCAGGCTAGTTGCTGGTTGCAATTTTTTAAAGTGGGGTGTTTTCATTGCCTGAGACCGGTCTGACCAACCTCAGTTGGCAGTCAAACCGGCCAAAAAATTTGGTTTTGTAATTTTTGGAGTTTTGGTTATAAGGTGATTTGAATTGAGTTTTGTCAGTACATTATTATTGGATGATGCATGTTTTATCTAACATGGGTTAAATTGTGTAGAACTTATGCCCCAAAATGATTTCTTTGTCTTTGAATGTGCAGGAAGCTTTGGAGTCATCCATAGTCAACAACGAGGATCGAGGCTGTGCTCATGTAGGAGCCCAGGCCCAGAACGGTCAAGGATACCAGGTGAGATAGTTGAGCTTAAGCATGGCATAAGAAAGGCGAAAAATATTGAAGGGAAGGTTCGAGTGACGGGTTGCACCAAGTGGCTTAGTTGGTCCAAGCGAGGTATGTTCTAGTGGAACTGGAATGAGAGAGATTTGTCCATATGTGGCAAACTATTGATGCACCTACACATGGTGAGCATGGTGATTAATTGAAATGGAAGATGAAGGCCAAGTCATGGCAAGGGTATTTTTGGTAATTTGTTAAATACCAGAAACAACGATGGATCAAAACCCGGCACTTCAAAAAGTAGTTTAATTCAAGGAGATGCTAAAAAATCAGGTGGATCAAAGGACTTAGCATATTCCGGATCATGTGCTTTGAAAAGCATGTATACATTAAGTGTGTGAGTAAAACCCATGTTGTGTGGGATAAACGAGTTTTCCCAAAATATGCTAGTGAATAGTATTCATTAGGGTTAGATGTGGACTGGTTGTCTCATCTATTTAATAGTTGGGTGGAGACTTGTAAATTAACCATCCAACCATTTCTCATTCCATCCTTATGTTCAAGAGTTAGGATTAGAAGAGTGAGTATTGTGGTGTACACTACTACAGACAGTGTTATCACAGACGCTTCAAAACCATCATCACAGATGGTTTCTGAACCGTCTACATTTATGTGTTAGTGATAATAGCTTGTTATCACAGACGACTCCCACACCATCTGTAGGATCGGACAGGCAAAGAGGGGGGTGAATGGTGCCTTCAAATCCTCTCTAAATGTTCACTCAACCCTTTTCTCCAATAGCTATTGAGCTATGAAGACTAGGGTTAAAAGTTCACAAGAAAAACTGAAATAAAAGAGAAGACATAGCTGAATCCTGGTGTGGTTGGGGACCAACGACGTGGTCATAATATAGCAACTCAGTCGAAATCTTGACAACATGGTCGAGAGCAGAACGCATGGTCGTAAACTCGACTATATGGTCGATGCCCGACAACGTGGTCATAAATCGTCCTAGTCAATAACCACCGATACCAAAACCAAGGTGATCCAAAATGGTTGCAGTCGAAACTGTTGTAGTCGTAGACAACGTGATAGAATGCCAACCAGTGGTCGAACAATCAATGTTGTCGTAAGCAGTCAGCACTGTGGTCGAAACCAACGAGTGGTCGAACAACCAATGTGGTCGAAACCAGTCAGTAGTGTGGTTGTAAGCCAATGAGATGGTCGAACAACCAACGTGGTCGAAATCAAACTGCAACTCAAAAGATCAATGTGGTCGTAACACTTACGTGGTCGTAAGCTAACAAATGGTCAAACAACCAATGCGGTCAAAAACACACGAAGCAATTGAAAGACCGAAAATGATTGAAGACAGAGCGATATTATCTGAGACTCGATCGTGGTCGAAACCAACGTGATCGTAAAGGCGATCGAGACTTCAGACAGTAACCATCACAACTATTTTAGATCTGAATGAAAACCAATTAAAGATCTTGCAGCGACCGAAAGCTTGAGCGTGGTCGAACAACAAAGCGATGCGGTCGGAAACTTGACCGTGGTCGAATCTGGAGGCGATCTAATAGCGAACGAAGAACAAAGGAAAGCAGATAGCGCATGACTGCCAAACAGTGGCGGATCTACAGGGTATACCGGGTGGACCCCGGCATACCCTGTAGCAGTGGGACCCAGCGAAGTACCAGGCACGTGACGTGCGGCTCGATCCCTTCGCGGCTTTGCCTCGCCTGCCGAACGCTTCAGCATTGTTGCACTTGCACCTTTGTATGTTAATCTGAGGAAATGTCTAGTCTACTTAGGTTACAGGATAGCTATTGTTTTGGCTAGCGACATTGCGCCAGTTAATCAAGAGAAAAATATTCTCTAGTTTTTGTTGTCAGTACGATTTTGTATGCCTGCGGCCCGTGTTTGATCGATCCTGTTCACTGTTCGCATTGCAGGCTAATTTGCTCATGGGGGTGTTCGACGGGGGCCCTCTGGAGACAAAAACGATGAGCAAAGTCGGGTGAGGTAACTGGTAACTAAGTATGATTTCTTGTGATTTTTTTGTTTCGGATGAATCAATCAGGAAATCGTCAGGTCTCTCGATGGATGAGAGCGATGCCATTTCTTGTGATTTTTTTGTTTCGGATGAGACCACCGCCCGCCCTAGTGTACTTTCGAGACTTTCATGCCTTTAGAAAGCGTAGGCCAAAAAAGTCAGATAAGTAGTATTATAAGTTTTTTATGTATATTTGAGACTATTAGTATAGTGTTTGAACTATTTATATGTAATTTGTGCAAGTTTCTAACTTAATCCTGAATTTAAGACTTATCATATTATTTAGTGCCTATATACTGAATTACGGTGCAAAATTTACAATTATTTACCGAATTGGCAAATGATTTTACCGAATTGCATATAAAAATTTTGGTGCGGCATACCCTTTGATAAAATCCTGGATCCGCCACTGCTGCCAAATCCAAACTCCAAAGAATTTTTGATTAAAAGATCTCAAGAAACTGTTGTAGACTTTAATTGAAAACTTAGTAGGAAAATAGAGATCTTTCTGAGATTTCACCAAAAGCGCGCAAAACCGAGACTGTGAGAATGAAAAGACAATCAGACCTTACTCATGGGAATAGAACAGCCAAAATGGCTTGGAGTATGATTCCCTAACACATAGCAAGTCAGATCATCAACAAAACCAGGAAGAACATTCAGAACATTCTCTCAGACCAAGAAGGGAAAGTAACGACCAAAGAACAGAGAAAACCAAGTACACAGACAAACAAGATCAAGCCAACTCAATATCATCCAGACAACAATACTCAAGAAGATGATCAATGATTGATGTATTGCTGTGATGATTTGTTTCACAGCCACTCCCCTTGGGAGGACCAAGCTCTAACCCTAGAGCCTCCACACACTCTCTAACCTAACAACCATGGAGGGAGGAAGAGCTACCTACCACTAGACCTACTCACGGTCTGTCTCAAGTCTCAACTAACTCTTGCCTTCACTCCCCTTTTTATAGGCTCACAAACGAACCTTAGACCTAATGGATCCAACTATTAGTCCAAACTAAAGATAACCCATTAACTCCACCTAACACCGGGTTTTACACATGCACGCTTCTCAAAGCAGCTTACATGTGGCCCCAATGACTTGTCGTCAAGCCTCTCACACTTCTGGATCCCACCGAACCGTCCTCACTTGCAAACGACCCAAGTCACATGGTGTACCCCATGTTTCTCCTTGCGAATGATGGCTCCCAGCATCCATGACTGTCTAAACCTCGACTCCTCCCTGAGCCTAGTCCCGGTCCACCTCGCCGTTGCCCATCATGTCCACCTCTTGTAGTTCTTGCTCTAGTTCCTCGTCATCCCGGCTTGCAACCACCTCACCAGCCTCGATCATCTTTGGCGTCTCCCTGACTGTTCTGGACCTCAACACCTCTCTGTGCCTAGTCCCGGTCCTCCTACGCCTCACCATGACCTAGCTCCGAAGTCCTGCAACCAACACCAACAAGCAAACCATTACATAGCACCGCACGATACATAAAGATCATCCATTAGCACAAACCAAATGTATGCACCCAAAATACTGATGCTAATCCTAGAACCAAGCAATAATTTCATGTGCTCAAAGTAACAAACACCCTGGTCAACCCTAACCAAATCACCAATAATTCCAGTGACCAAACTCAGCACAATGACTCATCTTATATGACTTACGAGTACTCAGATGCACAAGAAATGAGGTACTCGTAGCCCACGAGATCCCTCCAGTAGCCTACGACCACACTGCAATCTGCTACGACCATGTAGCAGACACTACGACCATCAAATGCACAGGCACACAGAATGCTATGACTATTGCTCACGATCAAGCAGATCTACAACCATCAATCACAGCCAGCAAAAGCTATGATTATCGATCACATAGGTGGAGCGCTACAACCACTACACAGATCGCTATGACTATCGATCACGCAGGCAGAGCTACGACCATCGATCACCAGTCTATGACTATCACTCACAGCATCTAGTCATTACAACTTATGACTATCGAACACAAGCAGTTGGTTGCTATGACGTACGACTATCGATCACGATCAACAAAAGCTACGACTATCGACCAGCAGAAGTTACGACCACCAAGTCATAGGAGCACCTATCGACCACCAAGTCATAAAAGACTCTGCCGACCACCAAGTCATAAAAGCCTATGCCAATCATCAAGTCGTAAGAGGCTCAGACCACAAGTCAAAAGAGGCATGAGCTCTAGAACTCACAGACAGAGCTAACTTCTGCACAAACCTCAAAAACCAAACTCAGCCTCTACACAACTCTAATCCAAAGGTCAATTACTCAGCACAACCATGGGATGACCTCAACATGGTCTCACACCATCTGTGATAACTTACAATAAAGACAGTTTTTCAGAAAAACCGTCTGTGATATGAACGATATCACAGACGGTTTTTGTTATTAACCGTCTATGATATGAATCATATCACAGACGATTAATAATGAAAACCGTCTATGATATCATTCATATCACAGATGGTTCAGTGTTTGAAACCATCTGGGATATGTATATGTATATGTCTATATATATATATATATATATATATATATATATATATATATATATATATATATATATATATAATACTAAACCGTCTGTGATAGCTATTTCAACAGTGATTTTATTTGCTCTTTTTTGGCTAGCCTCAAGATATGCTAGCCACACCCTCTGAAAACAAGCAAAATCACACACACACACACACACACACACACACACACACACACACACACACACACACACATATATATATATATATATATATATATATATATATATATATATATATATATATATATATATATATATATATAAACATTACAGAAATCACACAGATGAATGAAATAACACAAACAAATCACATATATAGATTGACAATTGTTACACAGATCACACAAATTAATTAAATTGAATGAATTGTTTAATTAAGCACAATTGAGTGATTACAATTGAATCCAATGTTTCAACATCTAATCATCATTGCTGGGGTGGAACTCTCTAGTCTTGTTTATGATCTCTACTAGTACATACTCTCTTATCCTCCTAGAAATTAAGTGGCTGTAAAACATTCATTCTCAACTAGCAATACATCAAGTTTGTTCATCTCTCATGATGTCTCCTTGTTTTGGTTGATTTACTCTTGTTCTTATTGGTTTTTATCTTTTCTTTACTCTTCTTGATCTTGTTATATGCTAAGAATGTATAAGTGATGAAGATGACTCATGAAGATCATATCCCATTTATCTAGGCACTAGGTATTGAAGGATTTTGAAGTTGCCGGTTTTACTTGTTTTTGGCCTCATCTTGAAGTTTCTTGATCTCAAGGTTCTTGCTTTGAATCTTGAGAGTTCTTGTTTGTTGTGACATATGGGAATACATCTAGAACTATCCCAGCCATTATCTACCCACAAGCAAGTCATACTCTGAATTTTTGGTTTTTGCCTGATTTTTGTGCAACTTTGTGTATTATTGAGAAAAGTTTGAACTTTGACAAGGATTCAAGTGATCCTTGGATAGAATAAGTTATTAAGACCCTAATCAAGGTGTGTACAAAATTTTATCTCTTTTGGTTATGGATTTTTGGCGTTGCACCAAAAGTGGTTTGGATTTGGGCTGATTTTTTTGTTGTGGGAACAACGGAGCGGTCATACCGCCCGTAGACACGGTTAGATAGCTTGCTTTCCGCTGGTCCGACTGCCCCGATCAGATTGCAAGGGCACTATCGGTCCGACCAGTGTGTAGCCGCCGATCAGATCGCTTCAGGTACTCAGTCAGATCATTGTGAGTTGAAGAATTTCTCACTTTGGTTCTCGAGGTTGTTGTGGTGTTCTTAGCTTAGAATACTTGAGGAAAATTTTTGTGAGGCACCATTCACCCCCTATTGCCATCTAGTCATACAAAAATGCACATCATAATATGAAACAATGAAGAATAATTAGAAATATAAGACAAATATTTAATGTAAAAAATCCTTGTGGGAAAAAACTACAAACACACAATCAGCGAAATCACTATATGGGGAGAAGTTACATAACACTCTTGGTGTATTACATGAATAGATGCATTGTGCTATCTATCATGAGCTGTACAAGAGCTATAAATAGCCTTGGGAATAAGAGTCCTAGATGAGGAACGAACAGAGTCTTAGTCGGTAATAGAAACAGAGATCTACTTAGAAACTAGAATAGTAACCTTCTCGGAGATAGGAACAACACCTCGCTTGGAGATGAAACGGTGAAAAATTGTAGTCAGTGTAGAGTCCATCACAAACTTGAAGATGATCCCAATCATTACCTCTGACCAGTTCATATATATTTTGAGCGAAACATGATTGGATTCTTAAGTGGTTGGACCTAACCGGATTCGGATCACAAAATAAAATAATTTGCACCTTGAGCCAAATTCCTCCTACGGCGAAAAAGAACCAAAGAATTTCTTGAATAACTTGTAAAACTTTTCTTATGCATAAAATGTCTAAAAGGACCTATGAGTAACACTGGCCAAATTTGAGTAGAGCTCAAATTTAGTGGTAAGAACTTGCTTTATCATCATATCAGCTAGATTATCATGAGTACTGATCTTACAAACTTTAACATCACCTTGAAAAATAACTCCTCGGATGAAAATAATATCTGATATCAATGTATTTTGTTCCTTTATGGAACATTTGGCCTTTTGTAAGACAAATAGCACTCTAACTATCACAGTGGACATTGGTGCAAGATATACTTCCACAAAGCTTAGTGTACAGACCACTTAGTCTAACAGTTTCTTTACAAGCTTCTTAAATAGCCATGTACTTAGCTTCAGTGGTCGAAAGAGCAATAGTGGTTTGTAGACAAGCTTTCTAGCTTACAGCACAGCCTCCTACAGTAAATATATAACCAGTAAGAGATCTTCTCTTATATAAATCTCTAGTAAAATTAGAATCCACATATCTGACCAGTCCAACACTGATCTTTTCAAACTACAAACAAGTATTAGAAGTGCCCCTCAAATATATGAAGATACACTGAATTGCTCTCAAGTGGTCTTTCCCTGGATTGGCCATATATATGCCGACAACGCTAAAAGTATGAGATAGGTTAGGGCGAGAGCAGACTATAGTGTACGTAACTAATCTGACTACACTTACATA
>CM029609.1:130200-215393 GCA_017311315.1 Dendrocalamus latiflorus
CATGCCTACTTCCAATAACGGCTTACTCCCTCCGTCCAAGTTTATAAGGCGTATTTTCTCTTTTCATATAGACCAATTGGATATTAGAAATAACTATATTATCCCTAATTATTATCTCTAAACACTATATTCAACGCATGCATATAGAGAATATAAAATAAAGCTGGATATTTATTAGGAGTATAGAAGAAACATCACACTAATTTTGCATTGGAATATGAAATACGTCCTATATTTATGGACAAGGCCATTAAAAAAATAATATGCCTTATAAACTTAAACGGAGGGAGTACTTTTTAATCTGTTGCTTTTGGGTAGCCAGATGATAACATTGAAGATTGAGGATGACAAATTATTTTATTATGGAATGTAGAAATAGTTCATAAGCTAATTATTCGACTCTTGATGTTTCTTGTTATTACATGTTATTCAGTAGGATTATATAGTAGCATCTCAGTCAAAGCCAAATGCATTAACAATTCCTTCCATTTGTTGCTTTGGTAATTAGGTAACTTGTTTTTTATGGGCTCTCCATTTCCAGTGATTGTTAGTGTTTGGATTGTTAGTGTTTGAAGTTTGAAACAGATTGGATACAGACCACATATGCCTGCATCTATATCATATTTGATAACATGACTGCATGATGTAACTAAGAGTATGAATAATGGATGCGACATACAAATGCTAGGTAAATTTGTAACAACATTTGAACATGGGTATTTATGTTTAGTTCTATTTTTTTTAGAAGTATTTGGATGTTGGAACAGTTTTGCTATGAGCATATACTACAATCTGAATTCCATATTACATCCATATCCTCGTAAGACGGTAATAATTTCTGTTGGATTCCTGCATTGGCTGGGCCTTATAGCACTTGGCTGGATCATAATAGTGTTATCTTGTTCTAGCCCCATGTCAGCTCATTAGTGACCTGCACTGCATCTTGTCCTAAACATGCGATACTATCCTTTTGCTTAAATCAACTGAAGAACATGGACTGTCGCATGGAAGTTATTGATGAGAAAAATAAAATAGTTTAATGTCTTGTGGTTTCTCTGAAATATTTTATTCTTAGATTTATCGCATACTTTGAATCTTATTTTCCAACATCTCTTAGTTTGATCAACTAACAGAGAAAAGCATTTTGTAATGTTTTGACTGTGATCGTGTTTCCATTCCAGCCTGATCTTGCACAGAGTGAGGATGAGGATATCAATGCTGAAATCTGCAAATTAGAAGGCCTACTTCGTAAAGAGGTATTAATAATTCATTGTGCATGTTTGTGCACGTTCCTTGATCAACCTGTTTCACTATTTTGGATGTTTTTGACCCATGCCTTCAACATATAATATGCCAAGTTTAATTGTAGTACTTTTATGATCTGAAAGGTTGTGGAGAAGAAAAACTTACTAGTGAAGCTGGATGGCATGGTTAGAACTGAAAAGGAGTCTCAACAGAGGTACTGTACATTATTTTTCTTTGTTAAAAAACTATTTGACGAGTTGCAAGCTCTTATATTTACGCGGTTCACCCTATATAACCAGGGAATTTTCACGGTGTGCCATGGACAGACTTGTGCTGATTGCTTACGAGAAATACATGGTAATTCTCCAAAATCTCCAAGATATAGCTGTTTCTTATTTTCTTTGTTGAGTCAATGGCTAGTGTGCACTAGACCACTAATATGTAGTTTCCTAACTGCCAATATAGTTTGGATTCAACTAATTTTGTTTCTACTAAGGTCTCACAAATATTTGCTAATTTGAGGGTTTTGTTGTGATATAAATTTTTGAACTTCTCTTGGTTTATTATTTATAAATATTTCTACTTACGTACCAAATATATACTATTTGAAGTTTTACAAGTTCTATATTGTGATGAACCTTAGTTTATCGAGGTAAACATCTGTCGGAGAGAGGTACGAAGACAATGACTTAAAGTAGAATGGTGCTAGGTGAAGGAGAGCACCGATTGTGAGGAAACGGATCTAGAGTAACCGGTCTAGGGGAGAGACTAGAGTTAGGAATCGGGAGTTTGGGAGTACTTTTTCCTTATTCATTGCTTGATGATAATGGATACATGCTCTCTTTTTATAGGGATAACTCAATTTGATCTTTAAGAAGTAATCTCTATCTTTAGGAAAACATATCTCTAATAAATGGAATATATATATAGTATAAATAACAGGGGCACCATGATGCTCAGGCTCCATGCGTGAAACTTTCCATCTATGAGTGAGATCTTCCATCCGTGATTAAGACTTTCCATCCATGTTAATGACTTTTTTTCCATACTATTGTACTAGCACGCATTTAAAAGCAATCCAAAGCCAGATAGGCTTGGTGTCCGGGCATCATGGTGCCCCATTTCCGCGTCCTATATATATATATAACTCATATAATAAGGAAACTAACTATTCTTATTTCTATCCTAACTAATCTGGCCCCGCTACGTGCATCTGCTACAATACGTGGGTAATGTTCACGTGCGTGAACATTAATTCAACGTGCGTGACCATGGTTGCAGCCCTTGATAGACTCAATCTGACAAGTAATTGCGATGACTCGTGTAGGAGATCAACAGTGTGTTGATGATGATGGATAGTGAAGTCGCGAGGGCCTTAGCGTTGTTCGATGTCAAGGAAGTTGCCGGCGATGAGGGCAGCCAATGTGGAACAACAGTGGTGTGTTTTATGGTAAGTAGAAGTCGTGGGAAGGGATCGACTGCTCTGATTCTAATTATCATGAACCTTAGTTTATCGGGGTAAATATCCGTCGGAGAGAGGTCGGATGACAACGACTTGAAGTAGAACAGCGCTAGGTGAAGGAGGGCACCAATTGTGGGAAGGAACAGATCTAGAGTAGCCGGTCTAGAGGAGAGACCAGAGCTAGGAATCGGGAGTTTGGGAATACTTCATTATTTATTGCTTGATGATAATGAATACATGATGTCTCTTTTATAGGGATAACTCAACTTGACCTTTAAGAAATAATCTCTATCTCTAAGGAAATATATCTCCAATAGATGGAATATATCTATAAAATAGAAAACCCATATAATAAGTAAACCAATTATTTTTATCTCTATCGTAACTAATCTAACCCCGCCACATGTGTCTGCTACAATACGTGGGTACTGTTCACACGTTGAACAATGCACATGGACAGTAATTCTGTCTTTCCATATAAATCACAAGTTGCTCAGTATCAAATACGTAAGGCAGAAAGTTAAGGTTAGTTGTGGACAATAAATATTGCCATTGTAAGAGTTTTATTTGTGGGGACAAAAGTCTCCCCTTGTCATGGCTCCATCAAAATACCTATAGTATGTTGAAATTGCATTGACCATTTTATGCAAGCATACAACTGATATGCTTCCAAGCAAGGTTCCAAAAACCGGAACCGGAAGAAATCCCGGTCGGCGGCCGGTAACGGTAACCGGGCGGTTACCGGTCGGTTATCGGAAAAACCGGTAAAAAACCGGTCACAATTTGAAAATCAAAATTTGAATTTTGAGATATTTTGAAACCGGTAACCGGAAAAACCGGCCGGTAACCGGAAAAAAACCGGCCAAAATTCAAAAAACAAAAAATTCATACCGGCCGGTTTTTTGGTTACCGGTCTCCACCGGTAAAACCGGTAACCGGCGGTTACCGGCCGGTAACCGCCGGGATTTTGAACCATGCTTCCAAGCCTCCAATTCATGTCTAGCAAGTGTTGGTACCAAATATTAGTCAGGCACATGGCATACCACTTAGAAGCATTGGTGCAACCTAGCCCTGCTCTAAGCTTGACTCCCATAAAAAATTGCAATCACAGTACTTTCCATATTTGCTTGTTTCAAAGGCCCTGTTTGTCCTATTCTTGGTAAATTTTGCCAGTCCAACTGGCACTGTGCCAGTGTTGATGGCAGCAGTTATTTGGATTACTTATTTGATATTCAAAGATGGCAAGTGGTGTGTTGTTAGAGTAAAGTAGGGTTCAAAGTTTTCTGTTCCTAGTTACACCTGCATAGCCGAGTATTGGTTACCTTTGCCGGCACAGCCTTGGCTTAGCCCATCATAGTCTAGGGCTATAGACGACTTGATCCGCATCAGTTGGTAGTTAGTGTTGGTATACCAAATGACGGAATGGTAAGATGGTTTAAGTTATTGCCAACTGTGCAGTAGTTGACTAATCTTGAAGGTGACAAATCATTTCATTGTTTGGATTTGTGACATTGATCAGTGTATTGAGTTGAAAGTATTGTATCATTTTGGGAATGTCTCCCTTTGACGCGATATATTACATGATATATTAATGTTACACAAGAACTTGGAAGTAAAATATGTTTATGCCTTATGCTGATTATGTGATAAAATTGGAAAGGAGCAGTTTAGAGGCATTTGTTGGCTTGAGCCCATGATATTTTGCTTTATGGACCATGAAGTTCTATATTTTAATTACTTTTATTAAATGATTAGCTGTTGTTACTGCCAATCTACAGGCTTTCTATGGTTCAAATACTTCAAGCAGCAAAAATATTAATAGAGCTGGCAAACGCGCTGCATTAAGTTTTGTTAAACGCACAATAGCACGATGCCAAAACTATGAGGAGGCAGGAACAAGCTGCTTTGATGAGCCCCCTTTCAAGGATATGTTTGTATCAGCAAGTTCTCATAGAAGTGACCTCGATTCTGCTTCACAAGGTATTGTGGTCAATATTGTATGTTTGTACTTTATTTTAACTTTTGAGCACCTGTCTTTCTGTAGATTTTGATGAGCATGAAGTAAGCAACTACTGGTTTGAAAAGCTATCGGCATTTGTTTATATCAAGTGTTGTTTTAACTTGTCTTCGACAGTTACACCGTCACATTTTATGTTGTCTGATTGACATGTTTTTCTTTACAGATAATAATACACTACCAAAATCGATCCAAAGGGCTAGTACATCGGATGCTTCTCTAGCAAGCAGCCACCTGTCAGATCTGTCATTTGCTAAGGAGGATCCCTGGACAAATAATGTAAAACAAAGGGAATTGTTGCTCGATGAGGTTGTAGGTAGCATAACAGGAGGAACCCTGAAAGCCTCGGGCCTTGGTACTCCCCTTGTGAGCAATACAAAAGGAAAGAGAAGTGAGAGAGAGAGGGAAGGGAAGGGGCACAATCGAGACAGTGGTAGATCTGGGCGCCCGTCATCATCCAATGTGAAAGGGGAAAGGAAGAATAAAACAAAGCCCAAACAAAAGACAGCCAACATATCTGCTCCTGTCAGCAGAGCTCTTTCTAGGGATCCACAGTTGCAGGCTAAAATAACGCCTTCCGACAATGGCAAGGACACTACCTCTGCTCCTACTAGACGTGATGAGCCAGCAAATGCTTCAAATGACGCTGAAATGCCGGACTTGTCTAACCTTGAGCTGCCAGGAATAGATGGTGATTTTGGCGGCTGGTTAAATATAGACGAAGACGATGGACTCCTGGATCTTGACTTGATGGGTCTCGAGATCCCCATGGACGACATCAACGAGATTAATCTCATGATATAACCCATAGCTTGCGTATCTACGGCCCCCATAGAAAGCTTCCTATAGTGCATAGGTAACAGGTGATTTAACCACCAACCCCAGCAGGTTTTAACACCAGGCCGGATTGGCTCCAGCCTCCAGGTAGTTTTGATAAAGTTTATAGAGACCACATTCCCTTCCCATATTTCCCCCCTTTGTATCATCATGTAATTTGCCTCCCTACCTTGTACCGTATGTTACTCTGTGGTGTACATATCTATTTTGGTATTGTACAAGGTAGGGAAGCTAGTTGCTTCATTTATCCGGATGCACTAAAAAGGCTGTACATATCATCATCACCACCATCATCCTAGTGCTGAAATAAAGCGAAGTCAGTTATAGCTTTACTCGTCATCTGTTGGCATTTTGTTAGCAGTTGCGGTCTACTGCAACAGTTGGCGCACGCCTTTGTTAAATAAATATATTATTTAAATAAATATGTTATACTTTTTATCACTTCCGATATGCTTAAATATTAATTCTAAAATATTTTAATACGACTTAGTTGAAAATTTTCATTGAAGTCTTTTATTTTTTTTTGCTATATACCCTTTTTCATATATAAAAAGAGTATATAAATAAATTATGCTACAAAAAGTGGATTATGGTAAAATTTTTATGGAACTCAATTTAAAGAATCTTATAATAATTACTAGAGTATACTAAAAAAAGATAAAGATATATAAGAATATTATTTAGGCTATATATATGAGAAGCGGGAGTATGGAACCATTTTTCTCCATATATATACATATACACACACACACATATATACACACACACATACATATACACACATACATATACATATATATACATACATATATATACATATACATATATCTTTACTATTATAAAAGTGTGAGTTAGTTGTTGATCTATTCTCCCTTCTCTTTTCTCAGTCATCCGATTTGAATACATACATATATATACACACACTTGTCTGTAAGAAGATGTGATTAGCGCAAGTAAAAAGTTATAATCAAAGTAAGGTACAATATCCAATTTCAAAAACTTGAAATTGCCCCAGAAAAATAACCAAAAACGATCATCAGGAATCCATAAAGCATATGGGTTGGGATGATGTAAGCAGTATCCAACAGTTGGCTATGACCTGGCTATGACCATGATTATGGTTCCTCCAAATACACTGATGTAGATCACGTCCATGTGCGTCACTTAGAAAAAACAACGTATACATTAACACAATATATTAATTTTAAAGAATACTATATAATACTACAAAATCTTGTGCTTTATTAATATGTACAATTAAATATGGACTACGAAATCAAACAGATCCAATAAGACAATGAGGACGCAACTCACCCACCTAACATAACACTCCGTCTCTAAGCTAGCAGCAACTTTTAACATAAATAGTGGGAAAGTGTGAACCACCGCTGCTAACTTAAAAACCACTAAGTAAAACCGTTACAAGGAAAGAAAAAGAAAAAGAAATCAAAACTTGCGAAGAAAAAGGAAAGAAAAGTTACGGCAATCGAAGATGGCGGAAACCGAAGTGAAACGAGACGAAATGACGGCGAGTGTGCTGTGCGCTGCCACCGCGTACGGCAGTACGTGCGTGCTGCGGTTTCGTTCGGCCGCGGCCGCGCCCACCCAACCCAACCCCACTCGGCTCGGTTCGACTCAAAACACATTAGCTGTATCCCAACTACACCTGAACTGCCCAACAGAAAAACAAAACAAACAAACGGCGCACTATTACTCCACAGTTCATCGCCGAGATCGATCCATCGATCAAACCGGCCAAACTAATTCACAAGAAAATAGAAGCTTTAATCTATCCGAATGGTTTTTTTAGTTTCTAATTAACTTCTAAAGAAAATAAAGCTAGCTAGCTAGATTCTAGCGAGGGATGGACACGAGATTTAACGGCACAAACAACAAAGAAGTTGAGTAAAACTTGCTATGCAACTACTCTTCCATCTATCCAACCGTCCGTCCGTTCGTCCTTGGCATGCTGAGCACGCTCGATCAATCCTGGCCGTCCGGCCCCTTGCCCACGCCGGCGTTGCTCTGGGCCGCCGCCGACGCCACGAGCGAGTACACCATGCCCACCTGCCGCTGCACCTCCTCGGTGATCATCTGCCGCATAACCGCCTTCAGCCACGGGTCCTGCTCCAGCTTCGCCTTCTCGCTCGCCACAGCCGCGGCCTGCGTCGCCGGGGCCACCGTGGTGGCGGCGGCTCCAGGCAGGCTGAGGGACAGCGACGTGGGGGGGTCGGGAGGCGGCGCCCGGTGCTCCAGATTCGCCGCGATAGGGCCGCCGCCGAAGGCCACGCAGTGCCGCTTCGCGGGCGGCGGCGCCGGCACCGCCACCGAGTCGTCGCTGGCCTCGTCGTCATCTTCGTCCTCCTCGTCGCCCTCCGTGAGATCCAGAGATTGGAAGGAGGCGGATGCCGCAGGCGCCGCGGGGAAGGAGCGCACGGCGTTGGCCGCAGCGGCGGCGGCCGCGGCCGCCCTGCGGTTGCGCCGGAGCGTGGAGTTCCAGTGGTTCTTGACGGCATTGTCGGTGCGGCCGTCGAGGAGGCGCGCGATGGTGGCCCACTTGTTGCCGTACTTGGCGTGCGCGGCGACGATGATCGCGTCCTCCTCGGTGGTGAAGGCTCGGCGGTGCACCCCGGGGCTGAGCTGGTTGCACCACCTCAGCCGGCACGACTTGCCCGACCGCCCCGGGATCTCCCCGCTGATCACGCTCCAGTTCCTCGCCCCGTGCCGCGCCACCGCCCTCCGCAGCAGTTCGTCCTCCTCCGGGCTCCACGACCCCTTGATCCTCCCCATCCCCACCCCGCCCTCCATCCCTCCGCCGCCGCTCGGCACCACCATGTCTTCTCTCTCTCTCTCTCCGGCGTCGCTGCTGCCCCGGGGCTTGTATATAAAGGCTGACGTGCGGTGCGGCGCTTGCGTTTGTTCGTGTTAGGTGGGCGGGCGGGCGCACTTTACAGTTTCGGGCGTGCGGGGCTGCCGTTTTCGGTGGGCATTTTCCGGGGGATGTGCGGCATGAGCCACGAACCGCCGGGACGCATGGCCGGCTGGCTCCAGACACCCGCCTTGTCACCCATGCGCCACTCTGCCGCGCCCCGCTCGGACGGTCACGCCATGCTCTGCGGGGAAGCGTTCGTTACCAGCCCAACTCTGGTGCGTCGTGCTTGTGTGAAACGGGGGCCGTTGCCCGCCGAATGCCGGCGCGGTTTCACCGTTTCCGGTTTTCCCTTAAGGACGGCCATGTCGCATGCGTGAGACGTGCCGTGGCGGAAGATACATTCTGCTAGATGTTGGCTCTATTCCGCCCTTTTTCTGACGCGGAGCACATTAAAGATAACAACCGTTTATACTATTGTACATACTCTTAAAGACCGTGTAATGTAATCATGTGACTTTTTCAACCGGTAGTGATAGGTAGTGCGTAAAGAAAAATTGACTTTTGCTTTTAGCAATTTATCGATAGACTTGTCATGGACGCTTCAAATGGATGTAGGGAAGAAAAGGGATAGACATATGGAAGTAGCATGATATACCGGTGGATAGCGGTATAAGTGCAGCATTTTTTTTGCTTCATCGAAAAGGTGGGATTGTCTATCTAGGATTATTATAGGATTCATTTTTTTTTGGAGAATCGAGTGAATCCCACGTTCTTCCATAGCTTGTTACTATTACTACGGTAGTTAGCCCCTTTTATCTGTTTTTACACTTCACCCTCCTCAAAAGAATATCTTGCTTAAAGCACAGGAGGATTGATTTGTCAGGACTCAGGAGTTGGAAGTCGGAGATCACGTTCTCTCTCCCAGGGCCATTTTCTTTGCTGCAGATATTGCGAGACATATGACGTGTGAACTGTCAGGTTAGTTTAGCATTGGTGCCCTACAGCATGAGCTTCACTGTCACATCTCGGTGCTGCACTCTACCGGTGGTTAATTAGTAGAAAGTGCATCGAAGTTTCGTAGTATATAGCGAACAAATTTTAGTTATTTGTACTTAACTAGCAAAAACTACGCCATGCTATATATGCATGGAAATAAAGAGGAAAGAGGTTGGGTCGCTTCACACAGAAAAACGAACGCGTAATTAATGACAAGAACACATACTATACACTCGATCTTAACCAAATAAAAGTTTTGATGTACACAGCTGTTTTCAACACGCTTGCATGCAGTCCTCGTTTCATCCCCCAACTCACATAGCATTCATAAAAAAAAGACAAAAGAAAAACAAAAGAAAAGAAACATAAAAGGAAAGAGAGAGAGAGAGAGAGAGAGAGAGAGAGAGAGAGAGAGAGAGAGAGAGAGAGAGAGAGAGGATCGAGTCATGTCTGTGCTGGTGCCAAGCGTGCGTTGGGTAGTCACCCGTTTTATCAAAGTAAGTAATTAGGGGTAGCTCGATCGATCGCTTGCTTTGTCCTGAAAACATTTAAACACAAGCATCAGTCAGGCATGCATGCAGAGGGGCAAACGGCCAATAGGATCGGCACATACCTGTGCGAGCTAACAGAAATGCTGGCTAGCCGCGCCGGCCGGCCGGTGAGATATCAGCCGCGCGCGGTCGCGGTGTGAGACGGCTCATCTAACACCGACGGCGGTTCGCGTAACGACCTCCGGCTCCGGACCCGGCACCAAACCGGGCGGTGAGCATGAAGAAAAGAGCAACCCAACCACTTGTACACATACACACACCTGCGCTCAGTTCAACCGCACAACGTGCAGACATGCGCACACACACGCACACATCGTCTTCATACGGCTCTCTTTTCAAGAGCTGGATGTTCGTGTGCAGCGAAAATTAAAAGTGCATGGAATTGACGATGATGGCGGTATTTACGCCGTATGTGTCAAATTACGATGTTACTCAGGCTCTGTTTTATATTTTGCTTTTAGCTTTTTCAAAAGTTAAAAAAGGCAAACGACAAACTATCACAGTTTCTTAAAGTAGATTTTTCAAACGACTTTGTGAATCTAAAATCATATGCGTCATTCGCATCGGTGTTTCTATTGTCCGCTATCGTGTCAAAAAAAACACAGACAAAGCTACCAATCGCAACAAAAAATCCATATATGAAATGTACCCTTAGTACATTTTGATTTTTCAGATATACCCGATAGGATTAGAGGCTTTATTGACTAGGTAAAGTAGGATATGGAGCATCTACTTATCTGTCAGACAGACATGATCAAACTGAGTTACGTATACGTGTGACTCTTGGGTCTTATTTTACCTTCTAAAAACCGTTTTCGTATGAAGGTTTCAAACAAAATGTCTTTTTAAGATAAAGTCTGTAGATTGATTATAATAGATACTATAACAATTTTATTTATATCAGTTAAAATCGTATCTAAATCTCTTTCTCACGAAAAACCAAAATTATAAACTACAGTTAAAAATCATAAGTGGTAGAAAAAAATAAAAAGAAAACAGGGCAAGGCCGATCGAGGAGCGGCTACGTACGTGTGCGCGAGGCAATTGGCAATTGTGCAGGAAGACGTGGCGTAACAACCAAACCGTTACGGTGGATGGAGGAGGAGAGGGAGGGGCTTGATTTTATTTGGGGTTTCGGACCCGTTACGGTGGGTGGGTGGTGGTGGAGCGGGCGGGAACTGATCCGGCCGTTACAGTAACACCTTGCGGGCCGGTAGTTCCCACCGCCTCGGATTTGGAGGCCCAATTCCATTTCGTCCATCCGTCATCGCAGCCGTCTTCTTTTCTAGACTTGCTGAGTTCGTTCGGTCTTGATGTTTTCAATTCCCAGAGAAAGAGTCGTTACTTACGAGAGAAATGATATAAAAACAAGGAACTACATACATACATACATACATACATACATACATACATACATACATACATACATACATACATACATACATACATACATACATACATACATACATACATACACACACACACATACATACATACATACATATGTGCACCATGGTGTTCGGGCATCAAGCCTTTTTGCCTTTGAATTACTTTAGATGCGTGCAAGTGCAATGATATATAATATATCACGTAAATCCGTTAACATTCATTAATTCGAAGATGCATCGATTTGAAAAGAAATTCATTAATTTAGCATGCTGAATCAATCATGGATGGAAAGTCTATATATATATATATATATATATATATATATATATATATATATATATATATATATATATATATATATATATATATATATATATATATATATATATATATATTGTCTCAAGATTCATACAAAAAGTTAGGATGGTGATTTGAATTTTAAAAGTTTACATCAGTCTCAAGACAAATTTGATGATGGTGATAGTATATAGATGTCTATATACATGTGGAAAAAATATTTATTGTTTAGACTCAATCCTATATCATATCATAACTTATCGGTCACATGATAAAATACTAAGACATATTAACGAGAATTATTCACGTATAATTTTAAGATATTTTCTGAATAAAAATATTATTTTAAAATAATTTCCCATGAGAAATATTGTTATTGGATTAATTTTGGGCCTTGGCCCTGGCCTACGTGAGGAAAACATGGGCTTGGGACTGAAAAATCGGGCCGGGCCAGCCGCCAATGAACATGTCTACTTTTAACAATTTAATAGCTGGATTACAATTAAATTGCCAGTGCTGGCACCCGCAAGGCACTACATTTATTGTTTACTAGTGTTATTTGAGCTGTTTAACTGTCATCCATATCCTTTTGTGCATTAGAGCAAGTACAATGGTGCTGACTAGGTTGCCTCTAGTGAAATCCACATCAGCATAATCCTAAGTGGAAGAGAGAGAAAAGAAGAGAGAGAAGCAAGCTGCCCCTCATGCAAGAGGTGACCTCTAGCACATTATACGAGGAGAGAGAGATAAACTACCCCTCATGCAAGAGGTGACCCCTGATATATTTATGTAAGTATTAAATGTTTGAGTGCTTTAGTAGAGGTAACATCTACTCTACTCATTGTATTAGCTACCTCCACATGAGCCACATGTAGTCTTTTTGCTTATGTGGCTAGTCCTAGAGGTGGCAGCCACTCCCTTTTCCTAAAATGTATGAAATTAAATGAACTATTATTAGATTCCTAGTATTCCCCTGCCAGTCAATACCTCTTTAAAGCACCCATCTATAACATCCTAATTTTTGAGTTTTTAAAATATTTTGTGTAGATTAGCTTGCCAAAAAAATTCACCGCATGGCGCTGACATCGACCCGTGGGCCCGACCCGAACGTTGTGCTTCTTCCCGAACTGGATTCCACCTCCGCCGCGCTTTCCATGGCATGTGCGCCAAGCCTTGCCGCCGATCCCTAGCTGCCCCTCTATAAAAGGCGTCGCCTGTGGCTTTCGTGCCATGTTTCGCTATTGTCACCGCTCGGAGCCCCAAACCCTAAGCGCCGTTCCTGTTTGGATCTACGTTGTCGCCATACTGGCGAGGGCGAAATTTGAACGAAAATAACTGGGGTTCATAATTTTACCATATATATAACAACATATATAATTTTCAAGCAATACTGTGCTAAATGTTAATGTGTTCGGTAATTTTTAACATCAATACTTTAACATAACCGACAACATCGTATGATGATAAAGAGATAGTGATTAAAATACTTATCAAAATAAAAAAGCACTATAATAATATTGATTAGTTACAACAAACTGAAGGAACTAAGGGCAAAACTATAGACAAAAGTTGATCGGTATTGATAAAATATATCATTCATCCTTAATGGCTTGTTAAAGAGAACAAAATTACTTAAAGTTTTCAAGTAAAAAATAGTATAATGATCAAATGCAAGTTAATGCACTATCTTTTAGTATTTATGTTCTTTCAAATTCATAAAGTAACGAATCATAACATCATTAGTAATTTTTGTCAATTCTTATTTCTCCACATAGAAAATAAGTATATCATTTATGAAATTACCACCAATTAATTGAAAAGTCAGTTAGATATTTATATATTCAATAGTTCAAAAACAATATAATAGAAAATATGTCCAGCGGTTTACTTGATATTGCAGTTAAATACTACAATTTTGCCCCCTAGATTTGCAACGAGCTAGGCTCGTATTGCAAAAATCAAAATGAAAACTCTAAGTCTTACTCTACAATTCGATAAAAATCAATCAACAATCATTACATTGAAACCCTAACTCATAAATTGGAATACTTTAAAGAAATTTAGAGCAAAATACATATTGATCGAGTGGATCTAAGCTTCCTTCAACCAGTAAGGGTGTGAGGTAACAGGGACCAGGCGACACCGCGGTGAGATGGTAGATGAGGGTGGTCGGTGGAGCTGATTTCTCCCACTCTCCAGCGACTGGTCACTCCCTAGCAGGGTGCGGCTATGTGGTGGACATGGTACACATCTCCTGACTGACCATGCGAGGCAAACAAGTGTCGAGGGTTGCTGTGAGGTGACATGCTTGGGATCATTAAATGGACACTATGGTCTGTTGCTGTGCTCCCTCTTATGCTGGCTCAGCCTGTTGTAGTTACTTCATGGACTGACAGAAGTGGAGGCTTCTCGTGAACAGCTAGCTACTGAAAATTTAGACTGTTAGTGCTATCTTCATTGGGTTTCAAGGAAAAAACCAGTTGCACTGAGTTTAGCCTACGGGGTTCACACATAAGATGAAAGTGCTAATCCCTGCTAAAATTTTTTTGGACCTAGTGTCCTGTGACACCGGGATCCATTATGTGGTTCTATCCGTGTCTCGTAAACCACCACTAGCTACTAAAAATTTGGACTGCTAGTGTTCTCTTCATTGGGTTTCAAGGAAAGAACCGGGTGCACTGAGTTTAGTCTATGGGGTTCACACATAGGATGAAAGTGGTAATCCCTGCTAAATTTTTTTTGCCCCGGTGTCCTGTGACACCAACCCATTATGTGGTTCCACCCGTGATGCTAGCATATTCCTCGTTGCAACAGTGAGCTAATAGCACATCTATTCGTGTCATAATGTGTTCCACATCCGAATATATCTTCCCTATCTCTTAATTTCGCCTTTTATACATACATCGAACCCATCTTCCCCAATTCTGCTTGATCGCCTTTGCCATCAAATTGCATCGTCATAGGTCACCTTTTGCCACCGCTGTCCTCACCATCATGATCGCCATCACAAGTTCTACCTAGTGCTCACTTTCCCGTCGTCGGAGCTTTGTCCCTTGTTGCCGCAGCGATGGACCAAGCCACCACCACCATCGCTCGTTGTCGTCATCTGCCGTCCATGGCACCTGCATCACCAAGATGGCCTCGTCGTCGCTTTCATCGCCATGATCCCCAATGTTGTCTACCATCGAGCCCCGAGTGGCACCATCTCCGTTGTTGCCACATCAACTACTGCCACCCCATTGTCGTCCCTTGTGGCCAGCACCTCGAACACCACATGTGCATCACAGCCACCTATTGGTTCCTCCATGGACCTAGTCTAGCATGAACTGAGTCAATGACATGTGGGTCCCACATGTCAGCCACTATTCCATGAACCCAGTACACTGTAGACTCATGAACCCAAATCCGTAGATCCCGTTTATGGACTGTGGGCCGCGGTATTCAGTGAAAAATACAAATGAACATGTCCATTCATTTAATTCTTTATTAATACAATAAATAAACAATGTCGTACAGACACATCGACTCATTTCATTTGGTTCAACAACAAAAAAATCTAGTCAACAAGTAATAGACCATCAATCTGACACCGCCAAAAGCATTCTTTGGCCTCTACAAGAAAGTCTAGCCATAGATTGACACCCCTACAACAATTCAGAAAACTCCTAATCAAATAATAATTCGCAACAATTCCAGTTAAATATGAGGCTACATGTCTTAAACTTGCTCCATCGCTTCACACAGAAAATACGTCTAGCATAAAAGGTACTGGCTTGCCATCAACACATTCAAGCAATGATGTTAGGTTGTTGACATGAGGTTCTATTGACAATTTTCAGATGTAAGCATCTTTGGACAACCTCACTGTAAAGAAAAAAACAATGGTAAGTAACTCGGCGGCATTGAACATATGCATGCATTGAAACTGAAACAAGAAAATAGGTATGTAAACATGTAGAAAGCTAGTCCAAAGACACAATAATGAAAATTAACTACAGATAAGCATGTAGTAACTAGTCATGACTACATTAAATAGTAAAAATAGAGAACCGACTTCATAAGAATATTGCTCTGATGTGCACTGCCATTCCAATATCAGAAGCATACAAATCTAAGAAAAAAAAGAGAGTAGAACTCAGTTAGCGACAAAGCATAGAACATGTGTAAGAGCAGGTCCAACAGGTAATGTAAATATCATTCCAATGCTATTTTAGATTATTTAAGGGCTAATTAGTCCTCCAACAGGTACTGTACATGTCTCGCTATTTTGCCTCGCTCGCTATTCCTTTGGTTCCGCAGTGTATTCCTGGCGTACGGACTTCGCTCGCCAGTTGCCTCCCTCACGCGCTCTCCCGGCGAAATCGCCCTCCTCCCGCGTTCCTTCCCGCGCGCCAATTCACCTCCTGCGCTCCCGCTCGAGCTCTTCCCGCTGGTCCCTTCCGCTGCCGCCTTCCCCCTGCCCCGCCTCACCCCTGCACCCCCCACCCGCACACCCCACCGCTCTGCCGCACCACCGGGTCTGCATCGAGGAGGCAGGCAGCGAACGAGCTGCCTTCCGGCGGGCCGCCGAGGGAACCGCAGGCCGGCGCCGGAGCTGCCTTCCGGGGGCCGAAGCGGGAAGGACAGGCCGGCGGCGGAGATCGTCCACTATGACGCCAGGAGACATCTATCCTCCCCGGGCGAAAGGACCGATCCAATTTGTGGAAGCCGAAGCGTATGAGGTTGAAGACGGTGGCCAGGACCTCGCAGCCGGCGGCGTGGAGGTCTCATCCCAGTACGGATCATCAATTCCTGAATATGGGGATGGGTATGCAATCCCTAACCAATTTGGAGGTACAATTTTCATCATTGACCAAACGATTTGTGCTGATTTTTACGTGGTGAATAGAGTATCTATTATGTGTAGAAAGCAATTTATAATCTTTTGTAGTTTTTGTAGTTTGAGAGCTATCTTCTGCTTGTTGGCAAGCAGTCAAGCAACTATATTTTCTTGAGCTAGAATAAATGACCAATCATACCCGTATTTTTCTATTTGTACTGCCTTCTGAAAGTAACAATGGTATGCCAAACAATGAATATTATTGCTGTGCTGTTTCAGGTAACATGCCAAACAATGGTTATTTTAGCTCCGTGTTGAATCCAGCCAACAACGAGACATTCTTAGAGGAGTTGGTGAATCAAAATGAACCTTCATGTGGGGTCAATGATCAGTCGTTGCAACCAATGCCACAAAGTAGCGTAAATCCTGGAAAAGGATCCAACAAAAGGACCCACAATTTCAACCAAGAGGAGGATGAAATGTTATGCATTACATGGGTCAATGTTTGCATCGACCCTATCCACGGCACCGACCAAAGTTCGGCCACATATTGGAATAGAATGCTAGAGTACTACAATGCCCACAAGAAATTTGCTGCTGTCCGCAATGCAAATTCCCTGCAGAATCGATGGTCCGGGATACAGGCTGCTGTGAGCAGATTTTCAGGCTGCTACTCCCAAATTGAGCGGGCTAATCAAAGTGGTGTAGTCATCCAAGACACGGTAAATAAAAATTGCATGTACGAATATTTAAAATTACGCAATATAATATTATATGTTAATGCTGTTCTATGTTTTCAATAGGTTCTTGAAGCGAAGGAGCTTTACAGAGGACTCATCCCAAGAATGTGACTTTCAAGTTAGAGCATTGCTGGAGATATCTTTGCGATCAACCAAAATGGCAAGACAAGGAGAAAGAGATTTCACAGAAGAAAGCACCAAAAAGGAAGAAAATTTCAGTCACAGATGCAACTCCTATCATCGATCATACAACTGATCTGGACGAGCCTAGCACTGAACGGCCAGAGGGCAATGCAACACGGCGCCCCATAGGTAATAAGAGGGCAAAAGAAGCTCTGAAAGGTAGTGCTTCGAAGGACCATGTCTTGGCTGCGTTTGAGAGTATATGGAAAAAGAAGAAAGAGGCTGATTCAAAGAGGGATGAGAACTTCAGACTTTTATATGAGCTAGAAAAGGAGGAGTTTGAGCACAAGCGAATGTTAGATGACGAGAGGATAATGACAATGGATATTTCAAACATGTCTGAGCATCAACAATCCTTCTACATGCGTTTGAGGGAGGAAATAATTCAGCGCCGTGGGTTAGATGGTGCTGATGTTTAGTCTTAGTCTTTTCAGAAGACTTATGCGCCGTGGGTTTGAACTATCAAGTCTTGGGGTCACAGATGAATATTTGGTTACTCAATACCTGTTAAGTAAAGGGCATGTTCCTGTTATATGATTATACATGACACAATTGTTATAAAGGCTTTTGTTGAACTTCTAAGTTATGTATTGTATGCAGTAGGATATGCCATTGAAGGCAACTTTTCTTTTGTATTAGCTTGTGTATTCAAGGCTGCTTCTATCATACTATATGTCGTCCTATAGCACGATGAGGGAAAAAACATGTGCCGGCAAGTAATGCATGGCACATATTATTAGCTGCGAAAAGATTAACTATGTGCCACTAAAAAGTATCATGGCATAAATCATGTGCCGGCAATCCTTGAATACAGGGGCATATATATGTGCCTTGAATTGTCATAGCGGCACATAGCATGTGCCAGCAATACTTGAATACAGGGGCACATATATGTGCTTTGAGTTGTCATAGCGGCACATAGCATGTGCCGGCAATACTTGAATACAGGGGCACATAATATGTGCCCTCGAAAAGCATTTCAAGGCACTTACTTAGATACAAGGGCAAAATATATGTGACGTTTATATTGGTCTGTGCTGTAGTGAAATGTAATACAAATTTCAAATGTTCCGAATCAAATGGACAGGACGGGATCGCCCTCGACGCCTGCCGCGAGGATGCGGTGTCGACAGGACGGAGGCGAGGACGCGGCCTCGACAGGACAGGATCGCAGCGCTGCGGCGATGGACAGACCCGATCGCCCTCGACGCCTGCCGCGAGGACGCTACAGCAAACAAGATCGCCGACCTTGCAGTGATCGCGATCGCCCCAGGACAGCGCCCATGCGTGTGGTCGCGACTCGCGAGTCCAGGCATGACGATATGCTGGCCGACCTCAACTGCCCAGATGCAACGGCCCGGGCCCGATTTGAAATTGTGATAATCCAAAATAGAAAGGCTGCTGTAGAGGGGGATGTATAGGAAGTATAGATTAGCCTTTTGACTCTCTAAATATGAAGTTTAGCCTACCTATTATGGATTATCTCTTGGAGATGCTCTAAGCCCATACTGCCACAGAGCGTCCAAGGGAGTAGTCGATGTAAACAGGGCCACCAAAACAGTCCCTCGATTGCAACTCTGTCATCTTAGATCACTAAAAAGTCATTCTATTGTAGATGCATTTGTGGGCCGTTACTATCAGCGACGGGTCCGTTCCATAGCCCAACCGGCGTAGCAGTTAGACCCAAGGGAGACGCTGGCCAAGGGGGCACAGGCTTTCGGTTTCTTTGGGAATTCCTATTTCCTTATTTAGATAAGATTCTTAAGATTGATTAGTTACCCTCTTTGTTAGGGCTCCTCTATATTAAGGAGAACTTGGTGCATGAATAAAGCAAGCAAGAAAGATAGTTCCTCTACCTGTATCTACTCCCTTCCCATGTGTAGGATCGAATACTGCAATCAGAGAACGATGAATGATTGTCGTCGCTTTTTGCAATCTCCTAGGAGTCGATGAAGATTTCCATCGCTCGTCACACAATTACCCAAACAATTGCTCAGCTTCAACTGAACGATCTATTCGACCGCTTTAATCGCCTTGTCTATGACTAGTTTGTACGTGGTTGTATGCTTCAATCCAATCGCAATCATCATCAATCTTCAACAAATCACGAACCAGATTGATTCAAGAAGATCTGTATTGCTGGAATTCTTTGAATTTACAAAGTATCCTCATAATTCACCCCCTAAAACCCCTAGTTAAAAACTAAAGCCAAAACCTTCTCAAAACTCTCTCAAAACTATTACAAAAGCCTTCTCCACAAAAGCCCTATGAAAACCACCAAAAGCCTCTCGTTAACCTATAGCATCTCTCTACTTTTATAGGCTAATGCACCAACCCGTGTCTACCTCAAATACAGAATCAAAACTTTATCTCTTTTAAAAACCAAGGGACCTGAAACCCTTCCAAACACAGGTTTTATTCAAATTTCTGCACCTTCCAAGTTACGGACTCTATCCGTAACTCTTTCAATCTCAGTTATGGACTCTTTTCACAACTCCTAACTCACCATATGATGAAGCCTCCCAGGACAGCACCTCCTGTATCTTCATCATGCACCATCACCTCACGTATCAAAGCCTCAAGGACAATACCTCCTGTAGCCTCTTCACGCATCACCACTTTTGATCTCCACGTGCTCCAGCATGATCCCAACCACCTCGCGTGACATTCTCGACCGACCAGACTTCAGATTTCCCTATCCTAGTCTCGGTCCTTCTCGTCACTGACCATGATCGCCTCCACGCTAATCTGCACATACAAAGACCAAATAATGTTTTTCCCGGAATAAGTTCTTCACAACTTGTCTGATATTAGTCCATACACTCATATCACAACCTTAACCATCCAACAAGATCAATCAGATCAACCACGACCACAAAAATTAGCCTCAGATCACAAAACCTATCACTTTCCAGAAATTAGCCTCATATCACAAAACCTATCGCTTTCCAGAAACCAGTTTCAGATCACACATTATGATAGCTATCTCATCGAGTACTCAAAACACAAGTATTGGGAATTACTATCGCTCTACTCAGAACACTCAGGAATAACAAGCATCGTAGCACTCCTAGTCTATGACTACCGACCATCAAAGTCTAAGACTATGATAAACCACTGTAGTTACAACCATCGAAAAAGTACTATAGCGACAAGATTACGACTTCTGACTGGTTCACTATAGCTCACGATCTATTCACTATTACTAGATTGAAGCCTACTGATTCATCATCGTGGTTGAAATGCTGTGATCGACAAACTGTGGTCGTTCAGCTATGCTCAATCTGCCGTGCTCGATTTGCTATGGTCAATGCCTACCGACCAGACCTGCTAACCTGAATACTTTAGCAACAAAAGTGCATCGACCAAAATGTTCACAAACGCAAATTCTAACGAAACTCGAATATCAATTATTCATCATCACTAAACGCACGACCACCACATAGTCTAACAATCTCCCCCTTGATGAATACATCGACAACACTCAAAATCTCTTGAAGAGAAAATTTGTGAAAAGTAAAAATTCAAAGGCGCAAACCGCATATCACAGCAGAATGAGCTGCAGACTACAACCAAAAGAGCACAGAGAGCACATACCACAATAGAAAGCGCCAAAAAGCTCTGAAAAGCTCTGAAAACTCCCCCTCAATACCAGAGAGCAAAAATTTTAAACTCTCATAAAGTTCTCCCCCTTTCTTCTAGTTTATCCCTCTTTGGCAATAAAATCATCAAGTGCTATAGAGAGAGGATAATTCTAAAAAGGGAGCAATGAGAGTAAACATCCATAACTTTTGTAGATTATCCAAGTCACTTTGCATTGAAGTAAGAGTGTGTCCAAGCCCTTTTTTAGTAGAGCTCTCTAGATCATATAAAGTCATATACCATAAAGTAAGTCAAAATAGGTCTTTAGCATAATTAACCAAATTGGATTAATAACAAGCATCTTGACCATGACGAATCGATCTATAAGGAGCACAAAGGGATATCACATCAAAAGGAGTAAGCCTAAAAGTGAAGCAAAGATTAAATACAGATGAACTAGTAGTCTCATAAAGCACTCTATTGCTCCATACACAATTTTTTTAAGCATGTGGCATGCTTGTAGCATACTTCTCTTCATAATGTCATCTTTGCAATATTTTTTTTAAATGGTGGTATGCTTGGAGCATACTTCTTTTCGATTGAGTACATTTTGTGCTTTTTCTTTCATTCAACCATGGCATGCTTGAAGCATACATCTTTTTAATATTCTCTTTCTCTTTTTTTTATCATAACATGCAAACTTGAATGAACATAAAAAGATTGCCATATGAAACATACGAATCACAAGATCAAGATTTAAAAGAGGACTCACAATCAAGCTAATCCTCATCGATGATCATCACAAGGTGCTATTTACAATCAATCTAGTGAAGGTCTTCAGCCATGTCATGTTTTAATTCAACTAGCAAATTAATTACAACTTGCTACGACTACGACTACAAAGTACATGAGTAAATATGATAATGACTGCTCTACTACCAGTGTTTTCAATGACTTGGACTTTGATATACTATTTGACAAGTATAATAAGCAAAGCTCCAAAACATTTAAACACCAAGCTCCCCCTCAATCCCATATGATGCAACACATCCAACTCACTTCGCAACTAAGCAAAATGAGAAGTATGAAGCAGTTTGGTAAACATATCAGCAACTTGAGACTCGGAATCAATGAAATGCAAGACAACATCTCCCTTTTCCACATGGTCTTTAAGAAAATGATAGAGAATATCAATGTGTTTGGTTCTCGAATGTTGCATAGAATTTTTAGCAATACTAATTGCACTCGTGTTATCAAAGAGAAGTGGAGCACTATGTAATTCTAAGCCAAAATCCTTAAGAGTAGCTATTATCCAAAGCAATTGAGAGCAACAAGAAGCACCAGCTATATACTCAGCCTCAGCGGTAGAAAGTGTAACAAACACCTATTTCCTAGAGGTCCATAAAATAAGAGATGTGTCTAAAAAGTAACATGTGCCAGAAGTACTCTTCCTATCAATTTGACAACCCCAAATTCATATCTGAATAAACTCTAAGGGTAAGACATAAGGAATAAGAGTACCATAAGCCAAATTTCAAAGTTGACTGAAGATACCTGAAAATTTGCTTTACCACTTGACAATATGAAGCACGTGGGGAAGTTTGAAAGCGAGCACACAAACACACAACAAAGTATATGTCTAGTCTTGAAACTGTGAGATACAAAAGAGAGCTAATTATGCTTTTGTATTCCTTTTGATCAACAGGTTCTTTATCTTTATTAGGATCCAACATAGCTGTAGACCCCATGGGTGTGAAAATTGGTTTGACTGTCCCCATGTCGAAGCAACGAAGCAGATCTTTGGTGTACTTGGTTTGATGAATAAGAGTACCAAACTTTGATTGCTTAATTTGAAAGCCTAGGAAGAATGTGAGCTCTCCCATCATGCTTATCTTGAATTCCCTGCTCATAGTATCTGAAAACTTGGAAATAAGAGTATGAGAGAAACCTCCAAAGATGATATCATCCACATAGATCTATACGAGTAAAAGATCATTGCCATACTTGAGTGTAAATAAAGTATTATCTACCTTGACCATTTGAAAGTCATTTTTTTAGTAAATATGATTTAAACCTATCATACTATACTCTAGGTGCTTGTTTTAGACTATATAAGGCTTTGGACAATTTGTAGACATGATTAGAAAATTTAAGATTCTCAAAACTAGATAGTTGTCTGACATAAACTTCCTCCTCAAAATAGCCATTAAGAAAAGCACATTTCACATCTATTTGATTTAGTCTAAAACTCTTTGATGTAACAAATGCTAACAGAATTCTAATGGCTTCCAATAGAGCAACAAGAGCAAGTGTTTCACCAAAATCAAGACCTTCTAGCTAGGTGAACCCTTGAGCTATAAGTCTAGCTTTATTTCGAATAACAACACCATCCTCACTTTATTTATTTTTAAAGACCCATTTAGTTTCAATCACATTATGACCATGAGGAGATGAAACCAAAGTCCAGACTTTATTACGCTCAAAATTTTCTAATTCCTCATGCATGGCATTAATCCAAGACTCATCAGATAAAGTGTGAATTATATATTGGAGTTCAAAAAAGGAGACAAAAGCAGAATAAGCATATGAGGCATTCAAGTTATACCTACCGCGAAGAATTCTTTCATTTAACTTACTGATCATTTGTTTAGGGGATGACTTCATTGAATATGTAGAGTAGCATGTAAAGTGGTCGTATGAGTGGTCATAGATGTAGCTGAATAGGTCGTAGTGGCCTCTACTTCATGAGTGGTCGTAGTTTGACTTGGGAACTCCCTGGTGTCATCGTCGGAGTCATAAAAGACGTCCTTGAGTGCATTAGAAACCTGTATACCTACATTCTCTGGTCTAATACCAGGACTAGTCTCATCAAAAGTGACCTCGTAGGTCTCAATGATTTTGTTAGTTTCTAAGTTGAGTACGCGATAGCCTCAAGTGTGAACTACATATCAAAGAAAGATGCCATCTGAGGATATATATTCAAATTTATCAAGATTTTTGTGTTTAAGTATGAAGCATCGACATCTAAACACCCTCAAGTGAGAAATATTAGGAGAATGACCAAACTGAGGCTCATAGGAGGTCTTATGCAGTTTAGATTGCAAGAATACTCTATTCGAAATGTGACAAGCAGTTGAAACAGCTTTACCCTAATACTTCCTAGGAGTAGTATGCTCATTTAACATTGTTCTAGCCTTCTCAACTAACGTTCTATTTTTGCATTTGACCACACTGTTCTGTTGAGGTACTTGAGCTGATGAAAACCGATAGTCTAAACCCTTTTCAACACAAAAAGAAGCAAATGATGTGTTCTTAAATTCAGTACCATTTTCACTTCTAATTATTCTAAGTGCTTCTAAAAGTCCATTAGCAAGTCTAAGAGCTAGCTCTCGAAAATGACTGAAAGATTTGTCCTTAGAGGCCACAAAATACATCCAAGAGTTTCTAGAGTAATCGTCAACAATAACAAGAACATGCCATTTATCTCCGACCAACTGAACCCTAGTAGGACCTACTGTGTCCATATGTAACAATTGACTCAGAGAATCAGTCATGACAAGTGTGTGTGGAGGATGTGACGATGAGACCATCTTACCATGTCGATAGGGTGAACAAATTAGATCCATTAGCATTTCAATCTTAAGACTAGGAATTCCTCTAACTAGATTCATATTATTATGCCGAGCAGGATGATCAAAGCTAGTATGACCTAATTTATGGTGCTAGAAGAATAAATCTTTAGAGTCCAAAGAAATAAGACACCTAAGATCAAAGTAAGCTAAATACGAAAAATCACCTTTGAATAAGCAACCAACTCAACTAATTTTGCATACAAGATCACCAGATGAATCCAAAATACAACATGAATGCTTTTTAAAATTCACCGAAAGATTATCGTCTACCAACTGTGAAACTGAAAGCAAGTTATAGCTCAACTTACTGATGAAAGCGACATCCTTTAAGATCAATTTATCGTTGATGCGCA
The DNA here is from genome assembly GCA_017311315.1 of Dendrocalamus latiflorus. Lineage (NCBI taxonomy): Eukaryota > Viridiplantae > Streptophyta > Magnoliopsida > Poales > Poaceae > Dendrocalamus > Dendrocalamus latiflorus. Next base: position 155,176 of record CM029609.1, read on the forward strand.
CAGTGCCTTTATCAAGAACTCGTCCTTGAGAGTTATCCCTAAAAGTGATCATCTCATCACTGGGGCCACGAGTGAGGGAGGAGAACCATCGTGAGTCTCCAGTCATATGGTAAGAGCAACTGGAGTCAATGAACCATATGTTTTCCTCCCCCTTGAGACGAGCCTACAGAGCATAAGCGATCATTGGTACCTTAATACTAGGGTTAAGAAAATAAAGATTTAGGTATCCAGTATTGAGATATTCGATGAATAGGAGTAAAAGCATGCACTGATAAAGATTTAAGTGAAGCATTAGCATTGGACATATTTGGACTAGACAGTCAATGAGGTGTCGGTTCGACCACAGGGCGGTCTGACCTCAGGTGAGCTGGTGTGACCACTGACCATTCTAAATGAGCAGACAAAACTGGTAAAAATGATCTGATTGCATGAATAAGGCTCGTCTGACTCCTGATTGGTTTAAACGAGCAAAGACTGTTAATAAAAGTCTGTTGAGAAGTTGGTTCGACCATGGAAAACAACTAGTGAAAAATCTAGTCCAGCCCTGCTAGTTCAACCACGGGAAACAACTGGTCGAAAACACTTCCTCATCCTGTCCTTCTTCTCTTTGTTTGCTTTTGTAAAGCAGAACTGAACTAAATGATAGTCTTTATCACAATGAGTGCACTGATACTTGACTTGACGAGTGATTGTATCAGCCGACTTCACAACACTCAGTTTGGTAAAGAATTCTTTTGCAATACCAGTAGATCTAAAGATGACCTGTTTTGGTTCAGACTCTACTTTAAATTTTCCTGATTTGAGTACCTTGACAACTTTAGGAGAATTTTTCTTAGCATGCTCAATGAAATTAAATCCTAGACCATGACTTTTTCACACTAGTTTTTGACTTATCTAAGATCATATTCAAATTCATCTTGCAAAAAGAAAACATCTCTAAAGTGTTCTTAAGGTAGTTTTCTCTAACCAGTGCAGAACATGATGTGCAATTAATAGATTCATTAGCAAGATCCTTGGAAGTACTAGCCTGAGCCACTCTCTCCTTTGTAGCAAAGTTATTGAGTTGTCTAGTCAATGCTTCTATTTCAGTGTTAAGCTTAGGCAAGTTAGAGCAATAAAGAGTCTCATGATAAAATATTTGTTGAATTAATTCCTGAGATGAATTAAGTCTAGCTTGCCGCAAATCAGACTTAGAACATGCTCTAGAAGAATTAGACTTAAGTTTTTTAATTTCATCATTAGCAAGTTTAAGTTTTCCATCACAAGAATCATGTACCAATCTTAGTTGATCAAATCTATCAGTTACATTTCTAAATTGAACCAGGTAGATCTAGCAGCTTGTAACTCAGTATGTAAGACCTGACAAGCTTCACAAGAATCATCTTTAGGAATAGATGATCTAAGTCTATTAATCTCGGAATTCAAGTTCTCAACTACAAAATTATTTTCTTTCAATTTCTTTTTAGTTTTTTCAATTCAATAGTAAGTTTAATTAAACCATCTTCAAGCTCATGCAAAGGTCTTACCTCATCGGGATCGATGTAGTCGTCATCGATGTTGTTGCTTGCTATGAAGCACATACCCGTGAAGTCGTCGATGCCGTTCTTCTTGCCTTTGGCATATTCATTGTTGTGGTGGTCATTGTTATAGCTTTCAGAATCTCTATCACTCAAGTTAGGGCGCACAATGACTGATAGGACCTTTTTAGCAACCATATGACGGAAATTTTCACTCTTGATGTTATTCTTGGATGATCGACGATGATAATTCCAGTCTTCACAATGTTCCCTTTGAGATTGGGGCAATCCATCTTAATGTGGCCTGGCTCGCCACACTCAAAGCACCTGATCAGACCTGGAGTTCCACCTCGCTTTCTCATCCTCATATTGTTGAGAGCCTTGTATGCTCATGAGGAGATTAAGACCAAGTCGTCTTTGGGAAGTTGCTCGAACCGATCTTCTGAAAAAGAGGACAAAGTAGACAAGAAAATAGAAGACAAAATACTCGCCGAAGTAGCCTACATGGGGTTAGTCACAAGTACTAAAGACGAAAATTTATTAGTCTTAGATAGCAAAGCTTCCATCTTATAGGTTTTCAATCTAGAGTACAGATCATCCATGGTTAGAGTATTTAGATCGACGGTTTGATTTTTCGTCGTGACGACCATTAACCACTCTAAACCTAACCTAAAGACCACAAAACTTTAGTTGCATTAACTTTATCAGTAGGAAGAACACTAACTTTGCGCAAGTTACTCAAAATCTTCTCAAAATGAGCAAAAACATCATCTATAGATTTACCAGGATTCATAGCAAAATCTAAGTACTCTTTTTATAAAGATTCTTACGCATGTTATTAATCTTAGTCATTCCTCAATGATAATCACAAAGGGTTTTTCATATTAAGTGGGCAGAAGTAATTTGAGCTACACAATCAAATTATTTGTGAGAAATCTCTTGAAAAAGCAAGTTACAAGCACGGGCATTTAAATTGGCATCTGTTTTATTTTCGGCAGTAACATCAACAGGAACTACATAAAGTTGAGAAACCTTTTTTTCAGACATCATTACCTCGAGCCTCAATGTAACCTTGCATACGACACTTCTAAAAAGCAAAATCAGTACTATCTAGCATGGGGGGTGCGGTTCAAATACCTCTCTAATTCCATTGCTACCTGCTCTGGTACCACTTGTAGAATCAAATGTCGCAATCAGAGGGATGGATGAATGATTGCCACTGCTTTTTGGAATCTCCTGAGAGTCAATGAAGATTTCGAGTGCTCATCACATAATTAACCCAACAATCGCTTAGCTTCAACTGCTCATTGAATGCTCTATTTGACCGCACCTTGTTTGTGACCAGTTTATATGTGGTCGTATGCTTCAATCCAATCGCAATCATCAGCAATCTTCAACAAATCATGAACCAGATTGATTCAAGAAGATCTATATTGTTGGATTTCTGTAGATTTACAAAGTGCCCTCACAAGCACCGGTAAAAGCCCTAGTTAAAAGCTAAAGCCAAAACCTTCTCAAAACTCCCTCAAACCGTCAGAAAAGTCTTCTCCCCAAAAGCCCTATGAAAGCACCAAAAGCCTCTGGTTAACCTATAGCCTCTCCCTGCTTTTATAGGCTAACGCACCAACCTATGTTTACCTCAAATATGGACTCAAAACTTTATCTCTTTTGAAAACCAAGGAACCTGAAACCCTTCCAAACACGGGTTTTATTTAAATCTCTACATCTTCCAAGTTATGGACTATATCTGTAACTCTTTCAATCTCAGTTATGGGCTCCTTTCACAACTCTTAACTCACTACGTAATGAAGCCTCCCTGCACAGAACCTTCTGTATCTTCATCACACACCATCACCTCACATATAGAACCCTGTAGGACATCACCTCCCATAGCCTCTCCACGCATCACCACCTTTGATCTCCATGTGCTCTAGCATCATCCTGACCACCTCGCATGACATTCTCGACCACTCAAACCTCAGATTTTCCCATCCTAGTCCCAGCCTTCCTCATCACTGACCATGATCACCTCCATGCCAACCTGCATATGCAAAGACCAAAGAACGTTTCCCTAGCACAAGTTCTTCACAACTTGTCTGACATTAGTCCACATACTCATATCACACCCTTAACCATCTAACAAGATAAATCAGATTAGCCACAACCACAAAACTTATCACTTTCCAGAAATCAGCCTCAGATCACAAAACCTATCGCTTTTCATAAATCAGTCTCAGATCACAAAGCCTATTGCTTTCCAGAAATAAGCCTCAAATCACATATTACGACCGCTAGCTCATCGAGTACTAAAAAACACAAGTACTCAGGCTATCACTCTGCTTAGGACACTTAGGAATCACAAATATCGTAGCACTACTAGTCTACGACTACCAATCATCAAAGGCTAAGACATTGCACAGTAGCTACAACCATCGAAAATGTACTGTAGCTATGGGATTGCAACCTCCGAATGGTTCACTATAGCTCACAATCTATTCACCGTTACTAGATTGAAGCCTACTGATTACCTTGTTGTGGTCATTGTGACGTGGTCAAAATGCCGTGATCAACAAACTGTGGTCATTCAGCCATGTTCTGCCATGCTCGATTTGCCGTGGTCGATGCCTGCCTACTAGACCTACTAACCTGAATACTCTAGCAACAAGTGCGCATCGACCAGAATATTCACAAACACAAATTCCAATGAAATCCAAATGTCAATTATTCATCATCACTAAGCGCACGACCACCACATGGTCTAACACCATGGTTTCTCTTTTCCTTCCCTACTACCAACGCCGTTGCTGTCGGCCTTCACCATGGTACCTCCCCACCGATGAACCCTCTAATCATGTTCTCCAATCACCTACCACTACAACCTTTACTCATCCCTTAAACATCAACTTGGTATCAGAGCTGACCACTGTGGCTTCCGATGCACACAAGGCTGCCCTAGAAGAGATCAAGGCTTTGATGGAAGGCTTTCCACTCTTGCTTTGATGAGATTGAAAAGCAGCTGGTTGATTGAGGACGTGCCCTGGCCTCATAAGCCACATGCATCTAGGTGCTAGAGGATAGTCCAGCATCTCCCATAGGCACCGAGCACCACTCCATTAAGACCCATCGCCATCAATAGTTGTTGTCCTCCTATCATTGACTTCATACCGCTCACCACCACCACCCCCACCGCCACTGCCATGCCTCTTGCTAGTACATCACCCATGTCACAACTACTCCTATCGCTAGCCCCAATTTCGCACCACCTTCCTATCATCATCACACCACCCTTCTACCCAGTCACCCTATCCCATACTTGCCGCCACCACCCCAACCACCTAACCTACAAAACCATAATCTCACTGTTCCTGGATATCATAAACTTGAATTCCCAACTGATGATGGCAAGGAGGATCAACTAGTTTGGCTCAATCGCTATGATCAATTTTTTTGGGGTTAATGCACCGAGGAAGGCTACAAGGTATAGTTGGCCTCGTACCACATGATAAGCATCGCCCAATAGTGGTACATCCTGCTGCAACACGAGGAGGGGACCCCGTTGTGGCAGTGCTTTCAGGAGCTATGTCATCTGCGCTTTCATCCGCCCCTGTGCAACAGCACCCTCAGCGAACTAGCACGTCTTCCCTTCAAGGGGTTGTGGTAACCTACCAGGAGTGCTTCTTGTCTCTCCATTGCCGCACCGACCCACTGACCTCCCGCTAACAAGCACAACTCTTCACGTCTGGTCTCCCTGACCTCTTGCACACCAACTTGGAGATACAAAACCTGCTAGACTTATAGATGGCAATGAGCCTAGCTCGCTCATACAAGATGCGCTCCCAGGTGGTATCATCTTCGGTGACCCCGACATGACCATTCAACTGAATGTTTCAGTGTGGCCACACATACAAGCCCTCAGCCCTGACCGTGCTTGAGCCCTTCGCCCCTTCGGTAGAGGCAAGTAAATGTAGCGGTTGTTGCTATAGTTTAACTTATTAATTTTATTGCCTTCACCATAATTGCTGAGGTTTGGTAAATAATCTACCTTAAAACAAAGATGCCATGCTGTGCTTTATGCCTTGTTGTACATATATTGTGTTTCATGTGGTTATATTCCTAAGGAATCAGTTGTGGGCATATCATGCATGTCATAGCATGTCATTTGCATCGTGGATGTCGTCGCACTCAGCCGCGACCGTGCCGGTACCGCATCGTACATTACCATAGTACGATGCACATTCTTACATTGCCAGGTAAGGGTGCAGTGGATCATTTGCATACATATGCATTTCATGAGGATGAGTCTTATTATGAGATCTTAAGAGGAATTGGCTTGTGAGAGTTATTGTGGTGTGGGATATTTTTTTCTTGTGGTACAGTGTAGATGAAAAGAATCATATTTATGCATCCCATGAGGATAAATCTTAATATAAGGTTTTAAGAGGTTTTGGCTCATTAGAGTCACTTGTGGAATGTGGTATTATCTGATAGCGGAGACCATTCGTGGTTTGTGGTAGTGCCTTGCGGTTTGTGGTATTATCTTATGGTGAAAATCATTTATAATTTGTGGTATTGCCTCATGTTATGTGGTATTATCTTATGGTGAAAATCGTTTGTGGTTTGTGGTATTGCCTCGTGGTATGTGGTATTATCTGATAGCAGAGATCATTCATGATTAGTGGTATTACTTTGTGGTTGTGGTTTTGGTTATGAATGAGGTTACAATGTGGTTGAGAAGAGCTATTTGATATTGCTTTATCCTTGTACAAATGGATGCTTAACCATGTGCAGTTTAATTAATTTGTTAAACAATTTGCTGAGATTTTATCTCACCCTTGTTTTCCCTCTTCCAGGTGAACCTTGAGCATGTGTGGGAAGGGTAGAGCAGCACGGCACTATTAATCAAGTCTTCATGAATGTTGTTGTATATGTTAGAGTCTTAAATTCTTAAATTATTTCTTTCATCCAGTTATTGAACATTGTAACGTAGTAATGCCTTTCATGGTAGACTTTAGTGAGGTTGGACAATTCAAAATTAGGCTGTTAAAGGCTGTTTTATCATTCCCATTATTTGTTATGTTGTCATGCTTCCGCGTAGTTTTAGTATTTACTGGGAAGGTGCTGCTGGATTTTCTTTTAATCTAGCTAGTGTTATATGTGGTTTAGTAGCATCCCAGGGCAATGCGGACCTGGGGTGTTACAAGACGGTTCCATAAAAAACTGTCTGTGATAGTATTATCACAGACAGTTTGTTCCGATAAACCGCCTGTGGTAGTTCCCTAATTCTTCATCTAGCCACAAGAAATGCATGCTAGCCATGCAACATGAAAAACGCAAGCATAATTATAAATATAACTATTTCTTAGTTACTAAATCAATTACAATTACAATGGAATATAGTTCCATAATTACATGCCAAGTTTCCTAATTATGATTATTTACACTTGGCTATTTCCTTTTAAATAAAGCCCTTCACGATGATCATCAATTACACTTGGCTATTTTCTTTTAAATTAAACCCTTCACGATGATCGATACACATATAGCTTGCTTCATTGCCTTGTTCTTCCTCGAGCCTAATGCCATGTTCAAATGAAGGCAACTCATCAAATTGATTGTACTCTTCCTCATCCACAACATGCTTAACTCCAACAATAATTCTTTTTCCATGAAGAACTACATGCCGCTTCTTATTTGCTGATCGGTTACATAAAATACTTGAACAACTTGCCTTGTGAGTACGAATGGTTCGTCTTCGTATCCTACACATTCGAGGTCCACGGTAGTGACGTTGTATTTGTCGACCTTTACACCTCGTGGGAGTTGGACCCAACAACACCGAAATAGAGGAATCTTGAAAATTACGTAGTCACGCTCCCAAATCTCCTCTACAAGACCGTAGTATGAGCTTGGGCCAGTGGTATTGACATGCGCATCAAAGGCATCTATGCGGACACCTGAGTTTTGCACTGTGCTCTTTCCATCCTGATCTATTGTATAAAATGTGTAGTCATTAATGTCGTATCCTTGCCATTTTACCAACCAATGTAGTGTTTCACTTAACGACCTCCCAGTCAATCGCACCTTCAACTATTCGTTGAACTGACGATTGTGTTGTCTCGTGATCCAAACCTCTGACTGGCCTAGATTCTCTTGGCGTAGCATGTCCTTGTGCTCTTCAATATATGGGGTCACTTCAGTCATATGTTGTAAAACTGTGAAATGGGCTTGAGCATACGTATCTTGATTCAAAGTTATTGCTTTCATTCCGATAGTCTCGATACCCTCTAGCCTCCCCTCGTAATGAGATAGAGGTACACGTATTGGTTCGACCTAAGTTATGTAGCCGATGCATAATTTAAAGAGGTTGTATAATCTTCGATGATGCTACCCTCTAGTCGAGATCGATTGCGTACATTGAACTTGAGAATTCCCATGTACCTCTCAAACATGTACATATGACGTAGAAACATGGGGCCGCATATCTTTATCTCTTTCACAAGGTGGATAATGAGATGGACCATGATATCAAAAAATGACAAAGGGAAATACATCTCTAGATGACATAGAGTCGTCACCACCTCGGTCTGTAGAGCATCTAGTCCATCGGGATCGATAACCTTCTAAGCAATTGCGTTAAAGAAATAATATAGCTTTATGATTGTCACTCGAGCCTTGTTCAACAAAATACTTATAATTGCAACAGGTAGCATTTATGTCATTAGTACATGATACTCATGAGACTTCATGCCAATTAATTTCAACTGTTCCATGGAAACAAGTTTCTTCATGCTGGTAGAGTGACTGGATGGAACTTTCATACCATATAAACACTGGCACAGTTGAGTTCTCTCGGACTTAGACAAAGTGTAGCAAGCTGGGGGAAGGTACGTCCGGCCTTTATCAGTTTTTGTCGGTGCTAACTCGGTCCTGATATTCGTAGAGACCAAGTCACGCCTTGCGTTGACACCAGCCTTTGTTTTGTCAGGAATGCTCAATAAGAGACCAATCAAACTGTCACATACATTCTTCTCTATGTGCATGACATCGATGGAATTGTGAACTTCTAAGTGCTCCCAATAAGACAAGTCCCAAAATATTGACCTCTTCTTTCATATGTTCTTCCGATAGGTCCTCAATTTACGTCCCTTTCCAAGCACAACGTCGATATCCTTGACCATATCAAAGACCTCTTTCCCGCTAAAATGCCTTGGTACTGAGTCATCATCTTTTTTCATCAAATTGTTTCTTCATCTTGCAGTATGGGTGATACTTTGAAAGGAACCTATGGTGATGCATGTACACAGTTTTGCGTGAGTTGTTCAACTACACACTCTCGGTATAGTCTAAATAGTGCAGACAGACTTTGACTCCTTCTGTACTCAACCTTGACGGGTTACCAAGGGTAGAAAAATCATTAGTGGTGCAGAACAATAAGACACCCAGAGTGAAGTTTTCTCGTTTGTCCGTATCCCATACATGTATCCATTCGTTCCACAGTATCATAAGATCTTCCACCAATAGTGCTAGGTACACATCAATATCGTTCCTAGGTTGCTTCGGCCCTTGGATAAGTAGTGATATCAAAATATATTTCCGCTTCATACACAACCAAGGAGAAAGGTTGTACAAGAATAGTGTCAGCGGCTCATGTTACCAAAAGGATTCATTCCATCTCTACTCAACTCAAACCTTATATTCCTCGATTCCACACTGAAGTCTACAAACATCCTATCAATGTTCCTCCACTGGGTATAATTAGCAGTGTATCTTATCATTATGTCTTTCTTACGCTGCTCCGAGTGCCAACAACACCTTAGCAAGAGGTCCTTGCTTCACCTCGATGCCCTTCCTATCATCGGAGTCATTTTTACACTTGTATCGGGATGCTTTGCACACCGAACAAACATGTAATACATACTCTTTACGGTAGAGGATACAATCATTTAAACATGCATGTATTCTTTCTACTTCCATTTCCAATGAACAAAGAATCTTCTTGGCTTGGTACATGGTTCTCGGCAACACATTTCCCTTTGGAAGCATGTCCGCTAGGAGACCTAACAATGTCGTGAATCTCTTGTCGGACTAACCATTGCTTGCCTTCAATTTCAGCAGTTCTAGAACGGATGATAACCTTGTGTATTGTGGCTTGTAGCCCGAAAACAAAGGTTTCTTCGAGTCCTCTATCAAGCCCTCAAATTTACCAAACTTTCTCTCACTATAGTTCTCTTCTACATCACGTAGCATCTGATCCAGATTGTCATTCTGCGACCTATCCTCATCGAAAGCACAGTTCACAACTGGCATATCGTTGTCTCCCTCGACGATGTCATAATTACCTTCTTGTGTAATCTTCTCTTCACCGTGACTGATCCAACATTTGTACCCTGTTCTGAAACCATTTCAAATCAAGTGAGCTTCGATCTGCGCGAAGTTGCTAAACATCTTTAGATTATCACAGTCAATACATGGACCGTACATATATTCAATTCTCTTCTTCAACATATCCAGCTCGGCTGCTCTTCTAAAAGCAGATATGCCATTAATGTACTGTTCACTCACACGGTTCTCAACGTACATCCAGCTTCGGTCGATCTACGCTACACATGTAATAAATGGGTGTCAAATTGGATTATTAGTGCTACCATAGCAAATCAGACTAGCTACTTAATTATACACATCTATATTAGATAGCTAGCTTGAAACACTAATATTAAGCAAGAATATATTGAAGTAAACTAGGATCGAATACTTACCTATTCTGAAATTGAAAGTACCATTATCTTTCTAAACGTAGCTAGCTAGCTAGATCTAAACAAAAACCTAGCTATCATCTCTTTCTATTACAAGGTATATAAGTTATTAGAAGCAATTGAGTACTAACCTTTGATGACCAAGAAGACGTATATAGATCTACAAGCGATATGTTTTCACCAAACTCCCCAAAGCCGACCGCCTCGCTCCACCGATGCAGCGCAATGAAGACAGATCTCTGTCGAGACCACGTACGCCTACTATTTAATAGCACAGATTATCCCAGACGGTTCCAACCACAAACCATTTGTGATACGACATTATCATAGACGGTTCGTATTAATAACCGTTTGTGATAATTCACCGACGGTTATTCATACAAACCATCTGTGATGTTCGCAATATCATAGACGGGTTGTTATAAGAACAGTCTGTGATATCCACAATATCACAGATGGTTTTTTTATATGAACCGTCTGTGATGTCTGCAATTTTCACAGACAGTTATTAATACGAACCGTCTGTAGTAATAACTGTCCACAAACGGTTATTAATACGAACCGTATGTGATGTCTCAATTATCACAGATGGTTCGTGTTAATAATCGTCTGTGAAACTATCACAGACGGTTGTTAGTATAAACCGTCTGTGATAGTTTAAGCACAGACGGTTCCCTATGAACCGTCTGTGATGTAGCTGTCCAGTATAGCCTCTTTTGTAGTAGTGTTTTATTTGCCTAAGTTTGTTTTGTTCTTAATTTAGCCTTTCAAGTCATAAATTGGTTTGAAATTTAAATGGGAGTTTGAAAATTTCGGTGGAAATTTTCAGTTTTCGCAAAAATCAATTTTATCGGAGGGGTCCAGAAGTTTGTTTTCAGCAATAATGTTTTCCCTTCTCCAGGCTGCGTTCGTATGTGAAACTGTTGTTGCTTCTTTTTCATACCACCTTTTTATTAATTACTTTAAAAAATAGATACTCCTTCACGTGCTTCGAGACTTGATTTTTACTATTATTTTTATAACTTTATATTGATTTATGCTAATAAAATTATAATATTATGCAAGTACTTTCAACAACATATCTGAATATGTAGTTCTCATATAGACAATATAGGCAGTTCTAAATTAAACATGTTGGTGGTTAGACATTACAGAGTTTGATGGCACAGATTCTATGACGTTAAATAAGAAAGAATGGAGAGAGTAAATTATATGCATGTAGGAAACTTTGAACAAATTTTCTGCAACACTCGCAAATTGCTTGCTGGAAATTCCTGCCAAAACACTATATATTCAATACAAATTTTATTCAACAACAAAAGATTAGAGCTGCAATTCACTGCTATATGATTGGAGAAACAATAGGTTATATGATCTTGAATTATTATGAGCAAAATTCTCAGCACATTGCATGCTGTATTTCTTCTAGCTCAATTGTTCGTACTAATTTTGCATATTTTCAATTGCTCTATTATGCCCACGGCGACACGCGGGGTATCAACTAGTATATAGTAGATGACCTTGTGGATTTGCCAAATCAGAATTAGCAGGATGTTTGTAGTTTTGTCGAGGCGCAAAATGTTAGATCTGAACTAGATCTATTCAAAAGGCGGGCTATGCCTAGAAAGTCCAAGCCCGAAGCCCAAAAATCCATTTTTTCACAAATAAATTCAAAAATTTTGGAATAAAATATTATTTTGGAATTCTTCTTTCTGAAAACTATTATTGTTTGTTATTAATTATTTTTGGGCTTTGGGTTGGGTCTACGTGATGAAAACATGAGCCTAGGCTCGAAAAAATGGGCTCGGCTGGGCCGTCAATAAATAGATCTACCCTGAACAACTTAATAACTGGGTTATTAATTTTCTAGTGCTGGCACCCACAAGGCACTACATTTATTCTTTAGTAGTGTTATTTGAGCTATTTAATTTGCATCCATATCTTTTTGTACGTTAGTTGTTTCCCTTTGCTAGGAAACCTGAAATTTACTGACCTATTATTAGATACATAGTATTATTTGCCAGCCAATTCCTATTTAAAGCACCCAACCCACTGGAAGTAGCACACAATTATCTATCTAGTCTCTTTGTAGAGAGCTTCCATTGAGCTCGTTGCAAGATCATGGTTGCAGGGTTCGGCAGTGGCAGATCAAGGCGAAGGGATGTTCTCCCAATGCTTGGCCAACCGTTGTACACATGCTACTTCTGCTCCAAGACCTTCACAAACCTCCAGGCCCGTGGTGGCCACATGACGAAGCACCGTCAAGAGGCCATGGAGAATAGGAGGAAGCATGAGGAGTACATGGCCAACAAGCACACAAAGTTCAACATGGAGTTGTTGTCACCAAACAAGGCCTACTGGAGGAGGTACCACAAGGGCAAGAACAAGCCTCAAGAAATCACCTTTGTTCCATTCAGAAGGGTTGATGCTTTACGTGACGACGCTCAATCAAGCCGCGACTCGTCGGCATCTGATGGTGCAGAGACCGATCTGACCATGTTGGGTAAAGATAAAGGTAGGGAGGTAGAGATCCCGGGCATGGACCTTACCTTGAAGTTGTGAAGTGTTTGACTATCAAGAATTGGTTGATGTTCTATGCATGATCTCCAAGGCCATTTCGCTCTTAGCTTGAAGGATATGGTGCATATGTTAGTTTCCAATAATTGCTTGTTGTTCTTGTAGTGCTTGTTCGTTGCCAATAGTTGATTGTTGTTCTTGTTGTGCTTGTATAACCCATGGCTTGTGCTTTGGTTATCTCGAAAAGGTTATCTTGTCGTGCTATCAAGTTTGACGGATGTATACAACGCTTGAATTTTGTTAACAACTTTTACTCTTGAACGTTCCACTTTATGTGCTAGCTCTCACGCATGGCATCGTGCGCGGCCACAACGATGGTCAACAACTCCTAACAGGTGGGGTTAGGTCCCATCTGTCAGAGAGAGGGGAGGAAGACACATAAGAGGGGAAAGGCAAAAGACGATTTTCAAAGGGGAAGGCCAAAAGGAGAGGAGGAGAATGTGGTTTGAGGAGGAGAAAGAAAGACGATTTTCAAAGGGTAAGACATACAGGAGAGGAGGATATGGATTGAGGAGGGGGTTGTGCTAGGTGGGCTAGAGCAAAGAGTTGGGCTGAGGAGATGCGCTTTGGCCCAAGAAGGATTGAGGGGGAAATTAAGATACGAATTTGATTTTTGAAATTTGTTTAAACTCAATTTAATTTACCACTAATTCAAATAAACTCTAAAATTTTCAAAATAATTAACCTAAATAATTTGAATTCAAATAATTTCTTGAATTGATCACCTTTTTGGATTACTTCAAATTAAATACTTGTGAGGTGCTATAAAAAGAGAAAAGTTTGAAAATCTTATGAAAATTCGCAAAACTAGAATTTTTTAAATTATTTTGAATTTTAAGATGGTACTTGTTGACATGATTTTATGTTTGTTTAGGCTGTGTAACATTCCAAGTCTGGGGTCATAAGTGTTCAAGATAATTATACCATTATTTATGTTACAAGTTCGGCCCTCAAGATTTTTCTACATGAGAAGATTTAGATATTTGAAATATGGTTCTCAAATTATCTTGATAGCTAAAACATTGATTTTTAATTGTGTCTTGATGCAATCATGCAAAGTTTGCATGTGAAATATTGTCGAACTAGGACAAATGTATTAGATTTAATGGGGCATGAGAGTCACATGATGGACCACTTTATGGATAAACCACTCACTTGTTGGAAATCTATTTATGAGGGTTTCCATATTCTCAAGCCTTCATCCTTGATCCAACGGCCCATATTGGGACTTGCACTATTGCACCTATACAATGAATTTGAAGTACTTGATGTGTTCCTGTTGTAGGGGTGGCCCCCACCTAAACCCAGCAGGCCTGTTAGAAGGTTATAGGGCCCAAAATGGGACATATGTAATGGCTTAAATACCCCTGGCAAGGAGGTACCAATGTAAGGGCACATTTGTAAAAGCACAGCCCATATGAATACATATACCGAGGGAAGACCAAGGGGAGGAGGAGGATTCACTCTCTCCCAACTCTCCACTACCACATCTCTCTCTGTTTGGTCTGTAACCACAACAGTTGGCGCCGTCCGTGGGGAGGACAGGAGCAAGCCTGAAATCCGAAGAAGGATGGCACCGAAAAAAGCTTCGTCGACGGCGGTGAGGGGGAAAAAGGCGGCTGGGTCGGAGCGTCGCGTGGGTACCAGGGCTTCGGCATCGGCTGTCGCGAGCGCGGACCCTGCCACCGGCATTGCGACGGCCGACCCCGCCACTGGCACTGCGACGACCGACCCCGCCACCGGCACTGCGACGACCGACCCCGCCACCGGCACTGCGATGACCAACCCCGCCACCGGCACTGCGACGACCAACCCCGCCACCCTCGTCGCAGCGCTCGCTGGTAGCGCGGACCGGGCGGTTGGAGATAGCCACAACGGAGCGGTCGGCAGCTCGGGAGCTCGCGAGGCGATCGTCCCCGTGCCGACCCGTCCGCCCGGCGTGCCGGCGGCCCCGCCCGCACTAGCGGTGGAAGGCGCCCTGCTGGCGGCCCTCAACGCATTCCAGCGGGAGCTAGGGGATCTTCGCGGGGCTGTCCGCGACATGCAAGAGGCTCGGAGCCAGCAAGCCGCGCCAGAGCCCGCGCCGGAAAGGGCAGACAGTCGCGACGCCCCCACATCCAGCCGCGCGCCGCTGCGACGCGTCGACCCAGAGTCCCCGCTTTCGGCAGGACTACAGCAGGCGGCATGGCCCGAAGACTTCAAATTCCCCAGTGTCATCGAGCCATACAATGGCGATATGGACCCCCGTGAGTTCGTGCGCGTGTATGAAATCGCAATCGAGGCCGCGGGTGGAGACGACACCACAAAGGCGAAGGGACTACCCCTCGCGGTGCAAGGAGTGGCGCTTTCCTGGTTTTTACCATAGAGCCAAACTCCATCTTCGCGTGGGAGCAGATTCGTGACCGCCTTCACAACAACTTTCAAGGAAACTATTTTGAGCGGGTCGATGCGGACCAGCTCTTCGCTGCGAAGCAGAAACCATCGGAGAAGCTCCGCGACTACTTCAAACGCTTCGCGAAGATACGCTGTCAAGTCAAAGACGTTAACGAAATCACCGTTGTCAATGCAGCCATACAGGGCCTTCGCCCGGGCCCGATGGCCGAGTACAACGCACAGAAGCCAATCAAGACAGTGACGAAACTCTTCGACAAAATGGAGGAATACGCCAGGGCGGAAGAAGACGCACGGCGAAGACAAGGGGACGACTCCGACACCAACCAGACCAGTGGCTCGGCAAAAACCGAAGATCGCCAAAGGATGGTTCTTCGAAGGGAAAACGCAAGCAGGAGTCGTCCAAAGACGCGCCCGAGTGCAAGGACGCCCCGCACAAGGAGCCGTCCGATAGGCCCAAGCGCGGCCAGCAGAAGTCGCGGCGACACCGGTATGTCCTTGACATCGAAGGCGGCTCCGAAGAAAACGCTTCCGCTGGTCGTGGCGGTCGGGGGTGCCAAGGCCGGGGACGCGGCCGTGGCCGGGGTCGCGAAGATAAAGGCCGCGGAGATTATGACGACCAGCACCATGGGCTATGGTGCGAAGTCCACAGTCGCGGCACACACGACACGCGCGCGTGCACCTCCATAGCGGCGCTCCGCCAAAGCGTCGCCAGGGATAGGAACCCGGAGGCACGCCCGCCTATGGTGGCCCACGTCTAGCACCCATACGAAGCCCCCATGCACATCCAGGCGCAAGGGACGCAGCCCCATGAGGGCGCTCTGCGAATTCAGGCCCATGTGCAGCAACCTCGGGAGGGCCTCCTGCAGCTGCAGGCTCCGGAGGCAGCCCACCACAGGGTTATCAATGTCATCTCCGGAGGCTCCTCGCTAGAGTTCGCCTCGGCACGGCAGCAGAAGGCCTACGTCCGGAGGCTACACCACGTAGCGGCGTACCCGGCACAAGCACCGCCGGTTTGGGCACAGCACGAGGTTACGTTCACGCCCGCCGACGCCCAAGGCGTCGAACTTCCTCACCAGGATCCCCTGGTCGTCCGGGTTGTGATAGCGGGATGCGATGTGGGACGTGCCCTAGTAGACGGCAGCAGCTCCGCGAACATTCTGTTCGCGGTGGCCTTCGACCTGATGGGGATCCCTCGAAGTCGCCTCGGCCCATCGGGAATCCCGCTGCAGGGCTTCGGAGGACAACCTCTATGGGCGCTCGGCCAAATATGCCTTCAGGTCTCCTTCGGCCAGGACGATAATAAAAGGGTCGAAGATGCCACCTTCGATGTCGTCGATCTCCTATACCCCTACAATACTATACTGGGGCGCCCAATCCTCAACTCCTTCGGAGCGGTGCCACATCACGGCTATCTATGCATGAAGCTCCCGGGGCCGCGGGCTATCATTACCGTTTGTGGCGACCAGGATATGGCTCAGCGCATTGAGTACGGCACCAGATATCCCTGTGGCGGCGCTCCACGGCACGCTTAGAATCGGCATCACAGCGCGGGGACCCACGACGTCAGCCGGGGACGGCTTGGCAAACCCTACAGATAGTGCAACTACTAGAGGCTCCGGCCGCGTCAAAGACAAGTGGTCAGTACCCCCACCCATTGTAATCGCTCACCCGCGCAAACGTGAATGTAATAGAGTTCCGTTTGTCGCCAACCTCTTGTCATTATGCACGAATACACGGCGAGGCCTCCGCGTGCTCTCGCCGCGTATTCGTGCATAATGACAAGAGGTTGGCGACAAACGTTCGCGTGTGCACTCTCCGTAGCCAGGGGTACGGGTATGAGTATAAACCAAAGATGCACGTTCGCGTGTGCACTCTCCGTAGCCAGGGGTACGGGTATGAGTATAAACCAAAGACGCACGTTTGCGTGTGCACTCTCCGTAGCCAGGGGTACGGGTATGAGTATAAACCAAAGACGCACGTTCGCGTGTGCACTCTCCGTAGCCAGGGGTACGGGTATGAGTATAAACCAAAGACGCACGTTCGCGTGTGCACTCTCCGTAGCCAGGGGTACGGGTATGAGTATAAACCAAAGACGCACGTTCGCGTGTGCACTCCCCGTCAGAGAAACGGGTATGAGTATAAACCGAAGACGCACGCTCGCGTGTGCACTCTCCGTCAAAGAAACGGGCATGAGTATAAACCGAAGACGCACGCTCGCGTGTGCACTCTCCGTCAAAGAAACGGGTATGAGTATAAACCGCAGACGCACGTTCGCGTGTGCACTCTCCGTCAAAGATACGGGTATGAGTATAAACGAAGACGCACGGTCGCGTGTGCACTTTCCGTCAAAGACACGGGTATGAGTATAAACCAAAGACGCACGTTCGCGTGTGCACTCTCCGCCAAAGACATGGGCATGAGTATAAACAAAAACGTGTGGGGGACGCCTCTGCACGCGCTCTACGGAGTATAAACAAGACGCGGATTCCGCGCATGCCATGGACGTCGTCCTTGCGCATACTCTCCGGAGTATAAAAAAAAGACGCGGATGTTCTTCCTGTGCACTCTACGGAGTATAAACATGACGCGAATCTCGCGCATGCCATGGACGTCGTCCTTGCGCATACTCTCCGGAGTATAAAAAAAGACGCGGATGTTCTTCCTGCGCACTCTACGGAGTATAAACACGACGCGAATCTCTCGCATGCCTTGGACGTCGTCCTTGCGCATACTCTCCGGAGTATAAAAAATACGCAGATGTTCTTCCTGCGCACTCTACGGAGTATAAACAAGACGCGGATTCCGCGCATGCCATGGACGTCGTCCTTGCGCATACTCTCTGGAGTATAAAAAAGACGCAGATGTTCTTCCTGCGCACTCTACGGAGTATAAACACGACGCGAATCTCGCGCTTGCCATGGACGTCGTCCTTGCGTATACTCCCTGCAGTATAAATAGGGCATGCATGCTGTCCCAGTGCGCACGCAGGCTACGAGGTACACCAGAGGCTACCCCCACTTTGGAAGGTAGGGGGACGAAGCGCGCCTCCGCACGCGCCAGTCTACGGACTTTAAACAGGTCGTAGTGCGAAGGTCTGCCCCCGCACGCACCAGTCTGCGGACCTTGAACGGGTCGTAGCCCCAATGGCTGCCTCCTCACGCGCTAACCCTATGAGGTAATCAACACGCAAGCCCTGCGGGCGCACTTTAAACGCGGGAATCTCATCCCCGCACAACAGGACCGCCCAAAGCAAAACATGCAGCGCATATCCTAATCGCCAGGAGGTCTATATATCGAAAAAATCTTACAAGTACAGAGGCCCACCAACATCTCTGCCACTCTAAGCAGCTATCCGGCAGGCTCGTCCTGAACACGAGCTAAGGCCGGGGCCTTGCCAGACGAAGATCGGCCCGCCCAAAAGTTCAGCGACTCCTCGGTCCTTCACCAGCGTCGAAGGCGCCGCCGGGTCGCAAGGTCGGACGCACGTAGTCGGCCCAGTAGGGAAGCTGCCCGGCACACAGGTGAAAGTCAGAGTTTGTAAAGCAAGCGCGCACTTCATTCACAAGAAAAGCGGGGGACATTGCAACACACGCCTACACTTGGCCACTTCAGCGTCACACCTGCGAGTTTCCGGCGCCTTCGGAGGCCTCAGCGCCACCCTCGTCGCGCCGCGGGACTTCGTCCAGGAATCAGCCGAGGCTCCCCTCCCCGTAAAGGGACTTCTGAAGCTCGACCCGCGCAGCGGCCTCCCTGACATAATCTCAGATCCGCTCGTGGAAGTACTTGACAGCGCGGCCAGCGGCGCGGACGGCACCGGACATTACTCCGGCTCCGCTGGGCATCTCCAGTTGGGGGTCCTCCAGCTCGGCGACATGTGTGCAACCGCGGTGCCGTAGGAGCGCGCACACCATGCACGATGCCGCGTAAGCGCAGTGGTTGCCGAAGGTCGTCGCGGCGCCACGCGCAACGTTGGCGGCATCTCTGATCCAACGAAGGGTCCGAAGCAGCTCCTCCGGGCCAAAGGCGCGATCCGGTACCTTAGCCACAAGCCCCTAGAGATGGCTCTCCAGCGCTTGCATGGCAGCCCAGGCAATGACCGAAGCCTCGCCAAGTGTCTCGTCACGCTCCGCTAGAGTTAAGGCGAGTTCGCCTTTTTCCTTCTCCAGCGAGGCGACCTGTTGCAGAAGGCCGTCCCGCTCCGCCGCAAACCCCTCCCGCTCCGCCTCCATGGCCGATTCCCGCGCCGACGCAGCAAGTCCCTCGGCGTGCGCCTTTACCTCAGCGCACTCCGCTTCCAGCTGGCAGATGCGGGCATCCTGGGCAGAGCGGACCCCCGAGGCTTCGCGTAGCTCCTCCTGGGCGACCCGCAGTCTATCCTCAAGCACCTTCTGGGCTCGAGCATAGGCCGCTTGCAAGGCTTGCCCTAGCACAAGCGTCTGCAGAACAGACAGGCTCAGCAAGCTCAGCATGGCCAGGCATTGTCATACGAAATGCTTACCCTCACTCCCGACACCTCTAAGGCGTCCCCGAGGCGTCCCACCCCGTAGGTCTGCAGCGTTTGCTGGCCGACGCTGGCAGCTGCGTCATCCACGATCCTGAGCCACGCCCTCAGCGTCTCCGGCGGAGGCACGAAGTCCACTGGGCCCGGGCGCACGGTGATCGCCCCGCCGGCACGAGGACCCTCATGTTCCGCCAAAGGCTCCTCCTCCGGAATAAGCGACGCTGCAAGCAGAGATGCAGGTGAGCACCGCACGGCACAACGAAGACACCAGGGCAAACTAAGCCACCTTACCTTCAGTAGCGGAAGGAGGGCTTCGGGGGCCCGCTCCCCTAAGCCCCAGGCGAAGTAACGACGGCGCGAGTCCCCGCGTAGTGCGTGGCCCCGCAAGGAACAGAAGACTCCGCGTTCGGGGTCGGCGCTGACCGTTCCTGCACGGCGGACGATGTGGCCTGAGGGGCGGAAGAAGCGCGCACCGCAGGGGCATCAGCATATGCATCGGAGTCCCACAAGCTCCCGATGCCCGTCGCCACGATGAATCCCCTCGACGTCCGGTGGAGCTCCGGCCGCAGGCATGGCCGCTTAGCCGGAGCAAGTGGCGGCGGCACCGCCCCAGTAGACGCTGCCGGAGAGGCCCCCCACGACCACAACACCCGTGGGCGAAGACCCCATCGTGGCAGCCTTTGCGGAGGGCACCTCGGCTTCGGCCGCGGCTGTCGGCGAAGACCCAGTTCCATGCGCCCCCGCGGAGGGCGTCTCCGGCATCGTAGCGGCCACGGCCGAAGGCTCCACCCTAGCACCGCCGGTCAGCATAGATTTTGTCCCGACGACCGCCGAAGATGACGAGACTTCCACGCTCCGGCTGCTCGCGGCGAGCCAGCCGCCCCGGGCACCCTCCGACGATCCTTCGCCCCCAGCATCCGCGCCGTCCAAGCCCGAGTCAGCGTACCTCGCCGAATCTGACTCCGCGTCTGCCGCGTCATCTGGAGCACTAGCGGCAGCAGCGGCGGCCACTATACCAAGCACGGCAGACGCTCCGCCTCGGACCCTCTTGCGAGGCGGCGCCTTCGCCCTCGTCGCGCCGTCATCTTGATGTTGCGAGGGCGGATCAGCGCGGTCCGGCACAGCAAGGCCCAAGGCCTCACACACGCGGTTTATCCGCCCCAGCCCCGCCGCATCAGTAGCAGCCGCGCACTGCTCATGCTCCCTGCCGGTACACGGTCCGAGAAATACGCGCACGGCCCGCTCCGCATCTTCCAAGCGAATCTCTACAGCAAAGCAGGAGATAAGATTAACATGCAACATACTCCGCGTGCACATAGGAAGGGTACGGTCGAGGCCTACGATGGTCGGAGGGCGCCGGCAATGAGCAGACCCACGGCAGAACATTATCGTCTCGACGCTTCTCGGCGGCGAGGCGCCAGTCAAGCGGCGCCACGCCGTACATCGCGTACTCCTCGGCGAGGTCGCGCATGTTGAAGCGGGCGGCCACGCCTGCGATCTGTCGGGCCCTCCGCCTGTCCTCGTCGTCGAGCGTCCGGCCGGGCGAGGTCTTGAACGCGATCGGCCGGCCTGTGCATTCGAGGCCGCTCCTGCTCTCCACGCGGTGGTAGAACCACCGTTTTATCCAGTGAGACTCCCACTTCCCGCGAGTGGAGTTCACGGGGAAGAGCTTGCCGCAAGATGGCCGAAGAATAAAGGTGACGCTACCGAAGGCCGACAGCGTCCCGTCCTTCCGATCCTTGGGCTGGAACCGTGCCTCGTGTAGGTAGGCAAACAACGAAGCACCGGGCCAGCACGCTCCCGAGCGCAAGGCCCAACTGTACACGGCGAGCCGGGCCACGGCGTTCGGAGTCAGTTGCGCCAGCTCCAGTCCAAAGGTCCGCAACACGTTGCCCACGATCGCCGCCGCTGGGATGCGGAGCCCCGCGTCGAAAAAGGCGACGAACACAAGCGCCTCTGACTCCTCGGGGCGTGGTTCCATCTCGTTGGTGGCGGGCAATCGTACCGCCTGGCGCTCGGACAACTTCCCCGCGCACAGCAGCGCTTGGATTGTCTTCTCGGTCACAAGCGAGGGGCCCAACTCGCCGGAAAACGAGCCCCCCTTCTCCGCCGCCAGCCACCATTTGTCCGCCGCCGCCGGGTCGCGTTCGCCGAGCGAGTATTTCACCTCTAGCGGTGAAGACCGCCGGCGAATGCCGCAAGTACCAACCGCCTGGCCTCGCTTGTCACCGGATGCCATCGCTTCTCACAGAAGGAAGAATACAGCGGTGAGAATACCACAGGAGTGTAGAAGGCGAAGCAAGCGAGAAAGGGGCGTCGAACTGCGGGGGCGCGGTTGTGGGGGCTATTTCAAGCCACCTCACCCCAAAGGCGGCAGCCGAAGCGTCGCGACGGTCCGCGTGCCGGGCGCGACCGCAATCATACAGAGGCCCGTCCCGCACGATTCCCCATAACCAAGGACGAAGCATCGCGGCGGTACGCGCAAGACGCGGACGCAACATGAGGACCGTCAGTGCACGACGCTCCAGTGGCCCCTGCCACATGGCAATCCCTGCACAAAATAGCCAAGGCGCGTCTCTAACATGGAGCCCCCGCCCCAACAGGAATACCCCCGGTCTTTGGCCCGACCTTTGCGCACAGCAAGGT
The DNA here is from genome assembly GCA_017311315.1 of Dendrocalamus latiflorus. Lineage (NCBI taxonomy): Eukaryota > Viridiplantae > Streptophyta > Magnoliopsida > Poales > Poaceae > Dendrocalamus > Dendrocalamus latiflorus. The sequence goes on from CM029609.1 coordinate 177,564, forward strand.
AGCTTCCAGTACTCGGGCCAGGACCGCACCCGGAAGATGGCCTCCTCGCGCAAAGGCTAGCTAGCGGGTCATAGCCTTGGCCGAGGAGTCAAAGCCCGTGGCAGGGATACGTTCTGCTGCGGGCCCCACCCACGGGAAGGCGGGTTGCATGACGTGACAGCCTGCCCTCTGACAGGCCAGGCGTCGGCACGATTCCGGCCGCCATTTAAAGCGCACTACCAGACCGTGGGATAATAATAGCGACGAGGCGGTGGGATATGGCTAAACGCCACATGGCGCGTCATCCCTCGCCTGCCTCGTGTCCTCTTTCTCTGGGGAAGAGGCGAGCAGTCGCGATCACGCAACCACTCATATCACGCGGCGCACCAGTTACAAGCCGCAGCGTGCCCCGCACGCCAGCGCGAGTCGCACGGAATGACAACTTAGCCCTGGCAAGCCAGGGGCCAGCGCGATTCCAGGAACCATTACAGCGCATTCCCGGACCGTGAGGTTGCAATCACCGCAGACGCAGCGGTGTCCGCTGTGCGAAGTTCCTACCTCGACTAGGCGCCAGCTCCGCTGACACCCGTTCGAAGGGTAGGGGACGGAGCGCGCGCGAGCCTACCTGGACTAGGCGCCAGCTCCGCTGACACCCGTTCGAAGGGTAGGGGACGGAGCGCGCGCGAGCCTACCTCGACTAGGCGCCAGCTCCGCTGCCACCCGTTCGAAGGGTAGGGGACGGAGCGCACGCGAGCCTACCTCGACTAGGCGCCAGCTCCGCTGCCACCCGTTCGAAGGGTAGGGGACGGAGCGCGCGCGAGCCTACCTCGACGAGGCGCCAGCTCCGCTGCCACCCGTTCGAAGGGTAGGGGACGGAGCGCGCGCGAGCCTACCTCGACTAGGCGCCAGCACCGCTGCCACCCGTTCGAAGGGTAGGGGACGGAGCGCGCGCGCGCCTGCTTTGGCCAGGCGCCAGCGCGGGACGGAGCGCTTGCGCGCCTACCTCAACACCAAGGCTCCGCAAGTTTGGAGAAGTTCACAGGCCGCAGGGACAGAGGGGGCCAAAGGACTCGGCAACATGGCTTCGGCCCTGTGAAGCCCTTCACCATGAGAGGCTCCTGTTGTAGGGGTGGCCCCCACCTAAACCCAGCAGGCCTGTTAGAAGGTTATAGGGCCCAAAACGGGACATATGTAATAGCTTAAATACCCCTGGCAAGGAGGTATCAATGTAAGGGCACATTTGTAAAAGCACAGCCCATATGAATACATATACCGAGGGAAGACCAAGGGGAGGAGGAGGATTCACTCTCTCCCAACTCTCCACTACCACATCTCTCCCTGTTTGGTCTGTAACCACAACAGTTCCCTTTAAGACTTGTTTCGATATTTGTGTCGTACTGTGTTTCCCTTAACAAAAACTTCTAGGCTTACTAAACTAGGATATATATTGTTGATAACATTCCCGTTAGTTGTGATTTGTTGCCAAATCTACCGTTTAAAGGTACCTCTCTCATACTACTTGCATTCTCCTAGATTTATGCAATTGAAATATATTGGTTATAATTCCTTTTGGACCCATGTTTATTACTTGCAATTCTGTCCTGCACCACATTGGACTAGAGTACTTGTAATCCAAAATATTCTCTAAGACGAGTATATTCTCCCTTTCAACTCCCATGCAGTTACAATTAACATTATAATTTCATAATAAAGAATTTTTTCTAGATGAAGTACCACAAACTCATGACTACTAAAAAGTTACATGTGGAAGGAAATATAAATGTAACAATATATCATCACCATTCTTAATAGTATATAATAACTTTTGTTTTCTGTGGCTTAGATTGTTATTCATCTTTATGGCACGATAAACATATCTAACTAAAAAGTTTTGTGTTTATTTATTCCATTTGGTGCAATGAATTGAATGATCTCCGTGAGTAAATTGCGGTATTATCGAAGTTGAACGGCTTGAGGGTCGGGCAATATTCGAGATGTACGTAAAAAAAGTTGTGAATTGTAGGAAAACATATTTTTGATGCTTATCATGCCAAATACACTCAATTGAAGAAGTTTGCTCCTAGACTAGCAAATCAATGGGTTCTGAATATCCTTTCTACATGCTTTAAGTGATCAAGACATCTTCAAATCCCAACTGGAGACTCTTATATTGATGCTCTTATTAAGACGATAAAAACACTTAAACCATTTGCCCAATTTAGAGTTCAAACAGAAAAGTTATGTAGAAAATACCATGCCATGGGAGTTATGGCCCTGCAAGGTAGGCTACACAACAATCTGAGACGTAGCAAAGTCAGCTTACAACATGTTTTTGAATTAGAATATGATCTGAGATGTAGCAGTAATAATCATCTGTCGCTCCACTGTTGAGCGACTTGGGCTAGTCACCCAACGGTTGAGCGACATATGGCCAAGTCACTCGATAGTTGAGTGACTAGGCCTAAGTCGCTCAACCGTTGGGTGATTTGGCCCTAGTCACTATATTGTTCGGCGACCAGCCTCTAGTCGCCCAACCATTGGGTAATCAGGGGATATATACCGCATGCGCATCGACCGAGCGCCGGATGCTCATGTTGCTTGAGAGGAAAAGAGAGGGGGAGAAGAGAAGGAGAGGAGAGGAGGAGAAGAGAGGAAAGGAGAGGAGAGGAGGAGAGGAATGGAGAGGTCCATGCATCAATGACGGTGATTCCCCTACACTTTTTGTAGATTTATTTTTAAAAAATGGTATGATAGCAACTAAAATCATTACATGTTAATAGTTGTACTTTGAAAACCATGGTATGTTAGTAACTCAAATAATTGTACGTGTAGTTGTGTCGGGTACGTCGCATATTGTTAATAGTTGTAAATAGTGTGGTCGTAGAAGTAACATCAATTTAGTTGTTCCCATACCCTAACCCTTAACCGTAACCCCTAAACCCTAAAACAGTAAACCCTAAAACTCCAATACCAAAATACAGCTATGGCTATATATGTTGAAGAATATACGGTTTATGCAAGAATGCAACTAAAATTTTAGAATTTTCGGAGCTATGCTATAAATAATTAAACCACTAATTATGTTATAATTACTAACTTTAAATTCAATTGTAGGTATGGCTCGTGACCTTGGTAGTTCGGACTGGCCTTTCAGCCTACTAGACTGGCGTGTCGACAGCAACATCGCGTGAGCCATCGTGTGCCACATCCTGAGGGCAGGGACGAGGCGACCCAGTTGGGGGTGGTCCGTACGCAAACAACCCGATGGGCTTAGAGACTAGACCCACACTGGAGAGACAGATTTGTCAGCAAACTGTGGCACTTCTTTTTATGATATTTCGCTATGTATTGACTTCTTCGTGCTTTGCAGGCTAAGCGATGCCGGCCTTCTACCTCTTGCGTGGATGGTGGTGGTCACCAACAAGGACGGTGGTTTGGTCGATGATGACAGGGAGGTCTAGGCCACCAGGAGCGATCATGATGGTTCTCATTCGACCGATCACTGTTGACAACTCTAGTGGACCGGTGGCAGCCCGAGATGCACACCTTCCATCTCTCATTCGGGGAGATGGCCCCTACTCTGCAGGACATCGTGGTGCTACTTGGCTTGCCCATCATGGGAGAGGCTACCTCCCTGCTGGATGCACCTGGCAAATAGCGCGATGACCTACTAGGTAGGTTTGAGGGGGTTCTTCTGGCCGAGGCCGCGGCAGTGTACTACATCTTCCTAGCACAACAGAGGCATGGCCCACCCATGTGGTGGCTTTCATAGTTTTGAGTACATATGCTATCCATTTTTTCTGTTTAGCGATGAACTATCCTTGTCATATAATGGGCTTACTAATTTGTCGTTTATGCACAGGTCGAGCGGATGGACCTAGAGGCTGATGAGTACCAGGTGTTGCGACATCTCGAGGCATACTTGCTATGGCTGTTCGGCTGGGTGTTGTTTACTAGCAACCATGGTGACTCCATTGACGCCCACCTCATGTGGTATGCGAGAGCCATCACCGACAGAGAAGAGGTGCACATCAGCTGGGGATCAACTATACTTGCTGCGATGTATCGCAGTATGTGCAACCTTGCTGTAGGACGAGGCCGACTTCTGTCCTCACAGGCTGCCCCCTCCTGCTACAGCTATGATCGTTCAAGCGCTTCTCCGTCGAATGGCCGATGCTGCTCAATAGTGATTCGTACGGCATGGACATGTACCATGGGAGCGCGGTGGACCGGCCGACTACAGCGTCCCTCTAGTGCCGTAGACGGGTACATACTCTCCTAGATCTTTGCTATACATGTATTATAGTTCATCCTTTGCAACCTCTATTTCGACTCGCAGGCACAGTTTGCACACCTGCAGGTCACCCATATGTATGGAACTTTGTCGAGTAGCTCAATTCTCTCACTGCTGATAACGTGCGCTGGGAGCCATACTCAGCTCAGAAGATAGAGGACGCGCTCCCTCCGAGCTGTCCTTACTGTGCTGGTGTGTAACATCCCGAAAAATATAAATAATAAGTTATGGAGTTTTTTGGATTATTTTATTTGCTTTCTATCTGAAATTGGAGTTTATTGGCTTTTTGTAAACGTAAAGGAATTTCAAAAATAAAAAGAGGGAAGAAATCCACACATAAAATGATAAAACATACACATCAAATAAAGAATCTGAGAAGATGATCCATAAAAAAGCAAAGGAGAAATGTAAATAAGCATGAAATGTCATCTCTAAAAATTTTGGCAAACAAATAAGAGGTTATCATTTATACATATAAGCAAAAACATATGAATAACAATGTATATAAAGATACATATATATATATATATATATACATACATATATATACACATGTATAATATGTGAAAGAGTAAATAAATAAATATATGTGTATATACACCAAAAACCAGAGAGAAATGAAAATGTATATACATGCAATTTTTAATATAAAAATAGAAATAAAAGGAATAAGAAAAGAAAAAGGAAAAATGAAACAGCCGGGCCGGCCGTTACCCCGGCCCAGCCATCTCCCCACGCACGGCCTGCGTGCGCGCGCGCGATCACTCCGCGCAGCCAGCGCGCCCGCACGGGCCAGCGCTTCGCAGCCCACCTCCACCGCGTCTCGCGCCTCTGTCACGCGGGCCCGCGCCCGACAGCGCGCTCGCTCTCGCTGCTGTCTGGACTCGCTCCCCGCGCCCCGTGTCTCGCTGCCTCGCGCCCCCCGCGCGCCAGACGCCTCTTTCTCTGGCCAGTGGCCCCGCCTGCGTCTCCTTCTTCCTCCTCTCTTCTCCACGCGCCCACGACGCAGTTCTTCCTCGCGCTCGCTTCTCTGCGCAGCCGATCCCCGCTGCCTCTCTCCTCTCGCGGACAAATTAAAAAGGACAGTTACAGGAGGGGGAACGCACCTCTCCCGCCACCGCCCTCGTGCGCAATCTCGGGGAAGATTGGGTTCGTCGCCCCTGCCTCGCGTGAACAGCAGAGGTCGCCGACGTCTCGCCACGCGCCCCCTCTTCCCGGCTATAAAAGCGGCGTCTGCGAGCTTCAAACGCGCCGCATTACCCTCTACTTTCCTCCCCTGGCCGCAATTTAGCCATAGCACCCCGAATCGCCGTTGGCTCCCCCTTCTTCCCCAACTCCGGCGCCACCTTCCCCGCCGATTTCAGCCGCCTACGGAGCCAGCCCAAGCTCCTGGAGCTTCGTGGGAGCGCGGTGAAGCTGACCCCGGCCTTCCCCGCACCTCCCGAAGCCCGTAGCTCGCCGTCGCCGGAGCAAATACATGCTAAATTAACAAATTGCATGCTGTTATTTTTATGCAAATACATGCTAAATTTAATATTCTAGTTATATGCCACTGATACCTTGAATAATATTACACCCTCTGTTGAAATGTTTAAATAAACGAACCTTGTCGCCCTAGCAAAACTATAATAGTAACATTTCGAAATTAAGTCCGTAATGCCATGCTTAGCATTGATTAGGAACCTGGGGCAAGAAATTGCCCCAAGCATCACATTTTATTCATGAGAAATTGATTCGGGCAGTCATGACGGGAATGACTGATATATGTTGGTATGCTTACTTTATGTTTCGAAAATCCCCAACTTGCTTTAATGTCTGGGCGGATTGGTTCGAGGGTGTGAATGTGTATGAGTGGTGCAGTGAATGCACAGTGTGGTGCGATGGAAGCACAAAATTGAGTTAGTGATGGACCAGAGTAGGGATAGTGGCAGACCGCCCAGATAACCCTAAGGACTGAATCTTGTCATGTCACCCCGTGTAAAAACAGCACAACCACAAGCTGGCAAAGTGTAGGCAGGGTTTACTAATTTGTATGGCTCTAAGGTGGTTACGTGAAGGTATGACCACGAGCAAAGGGATGGATGGTCGCATCCCCGCCTTTGCCCGTGATAGCTCACGAGGGACCCTTCCCGAGGGATGGACGGATCCTACGGAAGATAGACCTTAGCGGGCGTAACCACAGTAGGACTATGCATTGTAACAATCCTGTGATATTCTACTCAACCGCATGGCTAAGGAATCATGTGGGGCAACGGGTGGATTTATCTCTTGTGGGTAAAGTGTGCAAAACTCTGCAGAGTCTAAAACTATTCGAATAGCCGTGCCCACGGTCAAGGGCAGACATGGGAACTTAACCAGATATAGTTCTATTTCAAAATGCTTTGTGGGTGGGAATGGAAAAGTGAAAGGGCGATGGACTGCCCTAGTTTGGAATTGCCCTGGGTGTCGTCCCAGTGATAAGTTAAGCGGCTATAACGCTGAAGAATTGCTATATGGTGCAGATGCCATGTAAAGGTGGATGGAATCTGAATCACTATTAATATTGCATGTTCTTGAACAATATGCTTTTGTTCAAAATGCTAGGTCTTAAAGGATTTTTATATAATTGTATTCAAAAGCACTCTTCGCAAAAGAAAATAAACCTAAGCCATCATTTTGTTAGCCATACATGTTATATACTGCATTCTGTGTGTTGATTCGCTGAGCACGGGGTCGGAGTGCTCACGCTCGCTTTGCGGCAAAAATCCAGAAACAGGAACGCAAGACCACTACGCCTACGAGGAAGCTCCCGCTACAGAGGAGAAGAATGACGAAGGAAACTAAGGCGTAGGCTTCGTTGAATTGACATGGACAAGTGGACATCCGGCGTTGTGTGCACGTATGTTACTAGTTAGCTGGTGACATACAATGCACACAGTACCTTCCAGTCGCTTGCCTGTGGATTTGGGTTTGCTTTTGCTGTATTTCCGCTGTGCGTATTTGTAATAATGACATTGGCCTAGTCGGCCCCTTTTGTAAACTCTATCACCCGGCGTGGTGTATTTCAATTTATGTAATATAATGATTGACTATGCGATGTATGAAATGATTCAGCAATGTACCTGTGTGCACTAACTACTGATCCAGGGATTAGTGCAATGAAACACAGTAAGATTCGGATTGCAAAATCCGGGTCTGACATGGTGCGACCAGGCGTACTGGCTGATGCAGAATAAGCTCATTTTCGATGTGTTTATCGAGGACTACACGGTGCATAGGGGTGATGCACCAGTTCAGCTTCCACTAGATTGTTCCAGTCCCCGTTGGACATTGGGTGCCTAACTCGGTCCACATGTGTGTTACACACAATACATGCCCCTATGTTTTGTACCATTAAGAATTTATGAAAATTATGAATAGACCAACCTCTCTTGTTTGCCCTTTTATTTTCAAAAAAAGAATAACAACCTATAAACAAGATTTACTAAATATTATCTACAAAAATTGCCATTTATTCCCCTACAATTATTTCCATCAGATTAATAAAATAATAATATTATTATTTCAAATCGCCTAACCGGTGGGCTACTTGTTGAGGTGTTGCTCGACGATTGAGCGACTAGGGCTAAGTTGCTCAACGGTGGAGCGGCATATGGATATTACTATAAAATAAAAAACATAGGTATTTTACTATAATTAGAAATAAAAAATAGTTTATTTTATATCTTACCTATTTACTTAGTAGCTCGTGACTTCATCAACAATCTCACAGAACAGAAGTTTATTGCTTGGACAACTCAGTCCTCGCATGCATGCACTCCCTTGTTTCAGAAATCAGAATATTTGCCACATGCATGCATGGGATGCTAGTGTACATGATCGATCTTTGCATTTAAGAGTCACAGCTTCAAACTCCCATCATCACGCAAAATTACTAGCCATCTATTTAAGCAACTTCCATTCCCGAGATTAATGTTCAATTTCCCTCCATGCATGTACTACTGGTCTACTCCTCAAGTCAATCAAAGTTACACTCGAATCAATATTCAATGAATGGGGCCCTCCCAATTGATTTTTTTTTCATGCATAGAATGAAATCTTTCTACTCAAACAAAAAGCATTGATCGTACATAGACACAACATATCCTTTATCGGAACACTTTTTTATCCCAATCTATCATAATTTATATTTAAAACTAATAAAAAAATTTATCTGTCAGTTTATAAATTTGTAATAAGTTATAATTGTATAAAACATGATTATATATTAAGGCGTATTATGTGTTTCATTACACAATCAGTATAAACTATCAACTGTAGTCAGCAACAACAAAAATGGTTTCGCAAGTGGAAAAGTTTCTTGCAAAAAACCGATAAATCATTTAAGACTGCTAAATAATGCCACTCTGGTATGCCAACGATTAATCAGCCTACTAATTGTCATATAAACGGAAATTATTGATGTATGCATGTTTCATTTCCTATGAAATCCATAGAAAAAAAATGCTCCAAACGGCTACAATGGGGGGTTAATTCCCCTAGTCCATCTTGTCGTTGTGCGGTCACCAACGACCATTGATCTGCTAGCCTGTACTTGAATTTTGGAGTAAGTGGGAAGAAAAATAGGGGAAAACAACCAATGTTCTATAAAACACACTATGAAAAGGTATAAGGATACGAATATTAAAAGAAAATTTCATGTGATATGAAACAGAAATATAATCAACGATTCCTCTAAAAATTTAAAATCTAAACAACAAAAGTTGAACTCTTCTCAAACAAAACAAAATCCTTGTGTGCTTGGTTAAATACCGTGTGCAGTGTGTGTAAATTAAAACATTAAAGTTACACTCTTCTCAAACAAAACAAAATCCTTGTATACTTGGTTAAATACCTTGTACAATGTGCAAATAAAATCACTACTCTATATTTCTACATAATTGTTATACATCATTTGCATGATTTTTTTTTGTTTTGCATATCATTTGGATTTCTGACTTTGTGATTTGCTTGGAGATTCGTGTTTCTAGTCACTTCTTCCCCGTCCAAGCATGTGCAGCGCTGCTGTCAGCATAGCCAGCTAGATGCTACCACCAAGGGTGGATCTAGGCCTAGGGCTGAAGCACATAAAGCACTATAGAAAAATTATAAAATTTATATGGTACAAAGGACTAGGGTTAAAACTTTCAGATGGCAAAAACTGCCGGACGCTGGTGAAAGAAATGAATGAACGAAATTTCGTTCAAAAATTCGAACTAAAAAATTAAAATTTTGATGAAATTTAACCAAAATTTAGATAAAATTTGAACACATTTTAAATAGGGTCAAATTCAGCCAAATTTTGGCCAAATAAAACTTGTTTCAGAGGATACCAAGAGGGACAAAATTTCGTTCATTTCACGAAATTTCGAATGAAATGATGTGCCCTGCAAAGGACCTAGTTCGTAATATGCATTGGCCCAGCCCACGCTCTGGGCTAATTCTGGATCCACCCCTGGCCACCACCAAATGCCCCATCGACGAGCACAGGCTCTACCAAGTGCAAGCTCCTGATATTAAGCTGATAGGCCGAAGGTGTTGTCAAGGATTGCTGGAGGTGGAGCCACCGGAGATGGGGAAGGTCAGCGGAAAGGAGCAAAATCCGAATGATATAGAAAAAAAAATCATACAAGTGATGTATAGACACTCGTATTTCAAAAATCAGTGCGATACATAAAGCATCCATGACTTGGATGCCTATGCATCGTCTGGCAGGGGGGAATGGGACCTGCAGGAGCCATTGTGTGGATGGATGCCCTGTGCATAGTGGCAGGGTACATATGACCTAGCACGGTAATAGTAGAAAATCTAACATTTTATCACATATTTCTACTATATGCGCATTTTATCACATGCTACTACAATTTGCCCCCTGCGCGAAAATTTTCTGGCTCCGTCGCTGTGTATCAGTAATGTTACGATCAGAGGTACTCAAGATTTTATAGAATATAATACTCCATGAAAAAGGAAGTATATAAGATAGTTACATCTGATATATATGTCAACGGCATCAGCATGCATGCATTGATCCATGCAAAAAAGCTTACTAAAATCGAATCTTAAATCAACAGTAAACCTTTAATCTTCCCAATACCACCCCATTACCCCATGCAAACCCCACCAAGAAAGAGAATGAGAAAAAAATTATCTAAAGATAGATTCATTAGCACAAACAAATCAGAAACCCTAGTAAGGGCAAGGCTATCTACCTTTGCGTCCTTGCTTGCAAACGCATGCATGCATCTACCTTGGACACCCTCTCAGCTGAAACTCCAAGCTAAGCCAAGAATCCTTGTGGTCACTTCAGGAAGAGATCAAACCATAAGGGGTCCGGCTCGTTCCACAACAGCGCCGCCGCGTAGTCCTCCTCGTCGCCGCCTTGGTACCCCCACCCCGGGGCCGCAGCCGCAGCGGCCTCCTCCGGTTCCACGCCCTGCATCTCCACCGTAGAAGACCCCACTGCCGGCGCGGCGGTCGCCTCCTGCGGCGGCGCCCGTGGCGCCACCGTGGTGGTCACCGTCGACGCGATGGCCGTGCTGGCGTAGTACATCGGCGCGGGAGGAGGCGGCGGCGCCGCGCGCTGCGGCAGTAGGTGGAACTGGTGGTAGAAGGCCGCCTCTGTTGCCGAGTGGTGAAGCGGGCGCGGCAGGAGCGGCCGGAGCGGCGGGGGTCCGGAAGAGCTCGAGGAAGCCGACGCCGAGGAGAAGCGGGGTTGGGAGTGCGTCGCCGGAGACAACAGGGGCGGCGGCGTAGCGAGGTTGAGGTGGGCGCGCGGGCCGTAGAGGAGGAGCGCGGCGCGGTCGTAGGCCCGCGCGGCGTCCTCGGCGGTGCTAAACGTGCCGAGCCACTTGCGGGAGCGCTTGCGCGGCTCGCGGATCTCCGCCACCCACTTGCCCCAGCTCCGCTGCCGCACGCCGCGGTACCGGAACTTGCCGTTCTCCGGCCCGCCCTTCCCCTTCCGGCCTCCTCCGCCGCCGCTGTTGCCGCTACTCCCGCCACTGCTGCTCGCCGCCTCGGCTGCCGCGGTAAGCGGGCTGGGTTCCATGGGGCAGGGCAGTGGTGGTGGTATAAGAACAGGAGGATCAAGCTGTCTTGTGTGGGGCGGAGGGATGGGGAGGAGAGAGAGGAGTTGGCTGCCTTGCTTTGGGGAGAGGGATGAAGAGAGAGAGAGAGAGGGATGGAGGCCGAGGAGGATGTGTTTGGTGGAGAGGGGCGGTGGTCAAATATATGAAGGGGGAGAGAAAGAGATATACAGTGGAGTACAGCGAGCACCGTGTGGAGTAGTAAAGGTGAATTGCTAGAGCATGCGTGATGTGGTTTAGTTGATGTGCCTACGTTTCAAGTTTTAGCCATCAATCACCTCATTCATCAGATGGATTTAATAGGATGGGCTTCATGTTTTGAACCCCCCTGCCCTGTCACTCCCTCCCTTTTCGCAAAACAAGCTTAGAGCAAGGCTAATAATACAGCCTTCAGCTGGCTGTATGGACACTTACAGCCCACTTATCAGCCCATTTATATAGTAGTTTACAGCCAGCTGAAGGCTGTATGACCCACCCCTTTCTCTCACAAAGTTTCTTGGTTCTTGTGCTTCAGCTGGCTATAAACTTACAGCCCACCTCTCTTCTCTCTCCTCCACCTCAGCATACAGTCTACTAAGAGCAACTCCAGCAGTAGCCCTCAAAACAGAGCCCCTACTTTTTATTTGAGGGCTCTCCCTACTTTTGAGGGCTCTGTTTTTTGGGCTACACTCCAGCAGGAGCCCTCAAATCAGGATCCTCAAATTCATTCTAAGAGGGGATGACACATAGGACCCACCCTCATCCTCATCCTACTTTTGAGGGCCGAGGGGCAAAAAACTCACTCCAGCAGAGCCCCTACTTGAGCCCTCAAAAGTAGGGGCTCCCTCCAGACCTCCCAGGAATGAGGGCTCGAGGGGGAGATTTGAGGGCCCCCTACTTTTGAGGGCTCAAGTAGGGGCCCTGCTGGAGTGAGTTTTTTTGCCCCTCGGCCCTCAAAAGTAAGATGAGGGCTCAAGTAGGGGCCCTGCTGGAGTTGCTCTAACAGCCTCTTATTATACTTGCTCTTAGGGCCTCTTAAATTTGTAGACCCTAGAAACGTGGAAATAGAAAATCATATGAATATACTAGGAATATACCCCCTTCGGTCGCAATACATATAGTTTTAGACATCAACATAATCTCTAAAACAAAACTTTAAACATTAATTTCTATTATAATATATTTATAAAACCAAATAAAATTATAATATTATAAAGTATTTTTTAAGACAAATCTACATATCTGATTTTCATGTATCTAATTTAAATATTTAAAAAGATATTGATAGACAAAAATTTGAAAGGTTGGCTACGCCTATGTCCAAAATGACATGTATATGTAACTGGAGAGAATATGTGCAAAACATAAAATTAGAAAATAGTGGATTATAAAAATAAGGTTGGAGTGGATGTTTTGATTCCTTTAATGTGATTTTACATGAATGCTACAGTAAACCTAAGGAATTCAATCAGTCGATTCCTTTGAACCAAACACAACTAGTGCAAAATTCTATAGGAATAGGATTCATGTATTTTTCCTCTGAAATTCATTTGAATAAAAAAGGCCCTTATATATTGTGGGCACAAATGTTTTAGACATGGACACGCCCAAAAAACACAATTTTGACTACTAATTTCTATTATAAATATAACTAAATACCTAACAAAATCATAATATTCTAATAACATGTTTCGAGATGAATCTATACATATCATTTTAATGTGCCAAATCTAAATATTTATAAAGATATTATGCCATCTCCATTATTATGGCATGTACAAATAGTATAGATAATTATTATCCATAGTCAAGGGCGGATTGGGGGGGGGGGGGGTTGCAGTTGCACCCTTAATTTTTTCAAAGAAAAACGAATATATAAGAGGTATATTAGATATATGTATATGTATATATGTATGTGTGTGTGTATATGTATATATATGCGTGTGTGTATATATAGAAGCATATCTAGTGCAAATGGCATTTTAAGTGGTAATATGTAAACATCAATCCAGGGCTGATGGATCCTCTTTCTATGCCTCGGATTTGTGCGGGGGTGGGATCCCCTCAAAACTAACACAATTTTACACTTAACCCTCCGTGGCTTCAACTCCTTTTTCCCGTCGCCACCCCTCCAATCTCCCGTCACCGCCCCTCCAATGCACAAGCCTAGGTTCAGCCATCCACCGCCCAGCCCACGACGCCACCCGACCTCCTCATCGTTGGCGCCCTCCACGGCACGTCTCACTGCCCTACTACACCTGGACTTCGCGCCGCCATCCTGTAGCCCATCCGTGCCCTTCACCGACAAGGCCGCAGCATATCCACGACGGGTCGAACCAGGTCAGCTTCCTCCACAGCACGTCACGCTGCCCTACTACACCCGATCTCCCTCTGCGAGAAGCGCACAGGCTCCCTCCCGGCCGACGCGTGTGAAGAAAGTAATGTCCCGCTCCCTCTGCGATCTTGCATGCTCCTGATTGCCTCTGCATGCATGTGTGCTGCTGCATGTGCACATATATACTAAATCATCATATATTGAGGAGCTAGCAAAATCCTTTTGCATTATCCTTCCTTCATATGCACTAGTACTAGCAGTGCAAGCAAAATATGTATTGATGCATATCATTTACTGTTATGTTTCAATTCATCTCAATTCGTTGTTCTATCACCTGTAGAATTTGTAGTAGGCATGAAATCTGTAACTGATGAGAGTGTGGCATTGGCATTGCTAAGACAAGAAAGCCTCGATGGACACTCTGTCGCTAAAATTAGTTCATCTTCCCACCAAGTAATTCATTTTGGTATGTGCATGTGTTTTTCTTATACACCTTGTATCGACCCTACTATGAAGCCATTTGAAGGGATAGTTTTTGATGACTTGGCCGCTGCGGAGGAATTCTACAAGACATATGCACATTCAGCCAGATTTGGAGTATGTGTTGGCCAGCATACAGTTGTCAATGGTGTTATGAGATGGAAGTGTTGAATGTGCTTCAGAGAAGGCTTCCGGTTTGAGAAAGGTAAGGACAATGTGGAGTAAAACAAAAGGAAATATGTCAGGAAGCTATGTAGGTGTGGCTGTGAGGCAATTCTAGCTGTAAAACGCACTGTGGACAATAAGTTAGGGTAAAGAAATTTGTTGAATCGCATACACATGAATTGGTATCACCTAGCAAACAACAACTAATAAGGTCTAATAGAAAAGTAAATGAGAAGGCCAAACGTGCATTAATCACGTGTCATGAAGGAGGCATCAACACAAGTAGGGCATACAGATATCTTCGTATTAATGAGGGTGGATTTGCGAATGAAGGATGCACGAGAAGAGACTTGCAGAATTATCATAAAGAGCTATGAAGCTATATTAAGTCATCGGATGCATAGATGTTTGTTGACAACCTTTGTAGGAAAAATAATATAAATCCTTTATTCTACTTTGATTATATTGTTGATGACAAGGATAGGTTGGTGCATGCTCTTGTAGGGGTGGCCCCCACCTAAGCCCATCCGGCCTGCTAGAAAACTGTAAGGCCCAGAATGGGGCATGTATAATGACATAAGTGCCCTTGAGAGGGATACTCAAATGTAAGGGTACAGTTGTAAAAACACTCCCCATGTGGATATATATATATATACAATACAGGCCATGGGGGAACCCTAAGCACTTGCTCACCTAACTCTCCACTACCATTCTCTCTCTCTCTCTGTTTGGTCTGTAACCACAATAGTTGGCGCCGTCCATGGGGAGGACAAGAGCAAGCCTCAAGATCTGAAGAAGGATGGCACCAAAGAAAGCTTCGTCGGCGGCGGCAAAGAAGAAGGCGGTGGGTGCGACGAAGTCTCGTGTGAACACCAGGGCTTTGGCGTCAGCAGTCGCAGGCGTGGACGGCGACGCGGGTGTGAAGGCCACGAACATCAGCGTCCACGGCACGACGGCCGACCCCGCCACTGCCGCCATGACGGTCGACCCCGCCACTGTTGCCACGACGATCGACCCCGCCACCATCGCCACGATGACCGACACTGCCCCGCGCGTGATGAGTGATCCCATCGTGGGTATGACGGCCAACGCCAGCACCACCGGCCGGGTGATTGGAGGTGACAGCGCCGGTGCCCACGACGGCACGGCCACCGCCCTTGCACCCGGTTTGGGAGCGGCGAGCGGTTCCGGCGGCAATGCAGGCCTCGTCTTCGATTCCGGAGCCCACCATGCTGGTGCAGCAGGCAACGTAGGAGCGTCATACACTTTGTTGTGTGTCTGTGTGCTCGATTCCAGGCTTCTCCTCGCGTATCTCACCGCCAGGCGGTGAAGCGCATCCTTCGGTACCTTCGAGCTACCATAAACTATGGTATCTGGTACTCTTCCTCTTCCTGTCTTTCCCTTAGAGCCTACTCAGACGCAAAATTTGCTGGCTGTAGGATAGATAGGAAGAGCACTTCTGGCACCTGCCAATTCATTGGCACTTCTCTTGTTTCTTGGTCCTCTAGGAAGCAGTCTGGTAATGCACAATCCACCGTAGAGGCCAAGTACGCTGCTGCTGCCAGTTGCTGCAGCCAGGTACTTTGGATGGCTTCGACTCTGTGGGACTTTGGGTTAGTTATAGACAGTGTTCCACTCTTTTGTGATAACACTTTTGCTATTAACATTGCTAAGAACCCAGTGCAGCACTCTCGGACCAAGCACATTGATATCAGATATCACTTTCTTAGAGACCATGTGGAGAAGGGTGACATAGTGCTACAGTTTGTGGAGAGTGACCACTAGTTGGCTGATATCTTTACCAAGTCTTTGGACAGCTCTAGGTTTTTAGCCTTGCGGAGAGAGCTTGGGGTGGTTTGTCCTTATGGACTGTTGTGAGGAGGAGCTTTGTGGTTTATTGTTTAACCTGTATATTATGCTCCTGTTCTCGTTTTGTTGCATTGCATTTGGATGCATTGGGTTAGTCCTCCTAACATAGATTAGAGTGTTTCTCTCGTCTAGTTGCTTAGACTTCTTCCTCTCATCTTGTGATTCTAGGATGCTGCTTATTAGCTATCTCTCTTCTCACTAGGTTGAGCTCACTCACTTCTTATAGGTTCTAGCAAGGGTTGGGCCACCCTTGGGTAGACAGAGAACGTGTTTGCTCCTTAGTGTGCTAGATGATCAGCTGGTAGTCCTAGTGTTATAGTATCCTCTTTATCTTGTCTATGCTTTAAGGACTGCCCCTTCTGTTTTTTCTTTGCCAGCATCTCGTTTTATAGCTTTGGTTCAGGGGGAGTTCATTTGGGAGCTTCTGGAGCTTAATATTTATATAACTCAACTTGAACTAAAAGTGCATCATATGTTGAAGGGGAGCTGGACTTTCGTGCATTTCATTTCAGCATTTTGCATTGTAATATGACTACATGGAACCTTGATTATTATCCTCTTATGACATGTTTGCAATGCTTTACACCTTGCCATGATCTGTGCTTAATTGCTAGATTTATCATAACTTTATATGTGTCGTCAAGCCTTTGCCATGGATAAGTTGATTAAACATGCACACCTTGAATTAAGACATGTCATGTTATCTCTTGAGACTAGTCTGTCTTTAGTTATTTCTTTATGATTCATGCCATGTCAAATAGGCTAAGTTGAGTCTTGAATCTTATGCTTTTTCTGTGTTTGTCAATATACTCATCAAGGGGGAGATTGAGAGACCATGTGGAGGTATCCCCATGTTGGTGATGAGTAATTGACGGTTGGTTTAGTGAGTTTGAGTTTGTTTTGGGTATTCTAGGGTTGAGTACCTTTACTTGTGCTAATATTGATTATGCTGTTTCGTGTGGTGCTGTGTGACGGTTTGCTTGTTTGTGTGACTGCAGGACTTCGGAGCTAGGTCATGCTGAGGCGAGGTGGACCGGGACTAGGCACAGGAGGTGTCAAGGTCCAAACAGTCGGTGATGCCGAAGATGATCAAGGTTGGTGAGGTGGTTGCGAGTCGGAAGACGAGGAACCGGAGCTGGTGCTACCGGTGATGGACACGACGGGCGACGACAAGCGAACCGGGACTAGACTCAGGGAGGAGTCGGAGGTCCAGACGGTTTGGAGGTCGGTTGCGGTCGTGCGCGACGGAACAGACCAAGACTAGACTCAGGTGGAGTCGGAGGTCTCGGTCGGTGTCAGGTGGACACGACGGGCAGCGGCGAGTGGATCGGGACTAGGCTCAGGGAGGAGTCGGAGGTCCAGACGGTCAGGATGCCGGGTGCGGTCGTGTGCAGCGAAGCGGACCGGACTAGACTTAGGGAGGAGTCGAGGTCCAGTCGGTCAATGGTGCCGGTTGCGGGAAGCTTCCGGGAAGGTGCTTGAGGGACAAATTGGTAATTTGACTCAAGCAATGGAGGTGGAGGCTGTTTTTCCCTCCAAAATCTGGTTGTTGACCTATTGCCTCTTGTGTGTATGGAGCAGGGGAGTGGGCATGGTATGACACTTCTTGATTTTCCATATGGGGGTGAGGTCATCCCTTCAAAAGAGGAGAAGGAGGCAGCAAGGAGTACTCATTCCTGTAGAGGTAGCTAGCAATGGAGAGTTAGCAAAGGGAGTGTGTGTGCTCAGGCTGTTCATTGCATGTATGTCTCAATAGGAGTTGTGTGTGTGTCTCTCTCTTGAGAAGCATGTAGTGAGATGGATTAAATCTCTTCTTAACTGCGTATGGGGACTCCTTTGTAATCCTATCAATCAATATGAGAAGGAGAGTGGTTGATTTGCAGTTATTTCTTGTCATTTGCATTTTCTCTGTTTGCTGAGATTTAGGGTTTGTTGGCAGTGGACCCTTGTTCCCTTGGTTTTCTTGGTGCAAAGTAGGGTTTGGGATGTAGTTCTTTCCTCTTAGATCATCCCCCTGCTAATCTCAAAGTCCCATGAGCAATGGATTAGAGATGGAGAAGGAATTTGGAAATCTCACTTACTCTCAGCACAATTTTCAGATTTCTGTCAGAATCTTGATTTCTTGGTGTCTTGTTGATTTCTTTTGAATTCTTAGGTCCCAATGCTATTTAAATCAAGTTCTTGCAGTTATGGGCTAAGAAGATCAAAAGAATTTCTTAAATTCACTTGAAATCAGCTAGAATCAAGTTTTCTCAGTTAACTGCAGTCTGAAACGTGTTCTGTCCTCGGGCCTCCCGGTCAGACCGGTCGGGCAATGGCGGTCTGACCGGCCCAAGCCGAGCGGTCAGACCGGTGCAAAGAGGGCGGTCAGACCAGCCCTCAAGGAGCGGTCAGACCGGCCCTCATATGGCAGTCTGACCGGCCCCTTCTGTGGCTCTGTTGGCTAATTTTCTTTTTGGCCATTTTTATTTGGTTTGACTTCTTCTCTGTGTGTCGGAGTTTCCGGTGGACATGGATCTTTCTTTTCATAGATTTTATATCTATCGGAGAGGAGATTTTTAGTGGATACTTTTGAGGGGCGATTTCTAAAAGAGGCACCATTCACCCCCCCTCTGTTGCCATTTCCGATCCTACAATTGGTATCAGAGCCGGTTAGCTCTTCTTGATAGATCTTTAACTGGTAGGTGAGCCATGACAACCGATAAGTATTCCACCAAGCCCCCGATCTTCGATGGGATCGACTATCCCTTTTGTATGAGTCGGATGGAGACCTACATTCAGGCCCAAGGCTATGCGATTTGGCGCAAGGTCAAAGTTTGCTTTGCTGTTCCTGCCGATGAGAACATCAATGCCGGAAACATGGCTGAGGTTTGAGCCGAAACGAGTTTGATCGCATTTCTCATCTTTCGTCGGCCTTCGATATTTGGGAGACCCTCGATGCTTACCATGAGGGCACCACCCAAATAAAGACGGTACTACAGGACCAGTTCAAGCGAGATCACAAGAAGTTTGAAATGCTCGCTGGCGAGTCCCTTGATGAATGCTTTGCGAGATTCCACAAGATCTTGAGTAACCTCTGAGCGGTCGGTCTCACATACCCCGACTTGGACAACGCTCGTCAGATGCTTGCGGCTTTGGACTTGCGCGTTCGGGAAATGAAGGTGACCACCATCAAGGACACCACAGACCTCTCGACTTTGACTCTTGATGCGTTGTACTCACGCCTCAAGACTCAAGAAATGAAGTGGAGGTCACAATCGATGGCCTTGGTCACTGATCCTAGTTTGACTTCTGAATTTCCCTCCGATGGTTTTTCTGGTTTTTCTCTTGCTGCTGTTTGTGAGATGAGTGATGACCTACTAGAACAGCTTCCAGAAAACCAGCTAGTTCTCTTAGCCAGAAAATTTTCCCACGCTTACAAGAGGGTTAGGGAGGGAAAGAGAGGAGGAGGTCGAGTGATTTGCTTTGAGTGTGGTGGCCCCAACCGCATTCGAGCAAACTGCCCCAAGCTGGAGGGCAAGAACGACTTCTGCGGTTCGAGCAAAAACGTCTACACCGACAAGAACCGCAACAAGAAGCCGCGAAGAAAAGACAAGAAGTTCTGCAACCTTGGCAAAGCCAAGAAGCTGTTCCATTGCGTCCTCACCGCCTTCGACAACCTCGACCTCAGCGAGGTGGAGGGGTGGAGTGACGACGATGGGAAGGACGAGCAAGACCCCAAGGGTGGCGACGACTTCTCCGGTATGTGCTTCATGGCCCTTGAGGGCGACGTGAGCGACAACGAGCTGTACTCCGACTCCGACGAGGTATACCCCTCATACGACCAGTTTAATGATGCTTTTCTTAAGCTAGGTAAATTTCATGCTAGATCTAGAGCTAGGTGTAGCGAGTTGGAGAAGGAAGTAGATAGATTGTCACGGGAGCTTACTTCACTTATATCTGCTCCCTCCCGTGACGAATGTGATACATGCTTTGCTTTGCTTGGTGATATGGAAAAATTAAGGACCTCTCATGATAGTCTGTCCTCTGAGCTTGACATGATTAAGGTGAAGAATATTAGTCTTCTTGCTGAACTAGAGATGAGTAAGGTAGCTTCTCTTTCATCTACTACTGTTGAGACTATTTCTTGCACCTCATGTGAGGATAAAGATAATGCTTTTAGAGGTCTTTATACCATGCTTCTCGGTCTGCCCGAGACTTGTGAAAATTGCAATAATTTGAAGATGAATTTAAAAAGGGCAGATCATAAAATTGCTGAATTACAAGCTTTCCTATTAGAGCCTATTGTTTCATGTGTAAATTGTCCCAAGCTGACTGCTGAGCTTGAATCTGTTTCCAAAAAGTTTCAAGAGATGATTGATAACAATAACAAATTAGCTCAATATGCTTCTAAGGACCATGTTAGCTCATCATGCAATAATTGTGACAAACTAAAATCTGAAATGATTGCATTGGATGAAAAATGTGTGAAGCTAACTAAGGACCTTCTAGAGAAGCAACCATCTGCTTATAATGTGTGTGTGTTGGGAAGAAGCATGAGGGTTTGGTACAGACGCCTAGTGACGTGAACCAATTGGCTAGCAGTAGGACTGTCTCTTCTGAGTCGGCTGTGTGTGCACAAGCCATTCATTTCTTTGCTATTGGTTCTTCTTCTACTCCCTTACCTCCTGCTGTCTCTTCTTCCCCCTGCTCTTCTTGCACCTCTCTCTTTCGGGAGTGTCAGTATCTTATGAACACTCTCGAGAGGTTTGTAGGAGTCAAGAAGAAGCTAAATCTTATTCTAGACCAATCCAAGATTTGCAAATTCAATCAAGGTCTAGGATACGATTTCTCTGAGGATATGAGGAAGCATCTGCCTGCTGTTCTTAGACCCATAGCAGCAGGTGTGATCGAGATTGAGCCCAGATCTGATAAAGTTAAATTCAAATCAGTGGGCTTTGTCCAAGGGATTTCTGATAGTAAGGTGGTTCCACCTGTTGCTTCGACCTCTTAGAAGGCGAAGCCTTATCATGCTACTTCTACCTCTCAGAAAGTGAAGTACCATTGTACCTTCTGTTAGAAGGATGGACACTCGATAGAGAGATGCTTCAGGCGCGCCAAGATCGTGCGTAGAGACCATGTTGAGGCACTTAGGCGTATTCAGGGTCAGCCCTAGACCTTGAGTGCACCTAAAACCAACACGAGGTCAAGAGTTGCTTCAGCTGAAGGGTTTGGGCTGCATCGAGGACTTGGATTTTCTGAGTTTTCTGGCTTTCGTCCTCAATATGCCCCTGGTCGTGACTTCTGCCGTTCTGAGGGTAGATCTCATTTCCCCCGTCGAGATGGCTACCCGCGGCGTGATCAGCATGTTGCCGGTGCTCCGACTCGCTCTGCCATAGCAGTCAGATCCAGCAACAGCTTCAGGTCTGCACAAAGACCTTCTGCTTCTTTGAGCGACAGAGAGCGTAGGGTATCTAGAGGTCAGTCGTGTGTGGCTACTTCTTCTGCTCGACGTGTTACTCAGTATTGGGTGCCAAAATTTCTTTTGATTTATCCCAATACTGAGACTTCACTCTCTGTTTGACTCAGGTTCGCCGGGCAGGGAAGGGAGAGGTTTGGCTTGTAGACTCCGGTTGTTCTCGTCATATGACCGGAGACTCCCGTTGGTTCTCTTCCCTAGCCCGTGGTCCAGGTGATGAGACGATCACCTTTGGAGACGTTTCGTCTGGGCGCGTCATTGCTAAAGGTATTGTGCGCGTTAATGATTCATTTATTTTAAAAAATGTTGCCTTAGTAACTAAGCCGCAGTATAATTTGCTTTCAGTCTCTCAGCTTACCGATGATGGTTATGAGGTGAGCTTCAAGAAAAATAATTGTAAAATTCTTGATT
The DNA here is from genome assembly GCA_017311315.1 of Dendrocalamus latiflorus. Lineage (NCBI taxonomy): Eukaryota > Viridiplantae > Streptophyta > Magnoliopsida > Poales > Poaceae > Dendrocalamus > Dendrocalamus latiflorus. Next base: position 199,634 of record CM029609.1, read on the forward strand.
CTTCGGGTAGTCTGGTTTGCGGGATTTCTCGTTATGGAAGGATCTTTCGTGCTGATTTTGTTGAGTCTTCTGGTGATCCTCTCAGGTGTTTAGTTGCTTCTGAGTCCCGCGACCTTACCTTCTGGATTTGTGGCATAGGAGACTTGGTCATATTGGATTTGACCATTTGACTCGAGTTAGCGGCCACGATCTCATTCATGGTGTCTGCCGAAACTCGAGATGGTTAAAGATCTAGTTTGTGCTCCATGCCGGCACGACAAGATGGTTGCCGCTTCTCATCCTCCGGTCACAGTGACTATGACCGATGCACCAGAACAACTGCTTCATATGGACACAGTTGGACCAGCTCGAGCGCAGTCAGCAGGAGGGAAGTGATATGTCCTTGTCGTGGTCGATGACTTCTCGAGGTTCTCTTGGGTGTTTTTCTTAGCCTCGAAGGATGAGACATATACCCATTTTCGGGGTTTGTTTAGTAAGCTTTCTGTTGAGCTCCTGGGTGCCTTACGAGCGATCCGTAGTGACAATGGCACAGAGTTCAAGAACTCTTACTTTGAGAGGTTTTGCGATGAGACCGGTGTAGAGCACCAGTTCTCTTCTCCATACGTCACTCAGCAGAATGGCGTTGTGGAGAGGAAGAACCGTACCCTGGTTGAGATGGCCAGGACGATGCTTAATGAGTACTCTACACCGAGGAAGTTTTGGGCTGAGGCTATAGCCATCGCGTGCCATGTTTCAAATCGAGTTTTTCTCAGGGCACACTTGCATCGCACCTCTTATGAGTTGAGATATGGGTGAAAGCCCAGCGTCTCACATTTTTATGTGTTTGGTTGCAAGTGCTTTATTTTGAAGTCCGGGAAACTAGACAAGTTCGAGTCACGTTCTTGTGATGGTATCTTTCTAGGTTACTCGCCTTCTTCGCGGGCTTATAGGGTCTGGAACTGCGAGACTAGTAAAATGGTAGAGACCTGCGAGGTAACCTTCGATGAGGCCAGTCCGGGGACTAGGTCTGATATCTCAGGTTCTTTAGAGCAGTCCGAGACCATCTTTGTGGATGATGAGGACGATGGAGATGAGGGTTGTCTACCTGATCCAGTTTCTCATCCTCCCCTTGAGGTGCCTTCTTCCACCGCACCTCGAGGAGATCAACCCATGCGTTCTGCTTCCTCTGGAGCTAGTGGCTCTATTCCTACCTCATCAGCTCATGAGGTAGAGGCCACTTATTCATCTCATCCAGGACCTTCCCAAAATATCCAAAAAGATCATCCTTCAGAGCAGATCATTGGAGACCTCTTTGAGCGAGTCACCTGCTCGAAGTCTGGCATGTCATATTTCTATCTCCATTCTACCTTTGTTGCCACCTTTGAGCCCAAAGATGTGTGTCATGCACTTTCTGATGAGTCTTGGGTCAATATCATGCATGAGGAGTTAGCGAATTTCGAGAGAAATAAGGTCTGGTTGCTTGTTGAGCCCCCTCGAGGTCACAATATCATTGGGACTAAGTGGGTGTTCAAAAACAAGTAGAGTGAGGATAGGGTGGTCATTCGAAACAAGGCTAGACTGGTAGCTCAGGGCTTCTCCCAGGTTGAGGGTCTAGATTTCGAGGAGACTTTTGCCCCTGTAGCTAGGCTTGAGACCATTAGAATTCTGCTTGCTTTCGCAGCTTCTAAGGGTTTCAAGCTTTATCATATGGTTGTCAAGAGTGTCTTTCTCAATGGCTTTATTGAGGAAGAAGTCTATGTGGGACAGCCTCCTGGTTTCGAGAACCCCAATACCCAAATCATGTCTATAAGCTTTCCAAAGCCTTGTATGGACTTAAGCAGTCCCCTAGAGCTAGGTATGAGAGGCTTAAGTCCAATTTGTTGGGTCATGGTTTTGAGATGGGTAAAGTAGATAAGACCTTATTCTTTCGTAGGCATGGCGCTGACCTCCTGCTCGTCCAGATTTATGTGGATGACATCATCTTTGGCGGCTCTTCTCATGCTCTCGTTTCACAGTTCTCGGATGTCATGAGCACTGAGTTTGAGATAAGCATGATGGGTGAGTTGACCTTCTTCCTTGGTATCCAGATCAAGCAGACTCGGGAGGGTACTTTCTTGCATCAGGGCAAGTACACTCGTGACCTCCTGAGACGCTTTGACATGAGTGATGGTAAGCCGGTGTCAACTCCCATGGCTTCTACAGCTTCACTTGACCCAGATGAGGATGACGACCCAGTTGACCAAAAAGAGTACAGAAGCATGATTGGCTCACTGCCTTGAGACCGAACATACATTTTTCTGTGTGTCTTTGTGCTTGGTTTCAGGCCTCTCCTCGCGCTTCACCGCCAGGCGGTGAAGCGCATTCTTCGGTACCTTCGAGCTAGCATTGACTATGGTATTTGGTACTCTTCCTCTTTCTGTCTTTCCCTTAGAGCCTACTTGGACGCAGACTTTGCCGGCTGTAGGATAGATAGGAAGAGCACTTCTGGAACCTGCCAATTCATTGGCACTTTTCTTGTCTCTTGGTCTTCTAGAAAGCAGTCCGGTGTTGCACAATCCACCGCAGAGGCCGAGTACGTTGCCGCAGCCAGTTGCTGCAGCCAGGTACTTTGAATGGCTTCGACCCTGCGGGACTTTGGGTTAGTTATAGATAGTGTTCCACTCTTCTGTGATAACACTTCTGCTATTAACATTGCCAAGAACCCAATGCAGCATTCCCGGACCAAGTACATTGATATTAGATATCACTTCCTTAGAGACCATGTGGAGAAGGGTGTCATAGTGCTCCAGTTTGTGAAGAGTGACCACCAGTTGGCTGATATCTTCACCAAGCCTTTGGATAGCTCTAGGTTTTCAGCCTTGCGGAGAGAGCTTGGGGTGGTTTGTCCTTATGGACTGTAGTGAGGGGGAGCTTTGTGCTTTACTGCTTTATCTTATTTATTATGCTCATGTTCTCATTTTGTTGCATTGCATTCGGGGTGCTTTTGGGTTAGTCCTCCTAGCATAGATTAGAGTGATTCTCTCGTCTAGCCGATTAGACTTCTTTCTCTCATCTTGTGATCTAGGATGCTGCTTATTAGTTGTTCCTCTTCTCACTAGGTTGAGCTCACTCATTTTTTATAGGTTCTAGCAAGGGTTGGGCCACCCTTGGGTAGACAGGGAACGTGTTTGCTCCTTAGTGAGTTAGATGGGCAGCTGATAGTCCTAGTGTCATATGGGGTAGATGAGAGTCAGTCTGAGCTATAGTATCCTCTATATCTTGTCTATGCTTTATGGACTGCCTTTTCTAATTTCTTTCCCAGCTTCTCGTTTTATAGCTTTGGTTCAGGGGGAGTTCATTTGGGAACTTCTGAATCTTAATTTTGACATAACTCAACTTGAACTAAAAGTGCATCACATGTTGAGGGGGAGCTAGATTTTCTTACATTTTGCATTGTAATATAACTTTACAGAGCCTTCACTATTATCCTTAGTTGACATGATTACAATGCTTTACATCTTGCCATGATTTGTGCTTAATTGCTAGATTGATCATTACTTTATATGTGTCATCAAGCCTTTGCTATTGATAAGTTAATTAAAATTGCACAACTTGAATTAAGACATGTCATGTTAGCTTTTGAGACAAGTCTGTCTTTAGTTATCCTCTTATGATTCATGCCATATCAAATAGGCTAAGTTGAGCTTTGAATCTTTAATTGAGCTTTAGATTGAGTTATGATAGTTTCTTGATAAATCATGAGTTAGTACATCTGTTTAAGAAAGCAAAAAAAATCTCTTTTATGTGTGAAAGAACTGATCTCACCAATTCTTTCTCATGAGACTGCTTGCCATTGCACTAGGCATGAACTCAGGGGGAGTTTTGGATGACCAAGTTCATCTCCTTAAGCTTCTTGCTTGGAATGGTCGCATAAGGCTTGAGATCTAGCACATGACTAAAATTTTGGTTGGAAACGACCATGAGTTTCAAAGAAAAACATGTCACTTGTGCTCAATTTGCTTAACTACAAAAAGACTAAAGTGCTTGAACAAATGATTCATTCTTGAACTTGTAGCACTCTAATTTGACTCAATACTAGCTTCTTGGTTCCACTTAGATTATTGACATGGCTTGCATCATCTTTGGATACCTTTAGCTAGACTTTGATCTTGAATGGCTTGACATGCTCAAAATTTCATCTAATATTCAGATTCATACTTATGTGGCTTGGCTTGATTATGCATATTTTTTCATGATCTTAATAGCATTCTTATGAGTTATGGCTTGGTGTAATACTTAATGGTCATTTTGGATAATCTTCATGACTCTATTTACTTAGCATTGAATAAAATTCAGCCACACCATGCATTATTTTCCTCCGAACAACCTTGATGACTTTATTGCCAAAAGGGGGAGAATAGTTGGAGAAAAAGCCACATTTTGGGAGCTTTGAGGAAAAATTGCTCTTTCTTTTGCTCCTTGTGTCAACATGGTCATTAGCATCATTCTTTCTCTTGGACCATGTTTTGACTCTCAAACAAACTCAATTCTTATGCTTTTTCTGTGTTTGTCAATATACTCATCAAGGGGGAGATTGAGAGACCATGTGGAGGTATCCCCAGGTAGAGGCTACTTTTCCCTCCAAAATCTGGTTGTTGACCTATTGCCTCTTGTGTGTATGGAGCAAGGGAGTGGGCATGGTATGACACGTCTTGATTTTCCATATGGGGGTGAGGTCTTGCCTTCAAAAGAGGAGAAGGAGGCAACAAGGAGTACTCATTCCTGTAGAGGTAGCTAGCAATGGAGAGTTAGCAAAGGGAGTGTGTGTGCTCAGGCTGTTCACTGCATGTATGTCTCTGAGAGACCATGTGGTCGTGCTCCATGAGAGTGATGAGTAATTGACAAAGGTTTAGGTCAGTCGAGTTTGGTTTGAGTGGTTCGGAATCGAGTCGTTCTGTGGCGCAATCGGGCTCGGTCGGACTTTGGTCAAATCTGGTCATTTGGGTTTAGGATGCATATTCTAATGTTTTGACAGGTTTTGACTTCATCTGTGGTAAGTGTAATGGTATTTACGCTTTCATGTGTCGAGCGGTGCTATTTGACGTGTTTCTTATCTGTGTGACTGCAGGACGTCGAGTTGGAGTCATGGCGAGACACGGTGGACCGGACTAGGCGCAGGTGGCGCTGAGGTCAGAACGGTCGGGATGTGTCGAAGACGACGTGGACTCGAGGTGATTGCGAGGCGTGCGAGGCAAGGAGCGCGGAAGCTTCCCGGAAGGTGCAGAAGGGGCGAATCGGGAAATTCGCAAGGCTGCACAAGCGGGAGCGGGCTCCGTTGGACGTAGCGGGCGTAACGGGGCGGAGACCCGTTAGCCAGGCGCTATAAAAGGAGAGGAGGCGCTGCATGCCCTCCTTGAGCATGTGTGTAAGGATTAGGGTTTTAGAGTCAAAAGAGGCTTTAGGAAGGTTGTTTCCTTTAGCTCTTTAGTTGGTGTGAGTTGGTGGAGGCAGAGTAGTGCTCCCTCTGTAGCTTCATCGATGCTTTCTATGTGAGACTCCTCTCTTGTGTGTTCTTCCTCCCAAGATGTGTGATTCTTGGTGTTCTTGAGGATTGAGAGGAGAGGGATTGAGTTGAGAGCTTGTAATCTTTCCTTTTGTATCAAGTCGGGGTATCGGGACTCCTCTGTATTCCCTGTGATTCAAGAAATGAAAAACTGAAGTTTGCCTTCTCTGTTTGTAGCCTTTGTTCATCGTTTTTCTTTTTTGCAAGATTTCTTGATTTTCAAGAAATGAAAAACTGAAGTTTGCCTTCTCTGTTTTGCCAGAGGCTATTAATTAGCTTCCCTCAAAATTTCATAGCCAAAGGATCAACGGTTGGGGAGTTATTTGGTTTTTGGCTCGGTTCTTGCAAGATTTCAGATTTTTACCCAAATCTGAAATTCTTGATTCTTGGAGTGGATTTCTTGTTATTGACTTTTGGCTTAGTCTTCTGGGAGTGTTCTCTAGCGCTCCTCAAAGTTTCCCAAGCCAAGAATCCAAGAATCGTTGTGAATCTCTCAATTTTCTGAAATTCCCGTTTGCTGTTTTTCTCGAGAGGTACTACCGCTCCTGGAGAGGTACTACCGCTCCTGGAGAGGTACTACCGCTCAAAGGTACTACCGCTCAGACCAGCGGTACTACCGCTCAGCGGTACTACTGCCCGTCTCAGCGGTACTACCGCTTGAGGCCAGAATTTTCCCGATTTGATTTTTCTCACTTGCTGGTCTCTGTATTTGTGTTTTTCCTGCTGCTGGGGTATCTTGTGAGCACTGGTCTTCTACCTTCATAGCTCCCATAGCTATTGGAGAAGAAGATACGTGTTGGGGGCAATTTTTAGAAAGCGACATTCACCCCCCCCCTCTGTCGCCATTTCGGTCCAACAATTGGTATCAGAGCCGGTTAGCTCTTTTCAATAGATCTTAACCGGTCTCAAGAGCCATGGCGACGGACAAGTACTCGACCAAGCCGCCCGTTTTCGATGGCATCGATTACCCCTTCTGGAAGAGCCGAATGGAGACATACATCCAGGCTCAGGGGTACGCTATCTGGCGCAAGGTCAAGGTCCGGTTTGTTGTTCCTGCCGATGAGAACATCAATGCTGAGAATATGCATGATGTTGAGGCAAACGCTAAGGCAAGGAACATCATTATCCAGGGCCTGAGTCGTAGCGAGTTCGATCGCATCTCCCACCTGTCGTCCGCCTACGAAATCTGGGTGACCCTCGACGCATACCATGAGGGCACCACCCAGATCAAGACGGTTCGATAGGACCAGTTCAAGCGCGAATACAACAAATTCGAGATGCTTACTGGTGAGTCCCTAGATGAGTGTTTCGCACGTTTCCACAAGATCTTGAGCAACCTCCGAGCGGTCGGTCTCACATACCCCGACTCGGACAACGCTCGTCAGATGCTTGCGGCACTTGATCTGCGTGTGTGGGAGATGAAAGTGACCACCATCAAAGACACGACAGACCTCTCGACCTTGACTCTTGACGCGCTGTACTCGCGCCTCAAGACTCACGAGATTGACGTTGTCTCTCGTAGGTCGAAGTCACAATCGATGGCCTTGGTCACCGATCCTAGTTCAGCTTCTGGTCTCTCTTCTGAGTCTTCCTGCGGATTCTCCCTTGCTGCTCTCTGTGACATAACTGATGATCAGTTAGAGCAGCTTGTGGATGATCAGCTTGCCCTCCTTGCTCGAAGATTCTCCCATGCTTACAAAGGGAGGTGGGACAGAAAGAGAGGAGGACCCGTGATTTGCTTCGAGTGTGGTGGCCCCAACCACATCCGAGCAAACTGCCCCAAGCTTGGGAAGGGTAAAGGTGACTACGGCGGTTCGGGCAAGAACGACTACACCGACAAGAACCGCAACACGAAGCCCTCAGCACCTGCTCAAGGCAAGAAGAAGTTCCGCAACTTCGGGAAGGCCAAGAAGCTCTTCCACCGCGTCCTCACCGCCTTCGACGATCTCGACCTCAGCGAGGTGGAGGGATGGAGCGACGACGACGGGACGGGTGACCAAGAACCCAAGGATGGCGGCGACGACTTCTCCGGCATGTGCTTCATGGCCCTCGAGGGCGAACTCAGCGACAGCGAGCTGTACTCCGACTCGGATGAGGTATGTCCCACCTACGATCAGCTCAATCATGCTTTCCTGAAGCTAGGTGGTTTTCATGCTAGAGCTAGGGCTAGGTGTACTGAGTTAGAGAAGGAAGTAGATAGACTATCACGGGAGCTTACTTCACTTACATCTGCTCCCTCCCGTGATGATTGTGATACATGCTGCGCTCTGCTGGGTGACATGGAGAAACTAAGGACCTCGCATGATAGTGTGTCCTCCGAGCTTGATATTGTTAAGGTGGAGAATGTTAGTCTGCTTGCTGAGTTAGAGTTGAGTAGGATGGCTGTTACCCTACTCACTACTGATGAGACTACTTCTCCCACCTCATGTGAGGTTAAGGACATTGCTGCTAGAGGACCTTATGCCATGCTCCTTGATCTGCCCGAGTCTTGTGAAACTTGCTATAACCTGAAGATTAATTTAAAACGGGCAGATCATAAAATTGCTGAACTACAAGCTTCTTTACTTGAGCCGATTGATTCATGCTTGAACTGTCCTAAGTTAACTGCTGAACTTGAAGCTGTCTCCAAACAGTTCCAAGATGTGATTGATCATGATAGGAAGTTGGCTCAGTTTGCTTCTAAGGACCCTGTTAGCTCACCATGCATTAATTGTAACAAACTAAAATCTGACTTGATTGCATTGGATGAAAAATGTGTGAAGCTAACTAAGAACCTTCTAGAGAAGCAACCTTCTGCTTGTATTGTCTGTGCTGAGAAGGGGGAGAAGCTCCAGGGTAAGGTGGAGACGCCTAGGAACGTAAACCAACTGGCTAGTAGTAGGATTGTTTCCTCAGAGTCGGCTGTGCGTGCACAAGCCATTCTCTCCTCTACTGTTGGTTCTTCATCTGCTTCCTTACCTCCCGCTGTTCCCTCTTCCCCTGCTCTTCTTGCACCTCTCTCTTTCGGGAGTGTCAGTATCTTATGAACACTCTTGAGAGATTTGTAGGTGGCAAGAAGAAGCTTAATCTTATTCTGGACCAGTCTAAAATTTGCAAATTTAATCAGGGTCTAGGATATGATTATTATGAGGACATGAGGAAGCATCCACCTGCCGTGCTTAGACCCATAGCACGAGGTGTGATCAAGACCGAGCCCAGGACCGAGAAAGTCCAATTTAAGTCAGCAGGCTATGTCCAGGGGATTTCTGACAGCAAGGTGGTTGCACCTGCTGCTTCGGCTTCTCAGAAGGCGAAGCCTGACCGTGCTACTTCTACCTCTCCGAGGATGAAGTATCACTGCACCTTCTGTCAGAAGGATGGACACACGGTTGATCGATGCTTCAGGCGCGCAAAGATCGCGCGTAGAGACTGTGTTGAGTCTCTTAGGGGTATTCAGGGTCAGCCCCAGATCCTGAGTGCACCTAAGACCAACACGAGGTCTAGGTTTGCTCCTGTTACGAAGTTTAGGCAGCATAGAGGACTTGGTTTTTCTGAGTTTTCTGTTTTCCGTCCTCATGCTGCCTCTGGTTGTGACTTCCGTCGTCTTGAGGGTAGATCTCGTTTTCTCCATCGAGATAGCTACCCGCGGCGTGATCAGCATGTTGCCGGTCTTCCGACTCGCTCTCCCATAGCAGTCGGACCCCGCAACAGCTTCAGGTCTGCTCATAGACCTTCTGCTTTGAGTGACAGAGAGCGTAGGGTAGATAGAGGTCAGTCGTGCTTGACTACTTCATCTACTCGACATGTTGTTCAGTATTGGGTGCCAAAATCTCTCTTGATTTACCCCAGTACTGAGACTTTACTCTCTGTTTGACTCAGGTTCGCCGGGCAGGGAAGGGAAAGGTTTGGCTCGTAGACTCCGGGTGTTCACGACACATGACCGGAGATTCCCGTTGGTTTTCTTCCCTGGCCCGCACTCCAGGTGATGAGACGATCACCTTCGGAGACGCTTCGTCTGGGCGCGTCATCGCCAAAGGTACTGTGCGTATTAATACCTCCTTTATTCTTAAGGATGTTGCCTTGGTTAGTAAGCTGCAGTACAATTTGCTTTCCGTTTCTCAGCTTACCGATGACGGTTTCGAGGTGAGCTTCAAGAAAAACAATTGCAAAATTCTTGATTCTTCGGGTAGTCTGGTTTGCGGGATTTCTCGTTTTGGGAGGATCTTTCGTGCTAATTTTTCTGAGTCTTCTGGTGATCCTCTCAGGTGTTTAGTTGCTTCTGAGTCCCGCGACCTCTCTTTCTGGCATAGGAGACTTGGTCATATTGGATTTGACCATTTGACCCGAGTTAGCGGCCACGATCTCATTCGTGGTCTGCCGAAACTCAAGATGGTCAAAGATCTTGTTTGCGCTCCATGCCGGCACGGCAAGATGGTTGCTGCTTCTCACCCTCCGGTCACAGTTACTATGACCGATGCACCGGGACAACTGCTCCACATGGACACAGTTGGACCAGCTCGAGTGCAGTCAGCAGGAGGGAAGTGGTATGTTCTTGTCGTGGTCGATGACTTCTCGAGGTATTCTTGGGTGTTTTTCTTAGCCTCGAAGGATGAGACGTTTTCGCTTTTCCGAGGTCTTTTTAGTAGGCTTTCTGTTGAGCTTCCAGGTGCCTTACGAGCGATCCGCAGTGACAATGGCATGGAGTTCAAGAATTCCTACTTTGAGAGTTTCTGTGGTGAGACAGGTGTAGAGCACCAGTTCTCTTCTCCATACGTCCCTCAGCAGAATGGCGTTGTGGAGAGGAAGAACCGTACCTTGGTCGAGATGGCCAGGACGATGCTTGATGAGTACTCTACACCGCGGAAGTTTTGGGCTGAGGCTATAGCCACCGCGTGCCATGTCTCAAATCGTGTTTTTCTGAGGGCACACTTGCACCGCACTTCTTATGAGCTGAGATATGGGCGAAAGCCCAGTGTTTCTCATTTTCGTGTGTTTGGTTGCAAGTGCTTTGTTTTGAAGTCTGGGAACCTAGATAAGTTCGAGTCACGTTCTTGTGATGGGATCTTTCTAGGTTACTCGCCTTGTTCGCGGGCTTATCGGGTTTGGAACTGCGAGTCTAGTAAGATGGTAGAGACCTGTGAGGTTACTTTCGATGAGGCCAGTCCAGGGACTAGGCCCGAATCTCAGGTTCTTTAGAGCAGTCTGAGCCCATCTTCGTGGATGATGAGGATGATGGAGATGAGGGTTGTCTACCCGATCCAGCCCTTCATCCACCCCTTGAGGTGCCGTCTTCTACCGCACCTCGAGGTGATCAGCCTCTGCCTTCCGCTTCTTCTGGAGCTAGTGGCTCTGTTCCTACCTCTTCTGCTCATGAGGTAGAGGCCACTTCTTCATCTCATCCAGGACCTCCTAGACACATTCAGAAAGCTCATCCCTCGGAGCAGATTATTGGAGACCTTTTCGAGCGTGTGACCCGCTCAAAATCTGGCTTATCTCAATTCTGTCTCCATTCTGCTTTCATTGCCTCCTTTGAGCCCAAAGATGTTTCTCATGCTTTATCTGATGAGTCTTGGGTCAATGCCATGCATGAGGAGCTAGAAAATTTCGAGAGGAACAAGGTCTGGTCGCTTGTCGAGCCCCCACGAGGTCACAATATTATTGGGACTAAGTGGGTGTTCAAGAACAAGCAGAGCGAGGATGGAGTGGTTATTCGAAACAAGGCTAGACTGGTTGCTCAGGGGTTCTCCCAGGTTGAAGGTCTAGATTTCGAGGAGACCTTTGCCCCTGTAGCTAGACTTGAAGCCATTAGAATCCTGCTTGCCTTTGCAGCTTCTAAGGGTTTCAAGCTTTACCAGATGGACGTCAAGAGTGCCTTTCTCAATGGCCTTATTGAGGAAGAGGTCTACGTCCGACAGTCTCCTGGTTTCGAAAACCCCAAATACCCAAACCATGTCTTCAAGCTTTCCAAAGCGTTGTATGGACTTAAGCAGCCCCCTAGGGCTTGGTATGAGAGGGTTAAGTCCTACTTGTTAAGTCATGGTTTTGAGATGGGTAAAGTTGACAAGACCTTGTTCATCCGCCGGCATGGCACTGACTTTCTGCTCGTCCAAATCTATGTCGATGACATTATCTTTGGCGGCTCTTCCCATACTCTGGTTCCACAGTTCTCGGATGTCATGAGCACCGAGTTTGAGATAAGTATGATGGGGGAGTTGACCTTCTTCCTTGGCTTCCAAATCAAGCAGTCTCGGGAGGGTACATTTCTTCATCAAGGAAAGTACACTCGTGACCTCCTGAGACGCTTCGACATGAGCGATGGTAAGCCTGTGTCGACTCCATGGCTTCTACAGCCTATCTTGACCCAGATGAGGATGGCGAGCCAGTTGATCAGAAAGAGTTCAGAAGTATGATCGGCTCCCTTCTTTACCTCACTGCCTCGAGACCAGACATACACTTCTCCGTGTGTCTGTGTGCTCGTTTTCAGGCTTCTCCTCGCGTATCTCACTGTCAGGCGGTGAAGCGCATCTTTCGGTACCTTCGAGCTACCATTGACTATGGTATCTGGTACTCTTCCTCATCCTGTCTTTCCCTGAGAGCCTTTTTGGATGCAGACTTTGCTGGCTGTAGGATAGATAGGAAGAGCACTTCCGGCACCTGCTAGTTCATTGGCACTTCTCTCGTTTCCTGGTCTTCGCGGAAGCAGTCCGGTGTTGCACAGTCCACTGCAGAGGCCGAGTACGTTGCTGCTGCCAGTTGCTGCAGCCAGGTACTTTGGATGGTTTCGACCCTGCGGGACTTTGGGTTAGCCTTAGACAGTGTTCCACTCTTTTGTGATAACACGTCTGCTATCAACATTGCTAAGAACCCAGTGCAGCACTCTCGGACCAAGCATATTGATATTCACTTCCACTTGCTTAGAGACCATGTAGAGAAAGGTGACATAGTGCTCCAGTTTGTGGAGAGTGACCACCAGTTGGCTGATATCTTCACCAAGCCTTTGGACAATTCGAGGTTTTCAGCTCTGCAGGGAGAGCTTGGGGTGGTTTGTCCTTACGGACTGTAGTGAGGGGGAGCTTGGGCTTTACTGCTTTATTATATTAATTATGCTTCTGTCTCATTTCTGTTGCATTGCATTTGCGGGTGCATTGGGTTAAGTCCTTCTAGCATAGGTTAGAGTGTTTCTTGTGTTGAGTTGCTTAGACTTCTTACTCTTATCTTGTGCTTCCAGGAGTAGCTATTTCTTATCTCACTAGGTTGAGCTCACTCACTTCTTGTAGGTTCTAGCGAGGGTTGGGCCACCCTCGGGTAGGCAGGGTACGTGTTTGCTCTCTAGTGTGTGTTCGACGATCAGCTGTTAGTCCTGGAGTCATTTGGGGTAGATGAGAGTCAGTCTGAGCCATAGTTGTCTCAATATCTTATCTATGCTTTAAGGACTACCCGTTTGGATTTTCTTTGCCAGCTTCTCGAATTTAATGCTTTGGTTCAGGGGGAGTTCATTTTGGAGCTTCTGGAGCTTAATATTGACTTAACTCAACTTGAACTAAAAGTTGCATCTAATGTTGAGGGGGGAACTGGTCTTTCAGTGCATTTTCAGCATTTCTGCATTAATAATCAACTGCATTGAGCCTTGATTATTATCCTGTTATGACATGCTTCAGTGCTTTACACTGTGCCATGACTTGTGCTTAGCTTGCTAAATTTATCATGACTTCATATGTGTAGACTAGCGTTTGCCATGATAAGTTAAGTAAAATTGATCAACTTAAATTAAACTTATCATGCTAGCATTTGAGTTTAGTCTTTCTTGAGCTATCCTTTTATGATTCATGTCATGTCAAATAGGCTGAGTAGAGCGTTGAAATCTATATTGAGGCCTTAGTTTGAGCTGTTTTAGTCTCCTGATGATACATGAGTTAGTACAATGTGTTAAAAAGCAAAAGATCTCTTTTGTGCGAAAAAAACTGATCTCACCAATTCTTTCCTATGAGACGGCTTGCCATTGCACCTGGCATGAACTTAGGGGGAGTTTTGGATGACCTAGACTATCTTCTTAAGCTTCTTGATTGGAGTAGTCGCATAAGGCTTGAGATCTAGCACATGATAAAACAAAATGTTGGTTGACAACCACCATATTTGTGCGAAAAAAACTGATTTCACCAATTCTTCTCATGAGACAGCTTGCCATGCACTAGCATGAACTCAGGGGGAGTAGTTGGATGATCTAGACTATCTCTTAAGCTTATTGCTTGGTAGTAGTCGCATAAGGCTTGAGATCTAGCACAATAAACAAAAATTGGGTTGAAAACAACTATATGCTTTCAAAAGACAATGTTTAATGTGCTCAATTTGCTTAATCTACAATCAGAACCAAGTACCTAACCAATGTTTCAATCTTGAGCTTATAGCACTCTATTTGGACTCAATGTTAGCTTCTTTGTTCCGCTTAGCTTATTGACATGGCCTGCATCATCCTTGGATGTCTCTAGCTAGACTTTACTCATGATGACTTGACTTGCTCATCAAAATGCATTACATTTCAGATTGTCATCTTATGTGCTCTAGCTAGCTTTATATATATGTTGTCATGATCTAGATAGCGTTTTTTGAGTTATGGCTTGGTGTATTACATTATGGTCAATATGGATAATTCTCATGGCTCATAAATGCTTAAATAAACAAACTTCAGCCATATCATCCATTAACATGTCATATTCTCTCTATTGCATCTTGATGCGTTTATTGCCAAAAGGGGGAGAATAGAGAAGAAAAAGTCTGTTGGGAACAGTTTAGAGATTTGGAGATCAATTTGCTCTTTCAGTTAGTTGCTCTAGTGTTCCTTCTGTCGACATGGTCATTAGCTTCATTTCATTCTTTGGACCATGTTGGATCTTCAAAATCAAACTCTTCTGAATGCTTTTTCTGCGTTTGTCAATAGACTCATCAAGGGGGAGATTGAGAGACCATGTGGTCGTGCTCCATGAGAGTGATGAGTAATTGACAAAGGTTTAGGTCAGTCGAGTTTGGTTTGAGTGGTTCGGAGTCGAGTCGTTGCGTGGCGCAATCGGGCTCGGTCGGACTTTGGTCAAATCTGGTCATTTGGGTTTAGGATGCATATTCTAATGTTTTGACAGGTTTGACTTCATCTGTGGTAAGTGTAATGGTATTTACGCTTTCATGTGTCGAGCGGTGCTATTTGACGTGTTTCTTGTCTGTGTGACTGCAGGACGTCGAGTTGGAGTCGTGGCGAGACACGGTGGACCGGACTAGGCGCAGGTGGCGCTGAGGTCAGAACGGTCGGGATGTGTCGAAGACGACGTGGACTCGAGGTGGTTGCGAGGCGTGCGAGGCAAGGAGCGCGGAAGCTTCCCGGAAGGTGCAGAAGGGGCGAATCGGGAAATTCGCAAGGCTGCACAAGCGGGAGCGGGCTCCGTTGGACGTAGCGGGCGTAACGGGGCGGAGACCCGTTAGCCAGGCGCTATAAAAGGAGAGGAGGGGCTGCATGCCCTCCTTGAGCACTTGTGAGATTAGGGTTTTAGAGTCAAAAGAGGCTTTAGGAAGGTTGTTTCCTTTAGCTCTTTAGTTGGTGTGAGTTGGTGGAGGCAGAGTAGTGCTCCCTCTGTAGCTTCATCGATGTTTCTATGTGAGACTCCTCTCTTGTGTGTTCTTCCTCCCAAGATGTGTGATTCTTGGTGTTCTTGAGGATTGAGAGAGAGGGATTGAGTTGAGAGCTTGTAATCTTTCCTTTTGTATCAAGTCGGGGTATCGGGACTCCTCTGTATTCCCTGTGATTCAAGAAATGAAAAACTGAAGTTTGCCTTCTCTGTTCGTAGCCTTTGTTCTCGTTTTTCTTTTTGCAAGATTTCTTGATTTTCGTTGTCTCGAGTTCTTGCTTGCTGGAGAGTGCCAAAATGGGTTGCTATGACATGGGTGATGCTCAAAAGCCATTTGGCTATTTAATCCCAAGAGCAAACCGAGTTTGATTCTCAGATTTCATTTTGGCCTCTGTTCTTGTTCTTCGTTTCTTGGTTTTGGTCCAGATTTTGATTCCCTTGTTAAGATGGCTTGAAATTTGGTATGAAGAGTCCAGAGGCTATTAATTAGCTTCCCTCAAAATTTCATAGCCAAAGGATCAACGGTTGGGGAGTTATTTGGTTTTTGGCTCGGTTCTTGCAAGATTTCAGATTTTTACCCAAATCTGAAATTCTTGATTCTTGGAGTGGATTTCTTGTTATTGACTTTGGCTTAGTCTTCTGGGAGTGT
>CM029609.1:215493-246719 GCA_017311315.1 Dendrocalamus latiflorus
GTACTACAAACGCTACACGATGAAATCGGCTACGAAATGAGACTGAGAGCCAAACACCCCGAATGGACTTCATTATGTCTAGCTTATATTGGAATCATTTCGAATCCGTCTCTCTTGGCGTGAAACTTAACTCCACAACAGGTTCCGAGGGTACTATGAACTCCACGCGGACGAAATCGAGGCACGAAATGAAACTGTGTGGCAAACACCCCAGTGGGCTTCACATGCGCCCTAGCTCATTTCGGGAAGAATTTCGAATCCGTCCGAGTCGGTGCGAAACTTTTCTCCTAACAGGTTTCCAGCTGTACGATGAGCTACGTGGGACGAAATTGGGACACGTGCTGAAACCGAGTGCCAACATCCTGAATGGACTTCATATGTGCCCTCGCTCATTTAGCATGCATTTCGAATCATCGGGGGCGGTGTCAACTTCCCTTTACAGTGGGATATGACGGAATCAGTAAACTGCGTGCGGACGAATCACGACATGAATGAACTGAGTGCCAAACACCGAGCGGACTTCACATCCACCCAAGCTCATTTTGGCATCCATTTCAAATCTACGTGAGCCGTGTGAAACTTTTTTCGTGACAACAGGTTCCGACTAGTATGATAAACAACATGCGGACGAACTCGAGGTACGAAATGAATCTGCGTGCCAACAGCCCAAATGGATTGCGTATACGCTCTAGTTTATTTCAGCATGCATTTCGAATCCGTCCATGTCGCTGTGAAACTTTCCTTCGTAGTGGGTTATGATGGCATTAGTAAACGGCACGCGGACGAAATCATGGCACTAAAAGAAACTGAGTGCCAAACACCGCGAATGTACTTCCTATGCACCCTAGCTTATTTCAGCGTGTGTTTTCGGAATCCGCCTGAGTCGGTGTGAAACAATCCCCCACGATGGGTTTCCGGTAGGTACTACTAACTCTTCGCGAACGAAATCGAATCACGAAACGAAACTGAGTCCCAGACACCAGTAATGCACATCATCTGTGCCCTAGCTCACTTCATATGAATTTGGTTCCGTCCGTGTCGCTGCGGAACTTTCCACCACAAACGGGTTCCGATAGGTACTACAAACACTACACGGATGAAATCGAGCTAACGAAATGAGACTGAGAGCCAAACACCCCGATGGACTTCGTATATGGTCTAGCTTATATGGGAATACATTTCGAATCCGTCTCTCTTGGCGTGAAAGTTAACTCCACAACAGGTTCCGAGGGGTACTATGAACTCCACGCGGACAAAATCGAGGCACGAAATGAAACTGTGTGGCAAACACCCTGAGTGGGCTTCACATGCGCCCTAGCTCATTTCGGGAAGAATTTCGAATCCCGTCCGAGTCGGTGCGAAACTTTTCTCCTAACAGGTTCCAGCTGGTACGATGAGCTACGTGGGACGAAATTGGGACACGTGCTGAAACCGAGTGCCAACATCCTGAATGGACTTCATATGTGCCCATCGCTCATTTTAGCATGCATTTCGAATCCATCGGTGGCGGTGTGAAACTTCCCTTTGCAGTGGATAATGACGGAATCAGTAAACTGCGTGCGGACGGAATCACGACATGAATGAAACTGAGTGCCAAACACCCCGAGCGGACTTCACATCCGCCCAAGCTCATTTTGGCATCCATTCAAATCTACGTGAGCCGGTGTGAACTTTTCCTGACAACAGGTTCCGACTAGTATGATAAACAACATGCGGACGAACTCGAGGTACGAAATGAATCTGCGTGCCAACACCCCAAAATGATTGCGTATACGCTCTAGCTTATTTCAGCATGCATTTCGAATCCGTCCATGTCGCTGTGAAACTTTCCTTCGTAGCGGGTTATGATGGCATTAGTAAACGGCACGCGGACGAAATCATGGCACTAAAAGAAAACTGAGTGCCAACAACCAGCGAATGTACTTCCTATGCACCCAAGCCTATTTCCAGCATGTGTTTCGAATCCGCCTGAGTCGGTGTGAAACATCCCCCACGATGTGATGAGGCAACGGGGTCCCGATCTTCCGATAGGATGATAACTTCGATTTGGAGGAGAACGACTTTGACGATGCGGCTACTAACCGGTCACGACCAGAACGCCAAGCAATCGCTAAACCACACTCCGAGTGTTATCAACCGTGCCAAGAACACGGTTGACCTGACCACGAAGGTCTATTCCTGCATGCAACCGAAGAACACGCAAGAACAAGATAACAAGCAATCTCAAATTGCAAATATTTATGAAGCACTGAAAAGTTGGGATCCCGAAGGTGTCTTGACAGGTGGTCGTCCGACACAACTGAAGAACAACAGTTTGAACAATGGCTAAACCTAAACTCAAACGAAATCCAAGGTCTTAGCAACGGGAGGCGTGGCTCCTTTATAGGGAGAACAACCAGGAGGGGCGTCCAAAGTGCATGCCCTAGGGTTACAAGGCCCATGGGCCCAATTGGTGGTGGCGCAGCACCCTTTTGACTCAGACTCAGAAACCAATGTGGATTGTTTTATGATTGCAGCCGGCTCAGATAGAATTTGAAGATGAGGTTGGATCCGTTGGAAAGTAGACTTCATAAGCTTTCCATGAAGTACAAGACGTCCCAAACGGAGTCCGTATGAGAACGTTACGTTCGTTTCAACTTGCACCATTGCAGCAGTCCGAATCTGATTCCAGTACGTGACCAACACGGACTCTTTTGATGATTGCGGCTGTCTCGGATAGAATTTAAAGATGGGGTTGAATCCTTTAGAAAGTAGACTTGATAAGCTTTCCATCAAGTCCAAGAACGTCCCAAACGGAGTCCGTATGAGAAAGTTACGTCCGTTTAAACTTGCACCATTGCAGGCAGTCCGAGTCTGATTCCAAAACGTGTCCAACTCGAATTCGTGCTTGACTTGGTCCAAAGTGACGTGATGACCTCCATTATTCCTTCCATGCATGTCCAGGACTCCATGTCCCTTTCCTTCATACCTTTCCCAATTCCTAGGCTCAATTAAATCACTTGCATTAGGTAGCGGTCTATTCTCAGTAACATATGAAGGCTGAAAAAACGAATTCACTTTTAGTTCAATCTTGATATTGGGGCGCGATTGTCGTATGTGTTTGTGGCGTGATCACATCACGATGGGTTCCGGTAGGTACTACTAACTCTTCGCGAACGAAATCGAATCACGAAACGAACTGAGTCCCAGACACCAGTAATGCATATCATCTGTGCCCTAGCTCACTTCACATGCATTTTGGTTCCGTCCGTGTCGCTACGGAACTTTCCACCACAACGGGTTCCGATAGGTACTACAAACGCTACACGGATGAAATCGAGCTACGAAATGAGACTGAGAGCCAAACACCCCGAATGGACTTCATATATGGTCTAGCTTATATTGGAATAGCATTTCGAATCCGTCTCTCTTGGCGTGAAACTTAACTCCACAACAGGTTCCGAGGGGTACTATGAACTCCACGCGGACGAAATCGAGGCACGAAATGAAACTGTGTGGCAAACACCCCTGAGTGGGCTTCACATGCGCCCTAGCTCATTTCGAGGAAGAATTTCGAATCCGTCCGAGTCGGTGCGAAACTTTTCTCCTAACAGGTTCCAGCTGTTACGATGAGCTACGTGGGACGAAATTGGGACACGTGCTGAAACCGAGTGCCAACATCCTGAATGGACTTCATATGTGCCCTCGCTCATTGTAGCATGCATTTCGAATCCAGAGGGGGCGGTGTCGAAACTTCCCTGTACAGTGGGATATGACGGAATCAGTGAAACTGCGTGCGGACGGAATCACGACATGAATGAAACTGAGTGCCAAACACCCCGAGCGGACTTCACATCCAGCCCAAGCTCATTTTGGCATCCATTTCAAATCTACGTGAGCCGGTGTGAAACTTTTCTGACAACAGGTTCCGACTAGTATGATAAACAACATGCGGACGAACTCGAGGTACGAAATGAATCTGCGTGCCAACACCCCAAATGGATTGCGTATACGCTCTAGCTTATTTCAGCATGCATTTCGAATCCGTCCATGTCGCTGTGAAACTTTCCTTCGTAGTGGGTTATGATGGCATTAGTAAACGGCACGCGGAAGAAATCATGGCACGAAAAGAAACTGAGTGCCAAACACCGCGAATGTACTTCCTATGCACCCTAGCTTATTTCAGCATGTGTTTCGAATCCGCCTGAGTCGGTGTGAAACAATCCCCCACGATGGGTTCCGGTAGGTACTACTAACTCTTCGCGAACGAAATCGAATCACGAAACGAAACTGAGTCCCAGACACCAGTAATGCACATCATCTGTGCCCTAGCTCACTTCACATGCATTTTGGTTCCGTCCGTGTCGCTGCGGAACTTTCCACCACAACGGGTTCCGATAGGTACTACAAACGCTACACGGATGAAATCGAGCTACGAAATGAGACTGAGAGCCAAACACCCCGAATGGACTTCGTATATGGTCTAGCTTATATTGGAATACATTTCGAATCCGTCTCTCTTGGCGTGAAAGTTAACTCCACAACAGGTTCCGAGGGGTACTATGAACTCCACGCGGACGAAATCGAGGCACGAAATGAAACTGTGTGGCAAACACCCTGAGTGGGCTTCACATGCGCCCTAGCTCATTTCGGGAAGAATTTCGAATCCGTCCGAGTCGGTGCGAAACTTTTCTCCTAACAGGTTCCAGCTGGTACGATGAGCTACGTGGGACGAAATTGGGACACGTGCTGAAACTGAGTGCCAACATCCTGAATGGACTTCATATGTGCCCTCGCTCATTTTAGCATGCATTTCGAATCCATCGGTGGCGGTGTGAAACTTCCCTTTACAGTGGGATATGACGGAATCAGTAAACTGCGTGCGGACGGAATCACGACATGAATGAAACTGAGTGCCAAACACCCCGAGCGGACTTCACATCCGCCCAACCTCATTTTGGCATCCATTTGAAATCTACGTGAGCTGGTGTGAAACTTTTCCTGACAACAGGTTCCGACTAGTATGATAAACAACATGCGGACGAACTCGAGGTACGAAATGAATCTGCGTGCCAACACCCCAAATGGATTGCGTATACGCTCTAGCTTATTTCAGCATGCATTTCGAATCCGTCCATGTCGCTGTGAAACTTTCCTTCGTAGTGGGTTATGATGGCATTAGTAAACGGCACGCGGACGAAATCATGGCACGAAAAGAAACTGAGTGCCAAACACCGCGAATGTACTTCCTATGCACCCTAGCTTATTTCAGCATGTGTTTCGAATCCGCCTGAGTCGGTGTGAAACAATCCCCCACGATGGGTTCCGGTAGGTACTACTAACTCTTCGCGAACGAAATCGAATCACGAAACGAAACTGAGTCCCAGACACCAGTAATGCACATCATCTGTGCCCTAGCTCACTTCACATGCATTTTGGTTCCGTCCGTGTCGCTGCGGAACTTTCCACCACAACGGGTTCAGATAGGTACTACAAACGCTACACGGATGAAATCGAGCTACGAAATGAGACTGAGAGCCAAACACCCCGAATGGACTTCGTATATGGTCTAGCTTATATTGGAATACATTTCGAATCCGTCTCTCTTGGCGTGAAAGTTAACTCCACAACAGGTTCCGAGGGGTACTATGAACTCCACGCGGACGAAATCGAGGCACGAAATGAAACTGTGTGGCAAACACCCTGAGTGGGCTTCACATGCGCCCTAGCTCATTTCGGGAAGAATTTCGAATCCGTCCGAGTCGGTGCGAAACTTTTCTCCTAACAGGTTCCAGCTGGTACGATGAGCTACGTGGGACGAAATTGGGACACGTGCTGAAACTGAGTGCCAACATCCTGAATGGACTTCATATGTGCCCTCGCTCATTTTAGCATGCATTTCGAATCCATCGGTGGCGGTGTGAAACTTCCCTTTACAGTGGGATATGACGGAATCAGTAAACTGCGTGCGGACGGAATCACGACATGAATGAAACTGAGTGCCAAACACCCCGAGCGGACTTCACATCCGCCCAAGCTCATTTTGGCATCCATTTCAAATCTACGTGAGCCTGGTGTGAAACTTTTCCTGACAACAGGTTCCGACTAGTATGATAAACAACATGCGGACGAACTCGAGGTACGAAATGAATCTGCGTGCCAACACCCCAAATGGATTGCGTATACGCTCTAGCTTATTTCAGCATGCATTTCGAATCCGTCCATGTCGCTGTGAAACTTTCCTTCGTAGTGGGTTATGATGGCATTAGTAAACGGCACGCGGAAGAAATCATGGCACGAAAAGAAACTGAGTGCCAAACACCGCGAATGTACTTCCTATGCACCCTAGCTTATTTCAGCATGTGTTTCGAATCCGCCTGAGTCGGTGTGAAACAATCCCCCACGATGGGTTCCGGTAGGTACTACTAACTCTTCGCGAACGAAATCGAATCACGAAACGAAACTGAGTCCCAGACACCAGTAATGCACATCATCTGTGCCCTAGCTCACTTCACATGCATTTTGGTTCCGTCCGTGTCGCTGCGGAACTTTCCACCACAACGGGTTCCGATAGGTACTACAAACGCTACACGGATGAAATCGAGCTACGAAATGAGACTGAGAGCCAAACACCCCGAATGGACTTCGTATATGGTCTAGCTTATATTGGAATACATTTCGAATCCGTCTCTCTTGGCGTGAAAGTTAACTCCACAACAGGTTCCGAGGGGTACTATGAACTCCACGCGGACGAAATCGAGGCACGAAATGAAACTGTGTGGCAAACACCCTGAGTGGGCTTCACATGCGCCCTAGCTCATTTCGGGAAGAATTTCGAATCCGTCCGAGTCGGTGCGAAACTTTTCTCCTAACAGGTTCCAGCTGGTACGATGAGCTACGTGGGACGAAATTGGGACACGTGCTGAAACTGAGTGCCAACATCCTGAATGGACTTCATATGTGCCCTCGCTCATTTTAGCATGCATTTCGAATCCATCGGTGGCGGTGTGAAACTTCCCTTTACAGTGGGATATGACGGAATCAGTAAACTGCGTGCGGACGGAATCACGACATGAATGAAACTGAGTGCCAAACACCCCGAGCGGACTTCACATCCGCCCAAGCTCATTTTGGCATCCATTTCAAATCTACGTGAGCCGGTGTGAAACTTTTCCTGACAACAGGTTCCGACTAGTATGATAAACAACATGCGGACGAACTCGAGGTACGAAATGAATCTGCGTGCCAACACCCCAAATGGATTGCGTATACGCTCTAGCTTATTTCAGCATGCATTTCGAATCCGTCCATGTCGCTGTGAAACTTTCCTTCGTAGTGGGTTATGATGGCATTAGTAAACGGCACGCGGACGAAATTCATGGCACTAAAAGAAACTGAGTGCCAAACACCGCGAATGTACTTCCTATGCACCCTAGCTTATTTCAGCATGTGTTTCGAATCCGCCTGAGTCGGTGTGAAACAATCCCCCACGATGGGTTCCGGTAGGTACTACTAACTCTTCGCGAACGAAATCGAATCACGAAACGAAACTGAGTCCCAGACACCAGTAATGCACATCATCTGTGCCCTAGCTCACTTCACATGCATTTTGGTTCCGTCCGTGTCGCTGCGGAACTTTCCACCACAACGGGTTCCGATAGGTACTACAAACGCTACACGGATGAAATCGAGCTACGAAATGAGACTGAGAGCCAAACACCCCGAATGGACTTCGTATATGGTCTAGCTTATATTGGAATACATTTCGAATCCGTCTCTCTTGGCGTGAAAGTTAACTCCACAACAGGTTCCGAGGGGTACTATGAACTCCACGCGGACGAAATCGAGGCACGAAATGAAACTGTGTGGCAAACACCCTGAGTGGGCTTCACATGCGCCCTAGCTCATTTCGGGAAGAATTTCGAATCCGTCCGAGTCGGTGCGAAACTTTTCTCCTAACAGGTTCCAGCTGGTACGATGAGCTACGTGGGACGAAATTGGGACACGTGCTGAAACCGAGTGCCAACATCCTGAATGGACTTCATATGTGCCCTCGCTCATTTTAGCATGCATTTCGAATCCATCGGTGGCGGTGTGAAACTTCCCTTTACAGTGGGATATGACGGAATCAGTAAACTGCGTGCGGACGGAATCACGACATGAATGAAACTGAGTGCCAAACACCCCGAGCGGACTTCACATCCGCCCAAGCTCATTTTGGCATCCATTTCAAATCTACGTGAGCCGGTGTGAAACTTTTCCTGACAACAGGTTCCGACTAGTATGATAAACAACATGCGGACGAACTCGATGTACGAAATGAATCTGCGTGCCAACACCCCAAATGGATTGCGTATACGCTCTAGCTTATTTCAGCATGCATTTCGAATCCGTCCATGTCGCTGTGAAACTTTCCTTCGTAGTGGGTTATGATGGCATTAGTAAACGGCACGCGGACGAAATCATGGCACTAAAAGAAACTGAGTGCCAAACACCGCGAATGTACTTCCTATGCACCCTAGCTTATTTCAGCATGTGTTTCGAATCCGCCTGAGTCGGTGTGAAACAATCCCCCACGATGGGTTCCGGTAGGTACTACTAACTCTTCGCGAACGAAATCGAATCACGAAACGAAACTGAGTCCCAGACACCAGTAATGCACATCATCTGTGCCCTAGCTCACTTCACATGCATTTTGGTTCCGTCCGTGTCGCTGCGGAACTTTCCACCACAACGGGTTCCGATAGGTACTACAAACGCTACACGGATGAAATCGAGCTACGAAATGAGACTGAGAGCCAAACACCCCGAATGGACTTCGTATATGGTCTAGCTTATATTGGAATACATTTCGAATCCGTCTCTCTTGGCGTGAAAGTTAACTCCACAACAGGTTCCGAGGGGTACTATGAACTCCACGCGGACGAAATCGAGGCACGAAATGAAACTGTGTGGCAAACACCCTGAGTGGGCTTCACATGCGCCCTAGCTCATTTCGGGAAGAATTTCGAATCCGTCCGAGTCGGTGCGAAACTTTTCTCCTAACAGGTTCCAGCTGGTACGATGAGCTACGTGGGACGAAATTGGGACACGTGCTGAAACTGAGTGCCAACATCCTGAATGGACTTCATATGTGCCCTCGCTCATTTTAGCATGCATTTCGAATCCATCGGTGGCGGTGTGAAACTTCCCTTTACAGTGGGATATGACGGAATCAGTAAACTGCGTGCGGACGGAATCACGACATGAATGAAACTGAGTGCCAAACACCCCGAGCGGACTTCACATCCGCCCAAGCTCATTTTGGCATCCATTTCAAATCTACGTGAGCCGGTGTGAAACTTTTCCTGACAACAGGTTCCGACTAGTATGATAAACAACATGCGGACGAACTCGAGGTACGAAATGAATCTGCGTGCCAACACCCCAAATGGATTGCGTATACGCTCTAGCTTATTTCAGCATGCATTTCGAATCCGTCCATTGTCGCTGTGAAACTTTCCTTCGTAGTGGGTTATGATGGCATTAGTAAACGGCACGCGGACGAAATTCATGGCACTAAAAGAAACTGAGTGCCAAACACCGCGAATGTACTTCCTATGCACCCTAGCTTATTTCAGCATGTGTTTCGAATCCGCCTGAGTCGGTGTGAAACAATCCCCCACGATGGGTTCCGGTAGGTACTACTAACTCTTCGCGAACGAAATCGAATCACGAAACGAAACTGAGTCCCAGACACCAGTAATGCACATCATCTGTGCCCTAGCTCACTTCACTATGCATTTTGGTTCCGTCCGTGTCGCTGCGGAACTTTCCACCACAACGGGTTCCGATAGGTACTACAAACGCTACACGGATGAAATCGAGCTACGAAATGAGACTGAGAGCCAAACACCCCGAATGGACTTCGTATATGGTCTAGCTTATATTGGAATACATTTCGAATCCGTCTCTCTTGGCGTGAAAGTTAACTCCACAACAGGTTCCGAGGGGTACTATGAACTCCACGCGGACGAAATCGAGGCACGAAATGAAACTGTGTGGCAAACACCCTGAGTGGGCTTCACATGCGCCCTAGCTCATTTCGGGAAGAATTTCGAATCCGTCCGAGTCGGTGCGAAACTTTTCTCCTAACAGGTTCCAGCTGGTACGATGAGCTACGTGGGACGAAATTGGGACACGTGCTGAAACCGAGTGCCAACATCCTGAATGGACTTCATATGTGCCCTCGCTCATTGTAGCATGCATTTCGAATCCATCGGTGGCGGTGTCGAAACTTCCCTTTACAGTGGGATATGACGGAATCAGTAAACTGCGTGCGGACGGAAATCACGACATGAATGAAACTGAGTGCCAAACACCCCGAGCGGACTTCACATCCGCCCAAGCTCATTTTGGCATCCATTTCAAATCTACGTGAGCCGGTGTGAAACTTTTCCTGACAACAGGTTCCGACTAGTATGATAAACAACATGCGGACGAACTCGAGGTACGAAATGAATCTGCGTGCCAACACCCCAAATGGATTGCGTATACGCTCTAGCTTTATTTCAGCATGCATTTCGAATCCGTCCATGTCGCTGTGAAACTTTCCTTCGTAGTGGGTTATGATGGCATTAGTAAACGGCACGCGGACGAAATCGTGGCACTAAAAGAAACTGAGTGCCAAACACCGCGAATGTACTTCCTATGCACCCTAGCTTATTTCAGCGTGTGTTTCGAATCCGCCTGAGTCGGTGTGAAACAATCCCCCACGATGGGTTCCTGTAGGTACTACTAACTCTTCGCGAACGAAATCGAATCACGAAACGAAACTGAGTCCCAGACACCAGTAATGCACATCATCTGTGCCCTAGCTCACTTCATATGCATTTTGGTTCCGTCCGTGTCGCTGCGGAACTTTCCACCACAACGGGTTCCGATAGGTACTACAAACGCTACACGGATGAAATCGAGCTACGAAATGAGACTGAGAGCCAAACACCCCGAATGGACTTCATATATGGTCTAGCTTATATTGGAATGCATTTCGAATCCGTCTCTCTTGGCGTGAAACTTAACTCCACAACAGGTTCCGAGGGGTACTATGAACTCCACGCGGACGAAATCGAGGCACGAAATGAAACTGTGTGGCAAACACCCCGAGTGGGCTTCACATGCGCCCTAGCTCATTTCGGGAAGAATTTCGAATCCGTCCGAGTCGGTGCGAAACTTTTCTCCTAACAGGTTCCAGCTGTTACGATGAGCTACGTGGGACGAAATTGGGACACGTGCTGAAACCGAGTGCCAACATCCTGAATGGACTTCATATGTGCCCTCGCTCATTGTAGCATGCATTTCGAATCCATCGGGGGCGGTGTCAAACTTCCCTTTACAGTGGGATATGACGGAATCAGTAAACTGCGTGCGGACGGAATCACGACATGAATGAACTGAGTGCCAAACACCCCGAGCGGACTTCACATCCACCCAAGCTCATTTTGGCATCCATTTCAAATCTACGTGAGCCGGTGTGAAACTTTTTCTGACAACAGGTTCCGACTAGTATGATAAACAACATGCGGACGAACTCGAGGTACGAAATGAATCTGCGTGCCAACACCCCAAATGGATTGCGTATACGCTCTAGCTTATTTCAGCATGCATTTCGAATCCGTCCATGTCGCTGTGAAACTTTCCTTCGTAGTGGGTTATGATGGCATTAGTAAACGGCACGCGGACGAATTCATGGCACTAAAAGAAACTGAGTGCCAAACACCGCGAATGTACTTCCTATGCACCCAAGCCTATTTCAGCATGTGTTTCGAATCCGCCTGAGTCGGTGTGAAACAATCCCCCACGATGGGTTCCGGTAGGTACTACTAACTCTTCGCGAACGAAATCGAATCACGAAACGAAACTGAGTCCCAGACACCAGTAATGCACATCATCTGTGCCCTAGCTCACTTCATATGCATTTTGGTTCCGTCCGTGTCGCTGCGGAACTTTCCACCACAACGGGTTCCGATAGGTACTACAAACGCTACACGGATGAAATCGAGCTACGAAATGAGACTGAGAGCCAAACACCCCGAATGGACTTCGTATATGGTCTAGCTTATATTGGAATACATTTCGAATCCGTCTCTCTTGGCGTGAAACTTAACTCCACAACAGGTTCCGAGGGGTACTATGAACTCCACGCGGACGAAATCGAGGCACGAAATGAAACTGTGTGGCAAACACCCTGAGTGGGCTTCACATGCGCCCTAGCTCATTTCGGGAAGAATTTCGAATCCATCCGAGTCGGTGCGAAACTTTTCTCCTAACAGGTTCCAGCTGCTACGATGAGCTACGTGGGACGAAATTGGGACACGTGCTGAAACCGAGTGCCAACATCCTGAATGGACTTCATATGTGCCCTCGCTCATTTTAGCATGCATTTCGAATCCATCGGTGGCGGTGTGAAACTTCCCTTTACAGTGGGATATGACGGAATCAGTAAACTGCGTGCGGACGGAATCACGACATGAATGAAACTGAGTGCCAAACACCCCGAGCGGACTTCACATCCACCCAAGCTCATTTTGGCATCCATTTCAAATCTACGTGAGCCGGTGTGAAACTTTTCCTGACAACAGGTTCCGACTAGTATGATAAACAACATGCGGACGAACTCGAGGTACGAAATGAATCTGCGTGCCAACACCCCAAATGAATTGCGTATACGCTCTAGCTTATTTCAGCATGCATTTCGAATCCGTCCATGTCGCTGTGAAACTTTCCTTCGTAGTGGGTTATGATGGCATTAGTAAACGGCACGCGGACGAAATCATGGCACTAAAAGAAACTGAGTGCCAAACACCGCGAATGTACTTCCTATGCACCCAAGCCTATTTCAGCATGTGTTTCGAATCCGCCTGAGTCGGTGTGAAACAATCCCCCACGATGTGATGAGGCAACGGGGTCCCGATCTTCCGATAGGATGATAACTTCGATTTGGAGGAGAACGACTTTGACGATGCGGGTACTAACCGGTCACGACCAGAACGCCAAGCAATCGCTAAACCACACTCCGAGTGTTATCAACCGTGCCAAGAACACGGTTGACCTGACGACGAAGGTCTATTCCTGCATGCAACCGAAGAACACGCAAGAACAAGATAACAAGCAATCTCAAATTGCAAATATTTATGAAGCACTGAAAAGTTGGGATCCCGAAGGTGTCTTGACAGGTGGTCGTCCGACACAACTGAAGAACAACAGTTTGAACAATGGCTAAACCTAAACTCAACGAAATCCAAGTCTTAGCAACGGAGGCGGCGGCTCCTTTATAGGGAGAACAACCAGGAGGGGCGTCCAAAGTGCATGCCCTAGGGTTACAAGGCCCATGGGCCCAATTGGTGGTGGCGCAGCACCCTTTTGACTCAGACTCAGAAACCAATGTGGATTGTTTTTATGATTGCAGCCGGCTCAGATAGAATTTGAAGATGAGGTTGGATCCGTTGGAAAGTAGACTTCATAAGCTTTCCATGAAGTACAAGAACGTCCCAAACGGAGTCCGTATGAGAAAGTTACGTTCGTTTCAACTTGCACCATTGCAGCAGTCCGAATCTGATTCCAGTACGTGACCAATACGGACTCTTTTGATGATTGCGGCTGTCTCGGATAGAATTTAAAGATGGGGTTGAATCCTTTAGAAAGTAGACTTGATAAGCTTTCCATCAAGTCCAAGAACGTCCCAAACGGAGTCCGTATGAGAAAGTTACGTCCGTTTAAACTTGCACCATTGCAGCAGTCCGAGTCTGATTCCAAAACGTGTCCAACTCGAATTCGTGCTTGACTTGGTCCCAAAGTGACGTGATGACCTCCATTATTCCTTCCATGCATGTCCAGGACTCCATGTCCCTTTCCTTCATCCTTTCCCAAATTCCTAGGCTCAATTAAATCACTTGCATTAGGTAGCGGTCTATTCTCAGTAACATATGAAGGCTGAAAAAACGAATTCACTTTTAGTTCAATCTTGATATTGGGCGCGATTGTCGTATGTGTTTGTGGCGTGATCACATCACGATGGGTTCCGGTAGGTACTACTAACTCTTCGCGAACGAAATCGAATCACGAAACGAAACTGAGTCCCAGACACCAGTAATGCACATCATCTGTGCCCTAGCTCACTTCACATGCATTTTGGTTCCGTCCGTGTCGCTACGGAACTTTCCACCACAACGGGTTCCGATAGGTACTACAAACGCTACACGGATGAAATCGAGCTACGAAATGAGACTGAGAGCCAAACACCCCGAATGGACTTCATATATGGTCTAGCTTATATTGGAATGCATTTCGAATCCGTCTCTCTTGGCGTGAAACTTAACTCCACAACAGGTTCCGAGGGGTACTATGAACTCCAAGCGGACGAAATCGAGGCACGAAATGAAACTGTGTGGCAAACACCCCGAGTGGGCTTCACATGCGCCCTAGCTCATTTCGGGAAGAATTTCGAATCCGTCCGAGTCGGTGCGAAACTTTTCTCCTAACAGGTTCCAGCTGGTACGATGAGCTACGTGGGACGAAATTGGGACACGTGCTGAAACTGAGTGCCAACATCCGGAATGGACTTCATATGTGCCCTCGCTCATTTTAGCAAGCATTTCAAATCCATCGGTGGCGGTGTGAAACTTCCCTTTACAGTGGGATATGACGGAATCAGTAAACTGCGTGCGGACGGAATCACGACATGAATGAAACTGAGTGCCAAACACCCCGAGCGGACTTCACATCCGCCCAAGCTCATTTTGGCATCCATTTCAAATCTACGTGAGCCGGTGTGAAACTTTTTCTGACAACAGGTTCCGACTAGTATGATAAACAACATGCGGACGAACTCGAGGTACGAAATGAATCTGCGTGCCAACACCCCAAATGGATTGCGTATACGCTCTAGCTTATTTCAGCATGCATTTCGAATCCGTCCATGTCGCTGTGAAACTTTCCTTCGTAGTGGGTTATGATGGCATTAGTAAACGGCACGCGGACGAAATCATGGCACTAAAAGAAACTGAGTGTCAAACACCGCGAATGTACTTCCTATGCACCCTAGCTTATTTCAGCATGTGTTTCGAATCCGCCTGAGTCGGTGTGAAACAATCCCCCACGATGGGTTCCGGTAGGTACTACTAACTCTTCGTGAACGAAATCGAATCACGAAACGAAACTGAGTCCCAGACACCAGTAATGCACATCATCTGTGCCCTAGCTCACTTCACATGCATTTTGGTTCCGTCCGTGTCGCTGCGGAACTTTCCACCACAACGGGTTCCGATAGGTAGTACAAACGCTACACGGATGAAATCGAGCTACGAAATGAGACTGAGAGCCAAACACCCCGAATGGACTTCGTATATGGTCTAGCTTATATTGGAATGCATTTCGAATCCGTCTCTCTTGGCGTGAAAGTTAACTCCACAACACGTTCCGAGGGGTACTATGAACTCCACGCGGACGAAATCGAGGCACGAAATGAAACTGTGTGGCAAACACCCTGAGTGGACTTCACATGTGCCCTAGCTCATTTCGGGAAGAATTTCGAACCCATCCGAGTCGGTGCGAAACTTTTCTCCTAACAGGTTCCAGCTGGTACGATGAGCTACGTGGGACGAAATTGGGACACGTGCTGAAACTGAGTGCCAACATCCTGAATGGACTTCATATGTGCCCTCGCTCAATTTAGCTTGCATTTCGAATCCATCGGTGGCGGTGTGAAACTTCCCTTTACAGTGGGATATGACGGAATCAGTAAACTGCGTGCGGACAGAATCACGACATGAATGAAACTGAGTGCCAAACACCCCGAGCGGACTTCACATCCGCCCAAGCTCATTTTGGCATCCATTTCAAATCTACGTGAGCCGGTGTGAAACTTTTCCTGACAACAGGTTCCGACTAGTATGATAAACAACATGCGGACGAACTCGAGGTACGAAATGAATCTGCGTGCCAACACCCCAAGTGGATTGCGTATACGCTCTAGCTTATTTCAGCATGCATTTCGAATCCGTCCATGTCGCTGTGAAACTTTCCTTCGTAGTGGGTTATGATGGCATTAGTAAACGGCACGCGGACGAAATCCTGGCACTAAAAGAAACTGAGTGCCAAACACCGCGAATGTACTTCCTATGCACCCTAGCCTATTTCAGCATGTGTTTCGAATCCGCCTGAGTCGGTGTGAAACAATCCCCCACGATGGGTTCCGGTAGGTACTACTGACTCTTCGCGAACGAAATCGAATCACGAAACGAAACTGAGTCCCAAACACCAGTAATGCACATCATCTGTGCCCTAGCTCACTTCACATGCATTTTGGTTCCGTCCGTGTCGCTGCGGAACTTTCCACCACAACGGGTTCCGATAGGTACTACAAACGCTACACGGATGAAATCGAGCTACGAAATGAGACTGAGAGCCAAACACCCCGAATGGACTTCATATATGGTCTAGCTTATATTGGAATGCATTTTGAATCCGTCTCTCTTGGCGTGAAACTTAACTCCACAACAGGTTCCGAGGGGTACTATGAACTCCACGCGGACGAAATCGAGGCACGAAATGAAACTGTGTGGCAAACACCCTGAGTGGGCTTCACATGCGCCCTAGCTCATTTCGGGAAGAATTTTGAACCCGTCCGAGTCGGTGCGAAACTTTTCTCCTAACAGGTTCCAGCTGGTACGATGAGCTACGTGGGACGAAATTGGGACACGTGCTGAAACTGAGTGCCAACATCCTGAATGGACTTCGTATGTGCCCTCGCTCATTTTAGCTTGCATTTCGAATCCATCGGTGGCGGTGTGAAACTTCCCTTTACAGTGGGATATGACGGAATCAGTAAACTGCGTGTGGACGG
Organism: Dendrocalamus latiflorus; assembly: GCA_017311315.1. NCBI lineage: Eukaryota > Viridiplantae > Streptophyta > Magnoliopsida > Poales > Poaceae > Dendrocalamus > Dendrocalamus latiflorus. The sequence continues at coordinate 232,355 of CM029609.1, forward strand.
AATCACGACATGAATGAAACTGAGTGCCAAACACCCCGAGCGGACTTCACATCCGCCCAAGCTCATTTTGGCATCCATTTCAAATCTACGTGAGCCGGTGTGAAACTTTTCCTGACAACAGGTTCCGACTAGTATGATAAACAACATGCGGACGAATTCGAGGTACGAAATGAATCTGCGTGCCAACACCCCAAATGTATTGCGTATACGCTCTAGCTTATTTCAGCACGCATTTCAAATCCGTCCAGGTCGCTGTGAAACTTTCCTTCATAGTGGGTTATGATGGCATTAGTAAACGGCAGGCGGACGAAATCATGGCACGAAAAGAAACTGAGTGCCAAACACCGCGAATGTACTTCCTATGCACCCTAGCAATTTCAGCATGTGTTTCGAATCCGCCTGAGTCGGTGTGAAACAATCCCCCACGATGGGTTCCGGTAGGTACTACTAACTCTTCGCGAACGAAATCGAATCACGAAACGAAACTGAGTCCCAGACACCAGTAATGCACATCATCTGTGCCCTAGCTCACTTCACATGCATTTTGGTTCCGTCCGTGTGGCTGCGGAACTTTCCACCACAACGGGTTCCGACAGGTACTACAAACGCTACACGGATGAAATCGAGCTACGAAATAAGACTGAGAGCCAAACACCCCGAATGGACTTCGTATATGGTCTAGCTTATATTGGAATACATTTCGAATCCGTCTCTCTTGGCGTGAAAGTTAACTCCACAACAGGTTCCGAGGGGTACTATGAACTCCACGCGGACGAAATCGAGGCACAAAATGAAACTGTGTGGCAAACACCCTGAGTGGGCTTCACATGCGCCCTAGCTCATTTCGGGAAGAATTTTGAACCCGTCCGAGTCGGTGCGAAACTTTTCTCCTAACAGGTTCCAGCTGGTACGGTGAGCTACGTGGGACGAAATTGGGACACGTGCTGAAACTGAGTGCCAACATCCTGAATGGACTTCATATGTGCCCTCGCTCATTTTAGCTTGCATTTCGAATCCATCGGTGGCGGTGTGAAACTTCCCTTTACAGTGGGATATGACGGAATCAGTAAACTGCGTGCGGACGGAATCACGACATGAATGAAACTGAGTGCCAAACACCCCGAGCGGACTTCACATCCGCCCAAGCTCATTTTGGCATCCATTTCAAATCTACGTGAGCCGGTGTGAAACTTTTCCTGACAACAGGTTCCGACTAGTATGATAAACAACATGCAGACGAACTCGAGGTACGAAATGAATCTGCGTGCCAACACCCCAAATGGATTGTGTATACGCTCTAGCTTATTTCAGCACGCATTTCAAATCCGTCCATGTCGCTGTGAAACTTTCCTTCATAGTGGGTTATGATGGCATTAGTAAACGGCAGGCGGACGAAATCATGGCACGAAAAGAAACTGAGTACCAAACACCGCGAATGTACTTCCTATGCACCCTAGCTTATTTCAGCATGTGTTTCGAATCCGCCTGAGTCGGTGTGAAACAATCCCCCACGATGGGTTCCAGTATGTACTACTAACTCTTCGCGAACGAAATCGAATCACGAAACGAAACTGAGTCCCAGACACCAGTAATGCACATCATCTGTGCCCTAGCTCACTTCACATGCATTTTGGTTCCGTCCGTGTGGCTGCGGAACTTTCCACCACAACGGGTTCCGATAGGTACTACAAACGCTACACGGATGAAATCGAGCTACGAAATGAGACTGAGAGCCAAACACCCCGAATGGACTTCGTATATGGTCTAGCTTATATTGGAATACATTTCGAATCCGTCTCTCCTGGCGTGAAAGTTAACTCCACAACAGGTTCCGAGGTGTACTATGAACTCCACGCGGACGAAATCGAGGCACGAAATGAAACTGTGTGGCAAACACCCTGAGTGGGCTTCACATGCGCCCTAGCTCATTTCGGGAAGAATTTCGAATCCGTCCGAGGCGGTGCGAAACTTTTCTCCTAACAGGTTCCAGCTGTTACGATGAGCTACGTGGGACGAAATTGGGACACGTGCTGAAACCGAGTGCCAACATCCTGAATGGACTTCATATGTGCCCTCGCTCATTTTAGCATGCATTTCGAATCCATCGGTGGCGGTGTGAAACTTCCCTTTACAGTGGGATATGACGGAATCAGTAAACTGCGTGTGGACGGAATCACGACATGAATGAAACTGAGTGCCAAACACCCCGAGCGGACTTCACATCCGCCCAAGCTCATTTTGGCATCCATTTCAAATCTACGTGAGCCGGTGTGAAACTTTTCCTGACAACAGGTTCCGACTAGTATGATAAACAACATGCGGACGAACTCGAGGTACAAAATGAATCTGCGTGGCAACACCTCTAGCTTATTTCAGCATGCATTTCGAATCCGTCCATGTCGCTGTGAAACTTTCCTTCGTAGTGGGTTATGATGGCATTAGTAAACGGCAGGCGGACGAAATCATGGCACGAAAAGAAACTGAGTGCCAAACACCGCGAATGTACTTCCTATGCACCCTAGCTTATTTCAGCATGTCTTTCGAATCCGCCTGAGTCGGTGTGAAACAATCCCCCACGATGGGTTCCGGTAGGTACTACTAACTCTTCGCGAACGAAATCGAATCACGAAACGAAACTGAGTCCCAGACACCAGTAATGCACATCATCTGTGCCCTAGCTCACTTCACATGCATTTTGGTTCCGTCCGTGTGGCTGCGGAACTTTCCACCACAACGGGTTCCGATAGGTACTACAAACGCTACACGGATGAAATCGAGCTACGAAATGAGACTGAGAGCCAAACACCCCGAATGGACTTCGTATATGGTCTAGCTTATATTGGAATACATTTCGAATCCATCTCTCTTGGCGTGAAAGTTAACTCCACAACAGGTTCCGAGGGGTACTATGAACTCCACGCGGACGAAATCGAGGCACGAAATGAAACTGTGTGGCAAACACCCTGAGTGGGCTTCACATGCGCCCTAGCTCATTTCGGGAAGAATTTCGAATCCGTCCGAGTCGGTGCGAAACTTTTCTCCTAACAGGTTCCAGCTGTTACGATGAGCTACGTGGGACGAAATTGGGACGCGTGCTGAAACCGAGTGCCAACATCCTGAATGGACTTCATATGTGCCCTCGCTCATTTTAGCATGCATTTCGAATCCATCGGTGACGGTGTGAAACTTCCCTTTACAGTGGGATATGACGGAATCAGTAAACCGCGTGCGGACGGAATCACGACATGAATGAAACTGAGTGCCAAACACCCCGAGCGGACTTCACATCCGCCCAAGCTCATTTTGGCATCCATTTCAAATCTACGTGAGCCGGTGTGAAACTTTTCCTGACAACAGGTTCCGACTAGTATGATAAACAACATGCGGACGAACTCGAGGTACAAAATGAATCTGCGTGGCAACACCCCAAATGGATTGCGTATACGCTCTAGCTTATTTCAGCATGCATTTCGAATCCGTCCATGTCGCTGTGAAACTTTCCTTCGTAGTGGGTTATGATGGCATTAGTAAACGGCAGGCAGACGAAATCATGGCACGAAAAGAAACTGAGTGCCAAACACCGCGAATGTACTTCCTATGCACCCTAGCTTATTTCAGCATGTGTTTCGAATCCGCCTGAGTCGGTGTGAAACAATCCCCCACGATGGGTTCCGGTAGGTACTACTAACTCTTCGCGAACGAAATCGAATCACGAAACGAAACTGAGTCCCAGACACCAGTAATGCACATCATCTGTGCCCTAGCTCACTTCACATGCATTTTGGTTCCGTCCGTGTGGCTGCGGAACTTTCCACCACAACGGGTTCCGACTAGGTACTACAAACGCTACACGGATGAAATCGAGCTACGAAATGAGACTGAGAGCCAAACACCCCGAATGGACTTCGTATATGGTCTAGCTTATATTGGAATACATTTCGAATCCGTCTCTCTTGGCGTGAAAGTTAACTCCACAACAGGTTCCGAGGGGTACTATGAACTCCACGCGGACGAAATCGAGGCACGAAATGAAACTGTGTGGCAAACACCCTGAGTGGGCTTCACATGCGCCCTAGCTCATTTCGGGAAGAATTTCGAATCCGTCCGAGTCGGTGCGAAACTTTTCTCCTAACAGGTTCCAGCTGTTACGATGAGCTACGTGGGACGAAATTGGGACACGTGCTGAAACCGAGTGCCAACATCCTGAATGGACTTCATATGTGCCCTCGCTCATTTTAGCATGCATTTCGAATCCATCGGTGGCGGTGTGAAACTTCCCTTTACAGTGGGATATGACGGAATCAGTAAACTGCGTGTGGACGGAATCACGACATGAATGAAACTGAGTGCCAAACACCCCGAGCGGACTTCACATCCGCCCAAGCTCATTTTGGCATCCATTTCAAATCTACGTGAGCCGGTGTGAAACTTTTCCTGACAACAGGTTCCGACTAGTATGATAAACAACATGCGGACGAACTCGAGGTACAAAATGAATCTGCGTGGCAACACCTCTAGCTTATTTCAGCATGCATTTCGAATCCGTCCATGTCGCTGTGAAACTTTCCTTCGTAGTGGGTTATGATGGCATTAGTAAACGGCAGGCGGACGAAATCATGGCACGAAAAGAAACTGAGTGCCAAACACCGCGAATGTACTTCCTATGCACCCTAGCTTATTTCAGCATGTCTTTCGAATCCGCCTGAGTCGGTGTGAAACAATCCCACACTATGGGTTCCGGTAGGTACTACTAACTCTTCGCGAACGAAATCGAATCACGAAACGAAACTGAGTCCCAGACACCAGTAATGCACATCATCTGTGCCCTAGCTCACTTCACATGCATTTTGGTTCCGTCCGTGTGGCTGCGGAACTTTCCACCACAACGGGTTCCGATAGGTACTACAAACGCTACACGGATGAAATCGAGCTACGAAATGAGACTGAGAGCCAAACACCCCGAATGGACATCGTATATGGTCTAGCTTATATTGGAATACATTTCGAATCCGTCTCTCTTGGCGTGAAAGTTAACTCCACAACAGGTTCCGAGGGGTACTATGAACTCCACGCGGACGAAATCGAGGCACGAAATGAAACTGTGTGGCAAACACCCTGAGTGGGCTTCACATGCGCCCTAGCTCATTTCGGGAAGAATTTCGAATCCGTCCGAGTCGGTGCGAAACTTTTCTCCTAACAGGTTCCAGCTGGTACGATGAGTTACGTGGGACGAAATTGGGACACGTGCTGAAACTGAGTGCCAACATCCTGTATGGACTTCATATGCGCCCTCGCTCATTTTAGCATGCATTTCGAATCCATCGGTGGCGGTGTCAAACTTCCCTTTACAGTGGGATATGACGGAATCAGTAAACTGCGTGCGGACGGAATCACGACATGAATGAAACTGAGTGCCAAACACCGCGAGCGGACTTCACATCCGCCCAAGCTCATTTTGGCATCCAATTCAAATCTACGTGAGCCGGTGTGAAACTTTTCCCGACAACAGGTTCCGACTAGTATGATAAACAACACGCGGACGAACTCGAGGTACGAAATGAATCTGCGTGCCAACACCCCAAATGGATTGCGTATACGCTCTAGCTTATTTCAGCATGCATTTCGAATCCGTCCATGTCGCTGTGAAACTTTCCTTCGTAGTGGGTTATGATGGCATTAGTAAACGGCACGCGGACGAAATCATGGCACGAAAAGAAACTGAGTGCCAAACACCGCGAATGTACTTCCTATGCTCCCTAGCTTATTTCAGCATGTGTTTCGAATCCGCCTGAGTCGGTGTGAAACAATCCCCCACGATGGGTTCCGGTAGGTACTACTAACTCTTCGCGAACGAAATCGAATCACGAAACGAAACTGAGTCCCAGACACCAGTAATGCACATCATCTGTGCCCCAGCTCACTTCACATGCATTTTGGTTCCGTCCGTGTCGCTGCGGAACTTTCCACCACAACGGGTTCCGATAGGTACTACAAACGCTACACGGATGAAATCGAGCTACGAAATGAGACTGAGAGCCAAACACCCCGAATGGACTTCATATATGGTCTAGCTTATATTGGAATACATTTCGAGTCCGTCTCTCTTGGCGTGAAAGTTAACTCCACACCAGGTTCTGAGGGGTACTATGAACTCCACGCGGACGAAATCGAGGCACGAAATGAAACTGTCTGGCAAACACCCTGAGTGGGCTTCACATGCGCCCTAGCTCATTTCGGGAAGATTTTCGAATCCGTCCGAGTCGGTGCGAAACTTTTCTCCTAACAGGTTCCAGCTGGTACGATGAGCTACGTGGGACGAAATTGGGACACGTGCTGAAACTGAGTGCCAACATCCTGAATGGACTTCATATGCGCCCTCCCTCATTTTAGCATGCATTTCGAATCCATCGGTGGCGGTGTCAAACTTCCCTGTACAGTGGGATATGACGGAATCAGTAAACTGCGTGCGGACGGAATCACGACATGAATGAAACTGAGTGCCAAACACCGCGAGCGGACTTCACATCCGCCCAAGCTCATTTTGGCATCCATTTCAAATCTACGTGAGCCGGTGTGAAACTTTTCCTGACAACAGGTTCCGACTAGTATGATAAACAACACGCGGACGAACTCGAGGTACGAAATGAATCTGCGTGCCAACACCCCAAATGGATTGCGTATACGCTCTAGCTTATTTCAGCACTGCATTTCGAATCCGTCCATGTCGCTGTGAAACTTTCCTTCGTAGTGGGTTATGATGGCATTAGTAAACGGCACGCGGACGAAATCATGGCACGAAAAGAAACTGAGTGCCAAACACCGCGAATGTACTTCCTATGCTACCCTAGCTTATTTCAGCATGTGTTTCGAATCCGCCTGAGCTCGGTGTGAAACAATCCCCCACGATGGGTTCCGGTAGGTACTACTAACTCTTCGCGAACGAAATCGAATCACGAAACGAAACTGAGTCCCAGACACCAGTAATGCACATCATCTGTGCCCTAGCTCACTTCACATGCATTTTGGTTCCGTCCGTGTCGCTGCGGAACTTTCCACCACAACGGGTTCCGATAGGTACTACAAACGCTACACGGATGAAATCGAGCTACGAAATGAGACTGAGAGCCAAACACCCCGAATGGACTTCGTATATGGTCTAGCTTATATTGGAATACATTTCGAATCCGTCTCTCTTGGCGTGAAAGTTAACTCCACAACAGGTTCCGAGGGGTACTATGAACTCCACGCGGACGAAATCGAGGCACGAAATGAAACTGTGTGGCAAACACCCTGAGTGGGCTTCACATGCGCCCTAGCTCATTTCGGGAAGAATTTCGAATCCGTCCGAGTCGGTGCGAAACTTTTCTCCTAACAGGTTCCAGCTGGTACGATGAGCTACGTGGGACGAAATTGGGACACGTGCTGAAACTGAGTGCCAACATCCTGAATGGACTTCATATGCGCCCTCGCTCATTTTAGCATGCATTTCGAATCCATCGGTGGCGGTGTGAAACTTCCCTTACAGTGGGATATGACGGAATCAGTAAACTGCGTGCGGACGGAATCACGACATGAATGAAACTGAGTGCCAAACACCCCGAGCGGACTTCACATCCGCCCAAGCTCATTTTGGCATCCATTTCAAATCTACGTGAGCCGGTGTGAAACTTTTCCTGACAACAGGTTCCGACTAGTATGATAAACAACATGCGGACGAACTCGAGGTACGAAATGAATCTGCGTGCCAACACCCCAAATGGATTGCGTATACGCTCTAGCTTATTTCAGCATGCATTTCGAATCCGTCCATGTCGCTGTGAAACTTTCCTTCGTAGTGGGTTACGATGGCATTAGTAAACGGCACGCGGACGAAATCATGGCACGAAAAGAAACTGAGTGCCAAACACCGCGAATGTACTTCATATGCACCCTAGCTCATTTCAGCATGTGTTTCGAATCCGCCTGAGTCGGTGTGAAACAATCCCCCACGATGGGTTCCGGAGGTGCTGCAACTCTACGCGAATGAAATCGAATCACGAAACGAAACTGAGTGCCAGACACCAGTAATGCACATCATCTGCGCCCTAGCTCACTTCACATGCATTTTGGTTCCGTCCGTGTCGCTGCGGAACTTTCCTCCACAACGGGTTCCGATAGGTACTACAAACTCTACACGGATGAAATCGAGCTACGAAATGGACTGAGAGCCAAACACCCGAATGGACTCGTATATGGTCTAGCTTATATTGGAATGCATTTCGAATCCGTCTCTCTTGGCGTGAAACTTAACTCCACAACAGGTTCCGAGGGGTACTATGAACTCCACGCGGACGAAATCGAGGCACGAAATGAAACTGTGTGGCAAACACCCTGAGTGGGCTTCACATGCGCCCTACTCATTTCGAAGATTGCAAATCCGTCGAGTCGGTGCGAAACTTTTCTCCAACAGGTTCCAACTGGTACGATGAGCTACGTGGGACGAAATTGGGACACGCTGAAACTGAGTGCCAACATCCTGAATGGACTTCATATGTGCCTCGCTCATTTTAGCATGCATTTCGAATCCATCGGAGGCGGTGTGAAACTTCCCTTTACAGTGATATGACGGATCAGCAAATGCGTGCGGACGAAATCACGACATGAATGAAACTGAGTGCCAAACACCCGAGCGGACTTCACATCCGCCCAAGCTCATTTTGGCAACCATTTCAAATCTACATGAGCCGGTGTGAAACTTTTCCGACAACAGGTTCCGACCAGTATGACAAACAACATGCGGACGAACTCGAGGTACGAAATGAATCTGCCAACACCCAAATGGATTCGTATGCGCTAGCTTATTTCAGCATGCGTTTCGAATCCGTCCAAGCGCTGTGAAACTTTCCTTCGTAGTGGGTTACGATGGCATTAGTAAACGGCACGCGGACGAAATCATGGCACGAAAAGAAACTGAGTGCCAAACACCGCGAAAGTACTTCATATGCACCCTAGCTTATTTCAGCATGTGTTTCGAATCCGCCTGAGTCGGTGTGAAACAGTCCCCCACGATGGGTTCCGGAGGTACTGCAAACTCTACGCGAATGAAATCGAATCACGAAACGAAACTGAGTGCCAGACACCAGTAATGCACATCATCTGCGCCCTAGCTCGCTTCACATGCATTTTGGTTCCGTCCGTGTCGCTGCGAACTTTCCTCCACAACGGGTTCCGATAGGTACTACAAACTCTACACGGATGAAATCGAGCTACGAAATGGACGAGAGCCAAACACCCGAATGGACTCGTATATGGTCTAGCTTATATTGGAATGCATTTCGAATCCGTCTCTCTTGGCGTGAAACTTAACTCCACAACAGGTTCCGAGGGGTACTATGAACTCCACGCGGACGAAATCGAGGCACGAAATGAAACTGAGTGGCAAACACCCTGAGTGGGCTTCACATGCGCCCTACTCATTTCGAAGATTTCAAATCCGTCGGTCGGTGCGAAACTTTTCTCCAACAGGTTCCAACTGGTACGATGAGCTACGTGGGACGAAATTGGGACACGCTGAAACTGAGTGCCAACATCCTGAATGGACTTCATATGTGGCCTCGCTCATTTTAGCATGCATTTCGAATCCATCGGGCGGTGTGAAACTTCCCTTTACAGCGATATGACGGATCAGCAAATGCGTGCGGACGAATCACGACATGAATGAAACTGAGTGCCAAACACCCGAGCGGACTTCACATCCGCCCAAGCTCATTTTGGCAACCATTTCAAATCTACATGAGCCGGTGTGAAACTTTTCCAGACAACAGGTTCCGACCAGTATGACAAACAACATGCGGACGAACTCGAGGTACGAAATGAATCTGAGTGCCAACACCCCAAATGGATTCCGTATGCGCCTAGCTTATTTCAGCATGCGTTTCGAATCCGTCCAAGCGCTGTGAAACTTTCCTTCGTAGTGGGTTACGATGGCATTAGTAAACGGCACGCGGACGAAATCATGGCACGAAAAGAAACTGAGTGCCAAACACCGCGAATGTACTTCATATGCACCCTAGCTTATTTCAGCATGTGTTTCGAATCCGCCTGAGTCGGTGTGAAACAATCCCCCACGATGGGTTCCGGAGGTCTACAACTCTACGCGAATGAAATCGAATCACGAAACGAAACTGAGTGCCAGACACCAGTAATGCACATCATCTGCGCCCTAGCTCGCTTCACATGCATTTTGGTTCCGTCCGTGTCGCTGTGAACTTTCCACCACAACGGGTTCCGATAGGTACTACAAACTCTACACGGATGAAATCGAGCTACGAAATGACGAGAGCCAAACACCCGAATGGACTCGTATATGGTCTAGCTTATGTTGGAATGCATTTCGAATCCGTCTCTCTTGGCGTGAAACTTAACTCCACAACAGGTTCCGAGGGGTATGAACTCCACGCGGACGAAATCGAGGCACGAAATGAAACTGAGTGGCAAACACCCTGAGTGGGCTTCACATGCGCCCTACTCATTTCGACAAGATTGCAAATCCGTCGAGTCGGTGCGAAACTTTTCTCCAACAGGTTCCAACTGGTACGATGAGCTACGTGGGACGAAATTGGGACACGCTGAAACTGAGTGCCAACATCCTGAATGGACTTCATATGTGCCTCGCTCATTTTAGCATGCATTTCGAATCCATCGGAGGCGGTGTGAAACTTCCCTTTACAGCGATATGACGGATCAGCAAATGCGTGCGGACGAAATCACGACATGAAATGAAACTGAGTGCCAAACACCCGAGCGGACTTCACATCCGCCCAAGCTCATTTTGGCAACCATTTCAAATCTACATGAGCCGGTGTGAAACTTTTCCAGACAACAGGTTCCGACTAGTATGACAAACAACATGCGGACGAACTCGAGGTACGAAATGAATCTGAGTGCCAACACCCTAAATGGATTCCGTATGCGCCCTAGCTTATTTCAGCATGCGTTTCGAATCCGTCCAAGCGCTGTGAAACTTTCCTTCGTAGTGGGTTACGATGGCATTAGTAAACGGCACGCGGACGAAATCATGGCACGAAAAGAAACTGAGTGCCAAACACCGCGAAAGTACTTCATATGCACCCTAGCTCATTTCAGCATGTGTTTCGAATCCGCCTGAGTCGGTGTGAAACAGTCCCCCACGATGGGTTCCGGAGGTACTGCAAACTCTACGCGAATGAAATCGAATCACGAAACGAAACTGAGTGCCAGACACCAGTAATGCACATCATCTGCGCCCTAGCTCGCTTCACATGCATTTTGGTTCCGTCCGTGTCGCTGAAACTTTCCTCCACAACGGGTTCCGATAGGTACTACAAACTCTACACGGATGAAATCGAGCTACGAAATGGACGAGAGCCAAACACCCGAATGGACGTCGTATATGGTCTTGCTTATGTTGGAATGCATTTCGAATCCGTCTCTCTTGGCGTGAAACTTAACTCCACAACAGGTTCCGAGGGGTACTATGAACTCCACGCGGACGAAATCGAGGCACGAAATGAAACTGAGTGGCAAACACCCTGAGTGGGCTTCACATGCGCCCTACCATTTCGAAGATTGCAAATCCGTCCGGTCGGTGCGAAACTTTTCTCCAACAGGTTCCAACTGGTACGATGAGCTACGTGGGACGAAATTGGACACGCTGAAACTGAGTGCCAACATCCTGAATGGACTTCATATGTGCCCTCGCTCATTTTAGCATGCATTTCGAATCCATCGGTGGCGGTGTGAAACTTCCCTTTACAGTGATATGACGGATCAGCAAATGCGTGCGGACGAAATCACGACATGAATGAAACTGAGTGCCAAACACCCGAGCGGACTTCACATCCGCCCAAGCTCATTTTGGCAACCATTTCAAATCTACATGAGCCGGTGTGAAACTTTTCCAGACAACAGGTTCCGACTAGTATGACAAACAACATGCGGACGAACTCGAGGTACGAAATGAATCTGAGTGCCAACACCCTAAATGGATTCGTATGCGCCTAGCTTATTTCAGCATGCGTTTCGAATCCGTCCAAGCGGTGTGAAACTTTCCTTCGTAGTGGGTTACGATGGCATTAGTAAACGGCACGCGGACGAAAATCATGGCACGAAAAGAAACTGAGTGCCAAACACCGCGAATACTTCATATGCACCCTAGCTCATTTCAGCATGTGTTTCGAATCCGCCTGAGTCGGTGTGAAACAATCCCCCACGATGGGTTCCGGAGGTGCTGCAAACTCTACGCGAATGAAATCGAATCACGAAACGAAACTGAGTGCCAGACACCAGTAATGCACATCATCTGCGCCCTAGCTCACTTCACATGCATTTTGGTTCCATCCGTGTCGCTGTGAACTTTCCTCCACAACGGGTTCCGATAGGTACTACAAACTACTACACGGATGAAATCGAGCTACGAAATGGACGAGAGCCAAACACCCGAATGGACTCGTATATGGTCTAGCTTATGTTGGAATGCATTTCGAATCCGTCTCTCTTGGCGTGAAACTTAACTCCACAACAGGTTCCGAGGGGTGCTATGAACTCCACGCGGACGAAATCGAGGCACGAAATGAAACTGAGTGGCAAACACCCTGAGTGGGCTTCACATGCGCCCTACTCATTTCGAAGCATTTCAAATCCGTCGAGTCGGTGCGAAACTTTTCTCCAACAGGTTCCAACTGGTACGATGAGCTACGTGGGACGAAATTGGACACGAAACTGAGTGCCAACATCCTGAATGGGCTTCATATGTGGCCTCGCTCATTTTAGCATGCATTTCGAATCCATCGGAGGCGGTGTGAAACTTCCCTTTACAGCGATATGACGGATCAGCAAATTGCGTGCGGACGAAATCACGACATGAAATGAAACTGAGTGCCAAACACCCGAGCGGACTTCACATCCGCCCAAGCTCATTTTGGCAACCATTTCAAATCTACATGAGCCGGTGTGAAACTTTTCCAGACAACAGGTTCCGACCAGTATGACAAACAACATGCGGACGAACTCGAGGTACGAAATGAATCTGAGTGCCAACACCCTAAATGGATTCGTATGCGCCTAGCTTATTTCAGCATGCGTTTCGAATCCGTCCAAGCGCTGTGAAACTTTCCTTCGTAGTGGGTTACGATGGCATTAGTAAACGGCACGCGGACGAAATCATGGCACGAAAAGAAACTGAGTGCCAAACACCGCGAAAGTACTTCATGCACCCTAGCTCATTTCAGCATGTGTTTCGAATCCGCCTGAGTCGGTGTGAAACAGTCCCCCCGATGGGTTCCGGAGGTGCTGCAACTCTACGCGAATGAAATCGAATCACGAAACGAAACTGAGTGCCAGACACCAGTAATGCACATCATCTGCGCCCTAGCTCACTTCATGCATTTTGGTTCCGTCCGTGTCGCTGCGAAACTTTCCTCCACAACGGGTTCCGATAGGTACTACAAACTCTACACGGATGAAATCGAGCTACGAAATGGACGAGAGCCAAACACCCGAATGGACTCGTATATGGTCTAGCTTATGTTGGAATGCATTTCGAATCCGTCTCTCTTGGCGTGAAACTTAACTCCACAACAGGTTCCGAGGGGTACTATGAACTCCACGCGGACGAAATCGAGGCACGAAATGAAACTGAGTGGCAAACACCCTGAGTGGGCTTCACATGCGCCCTACTCATTTCGAAAGCATTTCAAATCCGTCGAGTCGGTGCGAAACTTTTCTCCAACAGGTTCCAACTGGTACGATGAGCTACGTGGGACGAAATTGGGACACGCAACTGAGTGCCAACATCCTGAATGGGCTTCATATGTGCCTCGCTCATTTTAGCATGCATTTCGAATCCATCGGAGGCGGTGTGAAACTTCCCTTTACAGCGATATGACGGCATCAGCAAACTGCGTGCGGACGAAATCACGACATGAATGAAACTGAGTGCCAAACACCCGAGCGGACTTCACATCCGCCCAAGCTCATTTTGGCAACCATTTCAAATCTACATGAGCCGGTGTGAAACTTTTCCACAACAGGTTCCGACCAGTATGACAAACAACATGCGGACGAACTCGAGGTACGAAATGAATCTGAGTGCCAACACCCTAAATGGATTCGTATGCGCCTAGCTTATTTCAGCATGCGTTTCGAATCCGTCCAAGCGCTGTGAAACTTTCCTTCGTAGTGGGTTACGATGGCATTAGTAAACGGCACGCGGACGAAATCATGGCACGAAAAGAAACTGAGTGCCAAACACCGCGAATGTACTTCCTATGCACCCTAGCTTATTTCAGCATGTGTTTCGAATCCGCCTGAGTCGGTGTGAAACAATCCCCCACGATGGGTTTCCGAA
>CM029609.1:246819-306819 GCA_017311315.1 Dendrocalamus latiflorus
AGAAATCGTATCTCACTCGAAAGTCTTTGATTGGATCTTTCTCCAATACGAATAGAGATCATATCTCATTCGGAGTCTATTATTCGGACCCTTACTATTCTAACCCGTTAAGTATGTGACCAATCTTGGACTTGATTCTTATCCAATACGAGTAGAAATTGTATCTCACTCAGAATCTATCATCCAGATTCTTACTATTCTAACCTGTTAAGTGTGTGACCCTGTAGGTTCATGCATATTTGATTATAATCCAAAAACACCTTTCCGATCACTGGTTGGTAGTGGTCTCAAGCAGGACATATCGCCCTCTAAATATACATAAAGATCAATTTGAATGAATCTTATGCAATATGATATGCAACTAGGTCTTAGTCACTCACGATAAGTTTATAATTCCTTCACAACCAGTTCGTATTTGACTACGATAGTCCATATCCCTTTATGACCAGTTCATAGACTAGTTTGTGATATGTCTTACTAACTCATGACTAGTCAGTATACCCAAACTACCAATTTGTATCTGCTCAGACTAAATGACATGTTTTGTGTATTCTCTTTTTGCCTCATGACGTGCTATCCATGAATTGTTCAATATTTTTGTGATTTAATGATAGATAAATTCATGTGGTTGACTTTTTGACCACTGGTGGCATGGCTATATACTTCCTTTATCTGACCATATTGAGGGGGCCAAAGATATCTCTCCTGTTATGTAGGAGGAGCAAATCCCATATCCGACCAGTCACATTCCTCAACATGTTTCATAGCATACTCAAAAGTTACCTTTATAACTACCCAGTTATGGAGCAGTGTTTGGCAACTCCTTACACATGTAGGAAACTATGTTGAACTCAGGTACAAGAATTACACATCATTATTGTTTTGAGATCAATTGATGACATATAACATATAACAAAATCTACAATGTTTCAAGGTGGGTCAATCCAACACTGTGTTCCCTGACATGTGCCCACATTATTGATTTGATATCCCCATATCTATGATTGGTCAAATGTGATCATCCATCAATATATGTGTTAGTCTATAAGTCACTATTGTCCCAACCAGTGATATCCGATCAAGGATTGTAGGACCAAAATGGCAACAGAGGAGGGGAGGGGGTGAATGGTGCCTTCAAAACCGCCCCAAGTATTCACACTCACTTCTTCTCCGATAGCTACAACAGCTATGAAGCAAGAAGGTTCATGCTCATTAGAAACTTAATCAAACAGAAATGAAAACGAGACACAGAAAGCAAAACAGTTCAGAGTGCAAGAATTGAGGCCAGTCTGACCGCCGGTGAGATAGCAGTCTGACCACCGTGTCACTTCCGGCCTGACCGCCAAGGACCGAGTGGTCTGGTTGCCTAACCCTACCGGTCTGACCGGGAACGGTTTCAGCGAGAGACCAGCGAACAGAAAATAGAGCTCGCTGAAAATGCACAAATCGACAACAAACTGAGCGGCACCAAAAATGCAGCGAACAAAGATTCAAACAGAAATCTTCTTCAGTAGCCTCGACAACTAAGGGAAGAAAATATTTGCGACCAAGAACTCAATCTCCAACTTGAAATGATCGAATAGTTTGTTTGAGAACAGAATGCAGAGCGACTGAGATTGGGCAAAACAGTGAACACTTTGCTGTCAAAAATAAAGAAGACACAGCAGCAAAGCTAACAAAAACTTAACGCCGAAACCCAACAGAAAGGTAAAAGGAAGTCTCAGAAAGGAAGCAAACCAAAGAACAGGCGACAAGAAGAGAACTAAAAGCTGCCGACAAAAAAACTGATGAATCAGGAAAACTGGAAAGCAGAACCAAAACAAAAGGAAGATCAATTATAGCTGAGCCTCTTAGGACAGAGAATCAAAATTCCAGCTGAAAAGCCGAACAACCTCAGGAAGAGAAAACCCAAAGCTATTTCAACCTTTTTGCCTAGAGAGATCAAAGGTAGAAAGTTGAACTGAGAAAGGAGATAAGAAATGCACACCCAAAGCATCTGGTTTGAGAATAGAAGTTTGATTAACTGAAACAAATGCTCGAGAGCTCTCAAATCTAACAAGAAAATCACCTCAACTCAAAAAGATATCAGGAAAGCAGAAATGCTCTGTCTCCAAACCCTAGAGATTCTAAAACAGAGGAAGTTGAGGGAATGGTCATTTGAGAAGAACATAGCCATTGAAAAGCCTTGCTCTCAGTTATAATCTAGCCAAGTGGCCTTTGTGGCGATACTGAGTTCAGAGCAAAATGAATCTGCAGCCTCTTGAACAAAGCACTTCTCACAGAAAAAAGAATCACGAAGAGGAACAAAAACACCCAAGAGGGAACTGAAACAACCAAAAACCAGTAGAGAGATACATAGAGAAAACAAATAGCCAGAACACCTCAAGCAAAAGACCTCTCATATAGATTAGGAGGGATAAATGATTACAACTGGTTGTTCTACAGCCATCTCGA
This sequence comes from Dendrocalamus latiflorus, assembly GCA_017311315.1. Taxonomy (NCBI): domain Eukaryota; kingdom Viridiplantae; phylum Streptophyta; class Magnoliopsida; order Poales; family Poaceae; genus Dendrocalamus; species Dendrocalamus latiflorus. The sequence goes on from CM029609.1 coordinate 249,274, forward strand.
CCCAATCACACAAACGGAGATGAACACATGCAAAAGAAAAGAACTACTGCTTCTGCCTACGCTTCACAACGGATGGAGACAGGGAGAGTAAAGAAACAGAAAAAACACCCTCTAATGGCAATAGAGAACAACCTCTCTATTTATAGCCTTCCACTAACGGGTTCACAATTGGCTTTATCCATTAGCTCCAACAACTCTATGCTTTACCCAATAGTCTCAAACCGAAACCGCTTCCACTTTGTAGCCTTGCGCATTTTACCAAAATGCCATTCCTGCACTTTCCTGAAAGCTTCCTCATTTCTTGTTGTCCAAGCCTCGCAGGCACCTTGATGCCTCGCCGTCCTTGGCATCTCCCGACCGCGTTGATCTCAGCACCGCCTGTGCCTAGTCCGGCCATCTCATGCCTCGCCACGACTCCGCCTCAAAGTCCTGCAACCATCACAGACAAGAAAACATCACATAGCACCGCTTGAAATAATATAATCATATATTAGCATCAGTAGAAAGTGTCAATTACTCATCACAAACATGGGGTCACAACCATATGGTCTCTCAAGGATCTTTTAGAATGATATCATACAACAAATAAAAAGTTTCACCAATAAATCACATACTTACTAATATTTATAAATGATAATTTATTAAAGAAACATAATAACATTTATTCAAAAAATAATAAACATAAAAGTGATAAAACTATCTCTATGATTATCTCTAGGGTATATCACTAACATGTACATTTCTGCATATATGGAAGATGTGGAAGGCAATATACATATACATATACATAAATGCCAATATACATATACATTTTCACATATACATTTTGTCACACATTTTCACATATACATCTCAAATTTGACTACATCAAACATTTTGACATATACATCTCAAAATTGACTACATCACACATTTTCATATATACATTCTTATTGTACTTGCTTATTTCCTTTAAAAATTAGCCCTTCATCATGATCAATGCGTACGTAACTAGTTTCGTCACGTTGTTCATCGTCACCCTTATGCCATTTCCAAAAGGAGGTAACTCGTCAAATTGATTGTATTCCTCCTCGTCCACTACATTCTCCACTCCGACAATTCTCCTTTTTCCATGAAGAACTACATGGTGTTTCTTATTTGCCGGGTCGGTTACATAGAAAATTTGAACAACTTGATTGGCGAGTACGAATGGTTCGTCTTTGTACCCGACACGTTGGAGGTCCACGGTCGTGACACCGTACTTTTCAACCTTCACCTGTGGGAGATGCACCCAACGGCAGTGAAATAAGGGGATCTTAAAAACCACATAGTCGAGCTCCCAAATCTCTTCTATGAAGCCATAGTACGAGTTTCTCGACCCATCGGTACTGAATGCATCTATGCGGACACCGCTGTTCTGGTTAGTGCTCTTGACATCCTGAGACCGCGTATAGAATGTGTACCCATTTATGTCATATCCTTGCCATGTCACAACTGTAAATGTCCGCCCTTTTGCCAACCATGTCAGCGTCTCACTCGGCGAGCTCCTAGCGATTTGCTCCTTCAACCATTGGTTGAACCAATGGTTGTGTTGCCTCATGATCCAAACATCCGGCCGCTCTGGATTCTTTTGCCGAAGCACATCCTTGTGCTGGTCCACATAAGGCGCCACTTCAGTCATGTATTGCAACACCGTGAAATGGGCTTGAGTATACGTGTCCATATCTGGAGTGATTGCTTTCCTTCCGATAGTTCCGAGACCCTTCAGCCTCCCTTCATGATGAGATTGAGGGACACCTATCGTTTGAATCTGAGCCATATAATCAACACAAAACTCAATGACCTCTTCGCTTGCATAACCTTCGACGATGCTGCCCTCCGGCCGAGAACGATTCCGTACGTAGGACTTGAGAATTCCCATGAACCTCTCAAATGGGTACATGCTACGTAGGAATACGGGCCCACACATTTTTATCTCCCACACAACGTGAACAATGAGATGGACCATGATATCGAAAAACGAAGGAGGGAAATACATTTCAAGGTGACATAGAGTCATCACCACCTCATCCTGTAGAGCATCTAGTCCTTCGGGATCGATGACCTTCTGAGCAATTGTGTTAAAGAAATAACATAGCCTCATGATTGTCTCTCGGACTTTGATCGGAAAAATATTTCTAATTGCAATAGGGAGCATCTGTGTCATCAGCACATGACAATCATGAGACTTCATGCCATTTAACTTCAAATCTTGCATCGAAACAAGTTTCTTCACGTTGCCGGAGTAACCAGACGGAACTTTGACACCATGCAAGCACTGACACAGTTCTGTTTTCTCAGCCTTGGACAGAGTGTAACACGCAGGGGGGAGGTACGTTCGTCCATTAGCAGTGCATGTCGGTGCTAACTCAGGCCTGATGTCCATGTCAGCCAAGTCAAGCCGTGCGTTGACACCGTCCTTTGTTTTATCACGGATGTTCAGTAAGAGACCAATCAAGCTGTCGCACACATTCTTTTCTACGTGCATGACGTCGATGCAGTGCCGAACATCTAGGTACTCCCAATAAGGTAAGTCCCAAATATTGATCTCTTCTTCCAGGTGTTCTTCTCATGAGCCCTCAATTTACGTCCCTTTCTGAGGACAACATCTAAATCCTTAACCATATCATAAACCTCGTGTCCCCTTAAATGCCTTGGAGCTGAACCGTCTTCCTTCTCTCCGTCAAATTGTTTCTTCATCTTGCGGTATGGGTGAGCCCTCCGAAGGAACCGGCGGTGACGCATGTAGACGGTTTTGCGTGAGTGTCTCAGCCACACACTCTCGGTACCATCTAAACAGTGAGTACAAGCTTTGGCACCTTTTGTACTATGGCCCGATAAGTTACCAAGGGCAGGATAATCATTTATTGTGCAGAACAATAAGGAGCGCAGAGTGAAGTTCTCTCGTTTGTATGCATCCCATACCTGTACCCGTTCGTTCCACAGTACTTTTAGATCTTCCACCAACGGTGCTAGGAACACATCGATATCATTCCCAGGTTGTTTTGGACCTTGGATAAGTATCGACAGCAAAATGTACTTTCGCTTTATACACAACCAAGGAGGAAGGTTATAGATGCAGAGAGTCACGGGCCATGTGCTATGTCGGCTGCTCATGCTACTGAAAGGATTCATTCCATCTGTACTCAGTCCAAACCTTATATTCCTTGGTTCTGCACCGAACTCTGCAAAACTCCTATCGATGTTTCTCTACTGCGCGGAATCAGCAAGGTGTCTTATCATTCCATCCTTCTTGCGCTCCTCCGAGTGCCAACGCAGCAGTTTTGCCTCCTTTGGATTTGCAATAAACCTTTTCAAACGGGGAATTATAGGAAAATACCATGCCACCTTAGCAGGAGATCCTTTCTTCGCCTCTGTTCCCTCGCCATCATCTGATTGATTGTTACGTTTGTATCGGGATGCGTTGCACACCGGACATACATGCATGTTTGCATACTCTTTACGGTAGAGGATACAGTCGTTCGGGCATGCATGTATTCTTTCTACTTCCATTCCCAACGGACAAAGAACCTTCTTGGCTTTATACGTGGTTTTAGGCAACTCATTTCCCTCTGGAAGCATGTCCGCTAAAAGACCTAGCAGTGCCGTGAAACTCTTATCGGACCAACCGTTGCTTGCCTTCAATTTCAATAGTTCAAGCACGGCCGACAACCTCGTATACTTGCAACCCGTGTACAAAGGTTTCTCTGAGTCCTCAATCAAGCCACGGAATTTAACATACTCTATCTCATCATAGTTCTCTTCTACATCGCGAAGCATCTGATCCAGATTATCATCGTGCAACCTAACCGAATCCGAGCCACAATCGACATCAACCGGCGGCATGTCATTCACTTCACCGGCGATATCATCCAGGGGCATATCATTCACTTCACCGGCGATGTCATCCGGGGGCATATCATTCACTTCACCGGCGATGTCATCCGGCGGCATATGATCATTCACTTCGCCATGACTGGTCCAATACGTATAATCCTTTTTGAAACCCCTCCGAATCAAGTGCGCTACAATTTGCCCTCGGTTCTTAAACATCTTCAAATTCTCGCAGTCAGTGCATTGACAGCACATATATTCCACCCCCTTATTCAACATATCCTCCTCGGCGGCTCTTATAAAAGCAGAAACGCCACTAATGTACTCTTCACTCACACGGCTCACGGCATACATCCAGCTTCGGTCCTACATTACGTACATATATAACAACTTAGTATTAAAATCTAGATTAACTAATTATAACTACATATATACCGGCCACATTTATTATATTGAGACTTAATTTGCTAGCTCAATTCATATTACAAACACAATAGCTATTATATAACCAACAATTTTGCAAATTAACCATCTTCAATAACCACTCATGGATTACTTAGACCTAAATTGTAATGCAATTAAAGAAAAAAAATAAATTTCATTACTAACCATATCTACAGCAACCAGGAAAGTCTGAATCTTCAAAGCTCAATCTCTACCTCTTCCCACCAAATTAACTGGCCTGAAATCGCCTAGCTTCCTCACGAGTGAAAAAGTGCGCAGCAGTGGCTAGATCTGGATCGAAATGATGACAGATGCGGTCTGATCAGCGCAATAAATGCCTTAGGGCATTATCACAGACAGTTTTTAACTAAAAACTGTCCGTGAATTATCACAGACGATTTTTAATTAAAAACCGTCTGTGGTAACCAGCTTATCACAGACGGTTTTTTATTAATAACTGTTGTAGCTACTGGCTAAACAGGAAGAGAAGAGGATCGATAGGAGAGGAAGAGAGCTAGATCTGGAGAGGTAGTGATAATGAGAGGATGTCCCCCCCTTTGCCCCTCCTGGGGGTTTTATATATATGAGTGGGGTAGAATGGGAAATCCCCATTCTACCCCTTAGTACTTACAAGGGATGAGGGTACATTGGTATATTTACACTGTTATATTCCTCTACACTATTGGGCCTATTACATGTTGGACTAGTTGCACGGCCCAGTCACGGGGGTTGGGCCACCCCTACAACAGTACTCCCTCGACAGCAAGCGCTGAGGTCCCGATGGGTGAGCTGACGTGATCAACCACCCCAGCCCCCCGTTCCCAGACAGCAAGCGCGAGGGTGCCGAGTGGTGAGACGTTGCAACTGGTAGCTTGCAAATCCCAGAGGCAGTGCCTATAAAGAAACTAGTGAGCCCCTGTGCTGAATACAGCGTCGTTCCGCCGAGGCGACGCCTACAAGGCGGACGGCGGAGTCGAGCGCAGGAACCGTGCCGTCCCGCCGAGGCGATGCCTACGAGGCAGACGGCGTAGTCGAGCATCGAAGACGAGTCGTCGAGCGCCGAAGACGTGCCGTCCCGCCGAGGCGATGCCTTCGAGGCGGACGGCGAAGCCGAGCGCCGAAGACGTGTCGTCGAACGCCGAAGACGTGCCGTCCCGCCGAGGCGATGCCTTCGAGGCGGACGGCGAAGCCGAGCACCGAAGACGTGTCGTCGAACGCCGAAGACGTGCCGTCCCGCCGAGGCGATGCCTACGAGGCGGACGGTGAAGCCGAGCGTCGAAGACGTGTCGTCGAGCGCCGAAGACGTGCCGTCCCGCCGAGGCGATGCCTTCGAGGCGGACGGCGAAGCCGAGCGTCGAAGACGTGCCGTCGAGCGCCGAAGACGTGCCGTCGAGCGCCGAAGACGTGCCGTCCCGCCGAGGCGATGCCTTCGAGGCGGACGGCGAAGCCGAGCGCCGAAGACGTGTCGTCGAACGCCGAAGACGTGTCGTCGAACGCCGAAGACGTGTCGTCTCGCCGAGGCGATGCCTACGAGGCGGACGGCGAAGCCGAGCGTCGAAGACGTGTCGTCGAGCGCCGAAGACGTGCCGTCCCGCCGAGGCGATGCCTTCGAGGCGGACGGCGAAGCCGAGCGCCGAAGACATGTCGTCGAACGCCAAAGACGTGCCGTCGAGCGCCGAAGACGTGCCGTCGAGCGCCGAAGACGTGCCGTCGAGCGCCGAAGACGTGTCGTCGAGCGCCGAAGATGTGCCGTCCCGCCGAGGCGATGCCTTCGAGGCGGACGGCGAAGCCGAGCGTCGAAGATGTGTCGTCGAGCGCCGAAGACGTGCCGTCCTGCCAAGGCGATGCCTACGAGGCGGACGGCGACAGTTCCGTTCCCCTACCTTTTAAAAATACCTTTTAAAAACAGTGCCCGCGGAGAGCGGGCGCTTGCAGCGTAGGCCGAAGGCGCTATGCGCGCGGAGGCAGGGAGGCGAGAGCGCCGTTCCCCTACCTTTTAAAAAACAGTGCCAGCGGAGAGCGGGCGCTTGCAGAGTAGGCCGAAGGCGCTACGCGCGCAGAGGCAGGGAGGCGAAGCCGCCGTCCCCCTACCTTTTAAAAACAGTGCCCGCGGAGAGCGGGCGCTTGCAGCGTAGGCCGAAGGCGCTACGCGCGCGGAGGCTAGGAGGCGAAACCGCCGTTCCCCTACCTTTTAAATACAGTGCCCGCGGAGAGCGGACGCTTACGGCGTAGGCCGAGGGCACTACGCACGTCGAGGTAGAGAGGCGAAGGCGTCGTTCCCCTACCTTCAAAAATGGTGCCCGCGGAGAGCGGGCGCTTGCGACGTAGGCCGAGGGCACTACGCGCGCGGAGACAGGGAGGCGAAGCCGCCGTTCCCCTCCCTTTTAAAAACAGTGCCCGCGGAGAGCGGGCGCTTTCAGCGTAGGCCGAAGGCGCTACGCGCGCGGAGGCAGGGAGGCGAAGCCGCCGTTCCCCTACCTTTTAAAAACAGTGCCCGCGGAGAGCGGGCGCTTACGGCGTAGGCCAAGGGCACTACGCGCGCGGAGGTAGGGAGGTGAAGCCGCCGTTCCCCTACCTTTTAAAAACAGTGCCCGCGGAGAGCGGGCGCTTACGGCGTAGGCCAAGGGCACTACGCGCGCGGAGGCAGGGTGGCGAAGCTGCCGTTCCCCTACCTTTTAAAAACAGTGCCCGCGGAGAGCGGGCGCTTGCGACATAGGCTGAAGGCGCTACGCGCGCGGAGGCAGGTAGGCGAAGCCGCCGTTCCCCTACCTTTTAAAAACAGTGCCCGCGGAGAGCGGGCGCTTACGGCGTAGGCCGAGGGCACTACGCACGCCGAGGTAGAGAGGCGAAGGCGCCGTTCCCCTACCTTCAAAAATGGTGCCCGCGGAGAGCGGGCGCTTGCGACGTAGGCCAAGGGCACTACGCGCGGAGGCAGGGAGGCGAAGCCGCCGTTCCCGTACCTTTTAAAAACAGTGCCCGCGGAGAACGGGCGCTTGCGACGTAGGCCGAAGGTGCTACATGCGCGGAGGCAGGGAGGCGAAGGCGTCGTTCCCCTACCTTTTAAAAACAGTGCCCGCGGAGAGCGGGCGCTTACGGCGTAGGCCGAGGGCACTACGCGCGCGGAGGCAGGGAGGCTAAGCCGCCGTTCCCCTACCTTTTAAAAACAGTGCCCGCGGAGAGCGGGCGCTTGCGACGTAGGCCGAGGGCACTACGCGCGCCGAGGTAGAGAGGCGAAGACGCTGTTCCCCTACCTTCAAAAACGGTGCCCGCGGAGAGCGGGCGCTTGCGACGTAGGCCGAGGGCACTACGCGCGCGGAGGCAGGGAGGCGCAGCCGCCGTTCCCCTATCTTCAAAAGGAGTGCACGCGGTGCACTCCCTGGTGCGTCACGCGCGAAGGCACGATATCCTGGTGGTGCGTCGCTAAAGCGGCGCACTCCCTGGTGTCTCGACCGTCGTGCAATTTTTATACTCCGTAGAGTGCGTGGGATCAACATCCACGTCTTTTTTATACTCCGGAGAGTACGCATGGGGACAACATCCATGCGTGCGCGGAGTCCGCGTCTTGTTTATACTCAGTAGAGTGCGCAGCGAGAACATCCGCGTCTTATTTATACTCCGTAGAGTGCGCGCGGAGGCGTCCCCCCGCGGCGTCTTATTTTAGAGTCCGTAGACTGGCGCGTGCGGAGGCGGACCTCGACGTCATGACTTCTTTATAGTCCGGAGACTCGCGCGTGCGGAGGAATGCCTCGACGGTCACGTCTTTTTTAGAGTCCGTAGACTGGCGCGTGCGGAGGCGGACCTCGACGCTACGACTTCCTTTATAGTCTGGAGACTCGCGCGTGTGGAGGAATGCCTCGACGGTCACATCTTTTTTAGAGTCCGTAGACTGGCGCGTGCGGAGGCGGACCTCGACGCTACGACTTCCTTTATAGTCCGGAGACTCGCGCGCGCAGAGGAATGCCTCGACAGTCACGTCTTTTTTAGAGTCCGTAGACTGGCGCGTGCGGAGGCGGACCTCGACGCCACGACTTCATTTAGAGTCCGTGGACTGGTGCGCACGAGGGCGTCCCCCCGTTGCGTCTTCTTTATACTCCGTAGAGTGCGTTAGGAGGCGGACCTCGACGCTACGTCTTATTTAGAGTCCGTGGACTGACGCGTGCGGAGGCGGACCTCGACGCTACGACTTCTTTATAGTCCGTAGACTCTCGCGTGCGGAGGCGAACCTCGACGCTACGTCTTATTTAGAGTCCGTGGACTGGCGCGTGCGGAGGCGGACCTCGACGCTACGACTTCTTTATAGTCCGTAGACTCTCGCGTGCGGAGGTGAACCTCGACGCTACGTCTTATTTAGAGTCCGTAGACTGACGCATGCGGAGGCAAGCTCAACGCTACGTCTTATTTTAGACTCCGTAGAGTACGCCGACGCTCGAGGCAATCGTGCGATTTAAATAAACGAACAAATAAATAAATAAATAAAAAGAGGACCAAAACAGAGACTACGAGGAAATGGCCGAAGACTTGCGACAACAAAATGCTCCAGAATGCCATACAAGAAAAGCATTTTACGCTGCGGTAGCCCAAAACGGGCCAAAACCGAAGGAGCAAATGCGGCCAAATCAAATACTCTGAGAAAAAACTGTAGCCTCAATAAATGATACGATGGATAACCATTTATTTTTGACGTGCCGTGGCGCCGTGAGTGGGGGTGGAGGCACCGTCAAGGACGAGGGCGTCGTCCAGCTGAGACCCTGGTGGAGCGGCGCCTGGAATCCCTGGACGCCCTTGCCGCTGAGTATGGTCGACGACGAGCTTGATGCATGGGCCATGCAGGTGATATCCCATGAAGACGCCGCGGTCGAAGTAGGTCTTCGCATCATCGTAGAAGTGAGCGAAGGCCGGAGCCCTGCTTCGACAGTGCGGAGACGTCACTGCCACGCTGAGGCCAACGCCGGTCTTCATCAGTGCGGAGGCTTGCGGACGTCGCGGTCGAAGTGGGTCTTCGCATCATCGTAGAAGCGAGCGAAGGCCGGAGCCCTGCTTCGACAGCGCGGAGACGTCACTGCCACGCTGAGGCCAACGCCGGTCTTCATCAGTGCGGAGGCTTGCGGACGTCGCGGTCGAAGTGGGTCTTTGCATCGTCGCCGAAGCGAGCGGAGGCCGGAGCCCAGCTTCGACAACGCGGAGACGCCACTGCCACGCTGAGGCCAACGCCGGTCTTCATCAGTGCGGAGGCTTGCGGACGTCGCGGTCGAAGTGGGTCTTCGCGTCGTCGCCGAAGCGAGCGGAGAGCGAAGATGCAGCACTGGCTGAAGCGCCGATGGTCTCAAGCCGCAACCGATGTCCGCGATTCCTCCTCTGTGGCCGTCGGCGTTGGCACTTTGCGCGTCCTCCCGCGGTAGCACGCCGGCGATCCGAACGGCCGGTGGATCCTCCTGGGCGGCGTGGATTCTACAGGGCGGCTTCCCTGAGTTCTTCTCCCACCCGCACTTCCGCTGCTGCCGCCAACGCCCTGCGATGCAGAAGGCCGCCATTCCGCGACAGCGTGAAGATGAACGGGGTCGGAGCCGAGAGGCCCGGCCATGTTGGCGAAGTCCCGGCGGATGCTCCGAGTGGAGGCCTCGGAGCCGTTCTTTCCTGAGACGCGCGCCGCAGCACCCTCGCTCGCGGTCGACAGCTCGAGTCACGCACCTGCATGTGGCTCCACGCATGTCCGGGAGAGCACCGCCCACCGGAGCCTGGGACCTCCGACGCCCAATCAAAGAGATCGGCGTAGCTTTGGCCTTGGGCGTGCGGAGAGGTGCTGGCGAAGCTAGCTCCGCTTGGGTTTGGCTCCTTGATGATGGCACGTACGTAGTGAAGCTCGCCCGCACGGCCCGGCACGGCGGAGACCTCGACAACGCGGAGGCTCTTTCGCATGCGGAGACGGGTGGCGCCCGGTGCGCGCAGAGGTCCTGACGGCGCATACCTGTGCTGCACCGAGGCCGCAGCTGCGGGAGACTTCGACGCCGGAGAGTTGCGACCTCGTCTGAGCGGAGCCCGCTTCATCTGTGCAGAGTCCGCGGTCGGGGAGGTCCTCGTCCGGGCGGAGACGAGTCGCGCGGAGTCCAGCACAAACGAGCCGAAGGCGCGCAGGCTAACCCGCGGGGAAGCCGAGACATCCTTTCCCTGGATGAAGACGTCATCGCCGAGCTGCAATGGCTGCGGTTCATGCCTGTTGGCGCAGAGGCTCCCCCAGGCCACCCGGACAAACCCCGTTGATGACGCGAGGGCCGCCACCCAGGCAGACGCCGCCGCGGAGTCCTCGGTTCAGGTGGGCATCCTTCGTGCGGTGTCTATGCGCGGGGGTTCGCGGACCAAGGAGTGCGACCGGCAAGCCAGCACGCACGCGGGTCGGACTTCGCCGACTTTGCCGTTACGGACACACTACCATCGCAGAGGCCATTGCGTGGGTGGGGGCAGCCAAGAAATACATCAGTCCATCCATCGCGTGGAGCCTGCATACGATAAGGATTGCGTATGGATGGGTAGATGCCTTGTACATGCATACGTATCCTTCACGCGTACGTGTCCTTCATGCACACGTAAGGTCCCATGGACATTACATGCAGGCGTGAAGGATTTCCTAGGACACATGCATGCATGAATTATTTCTTCTGCCCAGGAAAGGTCAGGGCGTCATGGCGAAGTCCCGTGTCTCAGCGTGGGGGTGCGCGCGAAGACAGGCGTGAAGCCGTCGAAGGCTCGTCGCGGAGGTTCGAAGTCACGCGGACGATTCGCGCGGAGGCTCGACGACATGACGTGGAGACCGGGGACTTCACAGGCCTGCACGGAGCCGACTCGTGGAGGCCTCAGGCGGAGGCTTGATGGCGTGGCGCGTAGACCAGGGACCTCGCGGGCCTGCACGGAGCCGACTCGCGGAGGCCTCGCGCGGAGGCTCGATGGCGTGGCGCGGAGACCGGGGACCTCGCGGGCCTGCCCGGAGCCGACTCGCGGATGCCTCGCGCGGAGGTTCGATGGCGTGGCGCGGAGAGCGGGGGCCTCGCGGGCCCGCATGGAGTCGACTCGCGGAGGCCTGGCGGTGGCCGATGGCGCGCTGGTTCCTCAACTTGATTTCCTTCCTACACGCCTGTGTGCTCACCGAGTCCTACGTGCATGCGGTTGCCGACGAGAATACCCGTATGGACCTGAAGCTTGTGCCTGCACGCATGGAGCTTGTGTTTGGATATGCATGAAGGGATATATACACAGCTAAAGGAATGCGCGTAGGCTACGAAAGCAGAAAACAAAACTTTTCTACCGCGCACACCAGGACATCATGCTAAGAGGGATCATGGATCGTTACCACTAGACGCGCAGCGCAGCGGAAGAAGAGTTGGAGAAGCCGATCCAACCACGCGCGTCGAGGTAGTAGTGCAAGTAGCCGATCGTCTCGAACGGGTCGTCTCCTCCACGCGATCAACCACACCACGAACAGATCCAATCTGTAGGTTGTTGATGCCGATCAACGCTGCAACTAGCAGCGCCTCCACCGGTATCCACACGTCCGGGGCTGGAACGCCGATCGCAAGTGTACCAGCACTCGCGAGCGGCTAGGGTTTGGCTCGGGAGGTGGCGGCTAGGGTTTGGCTCGGGATGAACAGAAGCATGCACCCCTTAGCCCCTCGCCTCCATATATATAGACCTCCTCACTTGGGCCTCGTGGACCGAGGCCCAATAGGAGTCTATCCGGATCTCTATCCGAATTGAGCCCACATCCGAATCACATTCGAATTAGTGTTCCAACCCGTTAAGTGTGCGACCCTGTAGGTTCACGTATACTTGGTCGCGACCTGGAAACGCCTTTCCGATCACCATGTTAATAGCGGCCTCTAGTAAGACATATTAACCCCAAAGTATACGTAAAGATCATATCGGCTGAACCTGTAATATTCTCATGTACGAATCCCTTTGCCTCACGATATAGATTAAGCTTAAGGCGAGACCTGTGTCATCCTCTTAATAGCTCTATCACTCTCTCGATTCCGTGATGGATTATAAACTCGTGATTGACTCCTCAATCACCTTGGCATGGCTATGCACTTTCATAATCCATTACATCGAGGGGCCCAGAGATATCTCTCCCATAAGGAGGGGCAAATTCTATCTTGATCATTCACATCCCACTACATGTTTCATGGGAAACCCAAAGACTACTTTTATGACTACCCAGTTACGGAGTAGTGTTTAGTAGTCCCAAAATAAGCTACTACGCATGTTGGGAAACATGATGATCTCAAGTCTAAGGATTCCACATAAACACTACTTGAGACCAACTGATGACACATGGAATCTCTGCAGTGTCTCATGGCGGGTCTATCCAACATATGTTCACTAACACATGTCCATATTATTGATTTGGTATCTCCATACCATGATCCATGAGACATGATCATCAATCAATACATATGCTGATCTTTGAATCATATTTGTTCCTCATATGATATATAATCAGGGATCATTTAGAAATAGCAACATTTTGGCATTAAGAGTCTCATGAATAAGTCACATACTCATTGATCAATAATGATAATGTCTATTTCAAGGAACAAAGCAGTGTATCATAAACATAGTATGTGATATATTCAACATCTCCATGTTGCCTCTAGGGCATATCACCAACAGCTTCTTACGCAGTTCGCGCCGCGGAGTCTGACGGCGGCGTGCGCGGAGATGCGGGGTCGCAGGTCCCAATTCTCCCGGCAGTACGTGTCGACGCCGTAGCTCCTGCACTCCTCCCGCGTGGCCGATGGTGCCATTCATCCGGTTCGCCCCACTGCGCGGAGGCATCGGCCTGTGCCACGCAATCAACCTCGTGGATCTGGGCGATTCGACTGGATCTACTCGACACTGCCGCCGATGGCCCGCAAGACGGTACTGACACCATGAATAAAGCAGTGTGCTCCCAGGAATCGAAAAGATCAGAGAGGAAGATAGGTAAATGTTACAGTACAAACGATGGGAGAAAACACGAAAATGCTTTGAGCGAATCGACAGAAAAGATCCAAAACCGTTCCTGTTGTAGCTACGGGCTAAACAGGAAGAGAGGGACTGGTAGAAGGAGAAGAGGAGAGCTGGAGCCATGGGATGGATGGTGAGAATGAGAGGAGGATCTCCCCCTCCTGCCCCTCCTGGGGGCTTATATATATGAGTGGGGTAGAATGGGAAATCCCCATTCTACCCCTTAGTACTTACAAAGGATGAGGGTACATTGGTATATTTACACTGGTATATACCTCTACACTATTGGGCCTATTACATGTTGGACTAGTTGCACGGCCCAGTCACGGGGAGTTGGGCCACCCCTACAACAGTACTCCCTCGACAGCAAGCGCTGAGGTCCCGATGGGCGAGCTGACGTGATCAACCACCCCAGCCCCCCGTTCCCCGCCAGCAAGCGCGAGGGTGCCGATGCAACTGGTAGCTCGCAGACCGTAGAGGCAATGCCTACGAAGAAATCAGTGAACCCCAGAGGCGGACAACGGAGTCGAGCGCTGAAGACGTGCCGCCCCGCCGAGGCGATGCCTCCCAGGCGGGCGGCGGAGTCCAGCGCTTAAGATGTGACGTCGAGCGCCGAAGACGTGCCGCCCTGCCGAGGCGATGCCTCCCAGGTGGGCGGCGGAATCCAGCGCCGAAGACGCGACGTCGAGCGCCGAAGACGTGCCGCCCCACCGAGGCGATGCCTCCCAGGCGGGCGGCGGAGTCCAGCGCCGAAGATGCGATGTCGAGCACCGATGACGTGACATCGAGCGCCGAAGACGTGCCGCCCCGCCGAGACGATGCCTCCCAGGCGGGCGGCGGAGTCCAGTGCCGAAGACGTGCCGCCCTGTCGAGGCGATGCCTCCTAGGCGGGCGGCGGAGTCCAGCGCCGTTCCCCTACCTTCAAAAAGAGTGCCCGCGGAGGGCGGGCGCTTGCAGCGTAGGCCGAAGGCACTACGGGCACGGAGGCAGGGAGGCGTCGCCGCCGTTCCCCTACCTTCAAAAAGAGTGCCCGCGGAGGGCGGGCGCTTGCAGCGTAGGCCGAAGGCACTACGGGCACGGAGGCAGGGAGGCGTCGCCGCCGTTCCCCTACCTTCAAAAAGAGTGCCCGCGGAGGGCGGGCGCTTGCAGCGTAGGCCGAAGGCACTACGCGCGCGGAGGCAGGGAGGCGTCGCCGCCGTTCCCCTACCTTCAAAAAGAGTGCCCGCGGAGGGCGGGCGCTTACAGCGTAGGCCGAAGCCACTACGCACCCGGAGGCAGGGAGGCGTCGCCGCCGTTCCCCTACCTTCAAAAAGAGTGCCCGCGGAGGGCGGGCGCTTGCAGCGTAGGCCGAAGGCACTACGGGCACGGAGGCAGGGAGGCGTCGCCGCCGTTCCCCTACCTTCAAAAAGAGTGCCCGCGGAGGGCGGGCGCTTGCAGCGTAGGCCGAAGGCACTACGCGTGCGGAGGCAGGGAGGCGTCGCCGCCGTTCCCCTACCTTCTAAAAAGAGTGCCCGCGGAGGGCGGGCGCTTGCAGCGTAGGCCGAAGGCACTACGCGCACGGAGGCAAGGAGGCGTCGCCGCCGTTCCCCTACCTTCAAAAAGAGTGCCCGCGGAGGGCGGGCGCTTGCGGCATAGGCCGAGGGCGCTATGCGCGCGGAGGCAGGGAGGCGGAGCCGCCGTTCCCCTACCTTCTAAAAAGAGTGCCCGCGGGGAGCGGGCGCTTGCGGCATAAGCCGAGTGCGCTATGCGCGCGGAGGTAGGGAGGCGGAACTGCCGTTCCCCTACCTTCTAAAAACTCACGGTGCACTCCCTAGTGCAACGCGCACGAGGGCGCGATATCCAAGTGGCGCGCCGCTTTAAGCAAGGCACTCCCTAGTGTCTCGGCCATGTAGCAATTTTTTTACTCCGTAGAGTGCGTGAGAACTTCAACCACGTCTATTTATACTCCGGAGAGTACGTGCGGGGGGCGATGCCCACACGTGCGCGGGACATCCGCATCTTGTTTATACTCGGTAGAGTGCGCAGGGAAAACATCCGCGTCTTATTTATAGTCCGTAGACTCGCGCGTGCGGAGGTATGCCTCGACGCTACGTCTTATTTAGAGTCCGTAGACTGTCGCGTGCGGAGCTAGGCTCAACGCTACGACTTTCTTTATAGTACGGAGACTCGCGCGTGCGGAGGCGAACCTCGACGCTACGTTTTATTTAGAGTCCGTAGACTGGAGCGTGCGGAGCTAGGCTCAACGCTACGTCTTATTTATACTCCGTAGAGTGCGCGCGAGGGCGTCCCCCCGCTGTGTCTTATTTAGTGTCCATAGACTGGCGCGTGCGGAGCTAGGCTCAACACTACGACTTTCTTTATAGTCCGGAGACTCGCGCGTGCGGAGGCGAACCTCGACGCTACGTCTTATTTAGAGTCCGTAGACTGGCGCGTGCGGAGCTACGCTCAACGCTACGACTTTCTTTATAGTCCGGAGACTCGCGCATGCGGAGGCGAACCTCGACGCTACGTCTTATTTAGAGTCCGTAGACTGGCGCGTGCGGAGCTAGGCTCAACGCTACGACTTTCTTTATAGTCCGGAGACTCGCGCTGCGGAGGCGAACCTCGACGCTACGTCTTATTTAGAGTCCGTAGACTGGCGCGTGCGGAGCTAGGCTCAACGCTACGACTTTCTTTATAGTCCGGAGACTCGCGCTGCGGAGGCGAACCTCGACGCTACGTCTTATTTAGAGTCCGTAGACTGGCGCGTGCGGAGCTAGGCTCAACGCTACGACTTTCTTTATAGTCCGGAGACTCGCGCGTGCGGAGGCGAACCTCGACGCTACGTCTTATTTAGAGTCCGTAGACTGGCGCGTGCGGAGCTAGGCTCAACGCTACGACTTTCTTTATAGTCCAGAGACTCGCGCGTGCGGAGGCGAACCTCGACGCTACGTCTTATTTAGAGTCCGTAGACTGGCGCGTGCGGAGCTAGGCTCAACGCTACGACTTTCTTTATAGTCCGGAGACTCGCGCGTGCGGAGGCGAACCTCGACACTACGTCTTATTTAGAGTCCGTAGACTGGCGCGTGCGGAGCTAGGCTTAACGCTACGTCTTATTTATACTCCGTAGAGTGCGCGCGAGGGCGTCCCCCCGCTGCGTCTTATTTAGAGTCCGTAGACTGGCGCGTGCGGAGCTAGGCTCAACGCTACGACTTTCTTTATACTCCGCGGAGTACGTCGAGGCACGAGGCCGTCGTGCGATTTAAAGCGCAAACAACGATCAAAATAGAGGCGACAAAGAAATGGCCGAAGACTCGCAGCAGCAAAATGCTCCGGAATGCGGTAGCAGGAAAGCATGTGACACTACGGTGGCCCAGAACAGGTCAAAACCAGAGAAGCAAACACGGCCGAATCAAATGACCTCATACTGGAACTACAGACGCGGAAAATGATATTATGAAAAACCATTGTCGCGGATGTAATGTAGTATGAGGCCATGCTGCCTGAGTGTGCGCACGGAGCAAATACTCTAAGCGCATGCGTGAGTACATGGGTGTATACGTGACGTACCTAAACACATGCACGCCATGCAGCATGACTCCGAGGTCTTCAATGGAGCGGAGCCCGCGGTCGGAGTGGCCTTCGCCCGTGCGGAGCCCATGCCGGGGGAAGGAGTCAACAACGCGGGGAGCTCCACCTAGGCGGACTTCACCCCGCGCGGACTTCGTCTGGCCAGGGTCCACGAAGCAAAAACTCGACGAAGACTCCATCGCGAAAACTGCGGAGCTGGTGGCTCAGCGGAGGCTTGGCGCGGAGAGTGCGGAGCGGGGACTCGATACGGAGAGTGCGGAGCGGAGGCTCGGTGTTGCTCGGGGTTTGCGAGGAAGGAACCTAGCACAGGGACGACGGAGCTAGCGACTTGATGTCGCGACAGCCCAGAAGAACTGAAGGTCCCCAGCACCGAGCATCCCGCGCTTCACCAGCTCCACCGCGCACCCCACGCACGCCCGCGTCCCGTAGTCCGGTATCACCTCCTCGAAGGCATCACCTCCTCGAAGAGCATCATTGGCCGAGTCCGGGTGGAGCCAGCGGGGGCGTCGCGGAGCCGCATGAGGGCGCGGAGACGTGATGAACTCCGACTACGCGGAGCTGCTGAGGCTTCACGAAGCTCGTCGACGCGGAGGCTGTCACGAAGGTTGGCGCGGAGCCCGGATGGAGCCAGCGAGGGCGTCGCGGAGGCCGCCGCTAGCGCAGAGCCTCGCTCTGCAGTTAGCCTATGCTGCATGCACACCTGGAATTGGCGCCTTCGTATCGCCTGCATGCACCTTGGATTCGGGCGCGGCCTCCGCGCACCTCGCTCGAGGAGACTTCACCAGGACGTCACCAACGTGGGGCTCGGAGGAGACTTCGCCAGGACGTCACCAACGTGGGGCTCGGAGGAGACTTCGCCAGGACGTCACCAACGTGGGGCTCGGAGGAGACCTCGCCGGGACTTCGCCGGAGTGTCACCGACGTGGGGCTCGAAGGAGACTTCGCCAGGACGTCACCAACGTGGGGCTCGGAGGAGACCTCGCCGGGACTTCGCCGGAGTGTCGCCGACGTGGGGCTCGGAGGAGACTTCGCCAGGACGTCACCAACGTGGGGCTCGGAGGAGACTTCGCCAGGACGTCACCAACGTGGGGCTCGGAGGAGACTTCGCCAGGACGTCACCAACGTGGGGCTCGGAGGAGACCTCGCCGGGACTTCGCCGGAGTGTCGCCGACATGGGGCTCGGAGGAGACTTCGCCAGGACGTCACCAACGTGGGGCTCGGAGGAGACTTCGCCAGGACGTCACCAACGTGGGGCTCGGAGGAGACCTCGCTGGGACTTCGCCGGAGTGTCGCCGACGTGGGGCTCGAAGGAGACTTCGCCAGGACGTCACCAACGTGGGGCTCGGAGGAGACCTCGCGAGGACCATGCCGGGACGTCAGCGACATGGGGTCCGGTGCATACGTAGGAGCGTAGGCGAGGCCCCGCTTGGTACGCCGTACGCGGGCGGCCGAGGACCTGATGACACTTCGCAGAGGGGCGCCATGCATGGATGCTTCGGGGAAGGATCGGCTGCTCCCACCGTGCGCCTACGAGCGGAGACCAGCTGCCATGCCGGACATTGGACGATGACGCCGCTACACCCGGGAGGGCCGACACGATGAGTCGCAGCGAAAGCAGCGGCGTGGAGGCTCGACGTGGCGACTTCACAGCCTGATAGTGCAGCTACGGAGGCCGGCACTGAGCTTTGCGGAGCCGTCAGGCGAGGCGGCAGCCGGCCCCTCCCTCTCTGCTCTTGGAGGCGAGGCGCTCAACGAGCTCCTAGGCGCAGGCGTCGCTGCACTTATCGCCGTTGGAGTCGAAGACGCAGGGAGCCGCCGTGACCTCGTCGGCGCTGCCTCCAGCTCGAGGTCGCTCGGGGTCGAGCGAGGTCCTGCACGGAGACTAGATACGGGGCGCCGGGCGGCTGCGCGGAGAGTAGCAGTGGAGGCGGTGCATCCTTCGGCGAGCGCGGAGAGCCGGTGGAGGCCGACCTCCCTCTCCGAGTGCGCTACCTGCGAGCTTATGCTGCAGCGCGGGGACGAGCTTCGGCAGCGCGGAGGCGAGGTCTGGGCTCAGCTTCGGCAGCGCGGAGACAAGCTTCAGCAGCGCGGAGGCGAGGTCTGGGCTCAGCTTCGGCGGCGCGGAGACGAGCTTCGGCAGCGCGGAGGCCTCGAGCCGGGGACTTCGGAGACCAGGGACTTCGCGGCGGGAGACTTCGGCAACCGGGGCGCGGAGTCGCTGCATCCTGGCTAGGAGAATCCTGCTGCCAAGCTACCCAAGAACACCTCCCAACCAAATCCGTCAAATCTGGATCTACACAAAAAATGAGAGCTCACAACACTTCTGTCATACCAAATCGAACAGGCTGGCAACAAGATGAACTTATCTGCGATCCTTGCGCAGCTTCTCGCCCAGTCCCCACGGACGGCGCCATCTGTTGTAGCTACGGGCTAAACAGGAAGAGAGGGACTGGTAGAAGGAGAAGAGGAGAGCTAGAGCCATGGGATGGATGGTGAGAATGAGAGGAGGATCTCCCCCTCCTGCCCCTCCTGGGGGCTTATATATATGAGTGGGGTAGAATGGGAAATCCCCATTCTACCCCTTAGTACTTACAAAGGATGAGGGTACATTGGTATATTTACACTGGTATATACCTCTACACTATTGGACCTATTACATGTTGGACTAGTTGCACGGCCCAGTCACGGGGGGTTGGGCCACCCCTACAACAGTTCCCTTTTCTTACCTCTCGTTGAGTGCTAGAGAAATCCTTTCCACACGCAACTTCTAGTCGTCCCCACGGACGGTGCCATCTGTTGTAGCTACTGGCTAAACAGGAAGAGAAGGGGATCGATAGGAAAGGAAGAGAGCTAGATCTGGAGACGTAGTGATAATGAGAGGATGTCCCCCCCTTGCCCCTCCTGGGGGTTTTATATATATGAGTGGGGTAGAATGGGAAATCCCCATTCTA
This sequence comes from Dendrocalamus latiflorus, assembly GCA_017311315.1. Taxonomy (NCBI): domain Eukaryota; kingdom Viridiplantae; phylum Streptophyta; class Magnoliopsida; order Poales; family Poaceae; genus Dendrocalamus; species Dendrocalamus latiflorus. The sequence continues at coordinate 269,088 of CM029609.1, forward strand.
CCCCTTAGTACTTACAAGGGATGAGGGTACATTGGTATATTTACACTGTTATATTCCTCTACACTATTGGGCCTATTACATGTTGGACTAGTTGCACGGCTCAGTCACGGGGGGTTGGGCCACCCCTACAACAATAACCGTCTGTGATAATCCATTTTCCCGCCACAAATACCACAGACGGCCTCCAAATTACAACCGTCTGTAATAGTGTTCATGAACGCTTCGTGTTTCGATCGTCTAATTAACGTCTCTCGATCGTTATACGAAGCGTCTATATCATTAATGTTTGGGTATACGAACCGTCTATGCTAAAGGTTAAATATGCGCGCCTAATCCAGGTCTCTTCTACGTACGTACAAATGGCTTCTAGTACTATTCTTGTGATCATCTCCTTCCTCTCATCTGTTCATCATGAATTGTTCGGCCAGAACCTTACACAGGCGGCCAGCAATTTGCGTCTGGAGCAGCTTCTCCGCACACGCCCTGCTCTCCTTCCCCGACTTTCTTGCATCCGTCAGCTCGACCTGATCATTCGCCGTCGGCGGAGGCGTCTCGCTGCCGCTCAAGAAAGGGAAACAGCCCTTACCCTGGTTCTTCTCCACAATGTACGCAAAGCGGAAGAAGCTCTACACGCATTGGAGAGACTGATGGATAGCCTTGCCGATCAAGCAGAAACGGCAGAATCTGAGGAATCTTATAATGCTATCCTCTACGAGATTATGGGCTATGCTACTGATTATTTGCCCAGGCTGGAGGAGGAAGTGCTGAGGACAAGGACAATCTTAACGGCGTTCAAGAAGTCAGTGGCTGATCCTCCAAGTCCCAAAGTCGAAGAAGAAGCGTATGAAGCCCAAAAGATTACAATCTGGGAAACTCTTTACCTGTGCGACTTTTGTAGTAAATTTACCTCTAATTGAAACTAATAAATTTTCCTTTAATTTGTGATCTCTTGTCTCAGTAGTTCTGTAGTTAAGTTATTAAAAGCAATGTGTATAACGTACTTATATATTAACCTCTGATCATGAACAGAATATGACAGAAGGGACATCACAGACGGTTCTTGTTAAAAACCGTCTGTGAACATTCACAGACGGTTCTTAACAACAACCGTCTGTGATAGTCCACACAACACAGACAGTTTTTAATAACAAACCGTCTGTGATAATCCCAGATTATCACAGACGGTTTTTAATAAAAACCGTCTGTGATACTTTAGTATCACAGACGGTTCATCGGTAAGAACCGTCTGTGATACTCGTTTTATCCGACGCCACTAACATAGACGGTGTCCAAATTAAAACCGTCTGTGTTAGTGTTGATCACAGACGGTTTGACATAACCGTCTGCGATTGACCATCTACTATTGGCCTTTCTGTAGTAGTGTTGGTTGGACTTAGTCAAATTCTTCTAGATTTGGCATGATCAATCAACCAAATACACAACCATCATAAGGACTTAGCCAAATTCCTACAAAACTTGCCTGAAATCTCAAAAAGGGGTGGTGACTTCACCAAAACAACCCAGGGGTCATTATACCCCACCTATACACACCCTACCAAACAACTTACCAAATCTCAATTCAACCAAATCCAACCTCAATTCAGTCAACCAAACAACTGGGCCTGGGCCAAGTAAACCAAACTGGTTGTGCCTGGACCATTTGATTGGGCCTGGCTGGGGTTCATCCAGGTACCAAACGTTCCCATACTAAATACTAATGATGGGCTACATATTGGGCTAATAGGCTACGAGAGTGGGAAGGGATTAAGGGAGTGCTGGCCGCGCCCCAAGCTGGCCCATGTAAAACTTTTTTAGGCTGTATATATGAGTGATACCTAGGCTTTTTCATTTCCAGGCCTCTAGATGCCATGTCCCCCGTACGACGATCGAGCGCTCCTATTGACCCCAACGATCGCGAAGCTCGCAGCACGCGTGGTAGTAGGGGTGGATATCGAGTCGGCTCAATTTGGCTTAGCTCGTGAAGACTTGTTAGGGAGGAGGCTCAGTTTGGCTCAGTTCATTAAACCAACAAGCTAAAAGAGAAGCTCGGCTCGGTTCTTTGACAAGCTCGAGCTCGACTTGTTAGGCTCACTAGGCTCGTTAGGTGGAATATGCAAATTGCATAATATAATGCAATTATGGAACCAGTCAGCTCATATGACTGAGTTATTACTGACTACCATAAGCATATATCTGTTAGCAAAAACAAAGAAACCCTTAATCTACTGCCTACTGTGCATAATCAAAACATTATTAAAATTGAACATATTCTGTTTTAACTTTTGAGTGTCTTTAACTTTTCTTTTTATGTTTCAGTTTTGTTTTTCCGAATGATAACTTCTATGACTTCTAGAGTGACAGTAAAACCTATACAATAGTAATCTTATGACTGAAATTACATCAAAAAGAAAGAGCATGTAACTTAGTATGTTCATAACAAAGTAAGAAAAACTTGAGTTCCAGTATGAGAATAAATGGCATCCAATGGTTTCCTTTCCGTAGGTGAAATTAACAGAGAAAAGAGTAACATGCACTTTAATAATACCTCTCAGTGACAAAAGAGATGTGAAAATTGGAATGCATATATACTACTACTACTACTGTCGTACTGAGCCGTTCACATCGTGATGGCCTGGAGACGCTGCTGAGCTAGGCTGACTGAGCCTTCCGAGTCTAGCGAGCAGCTTGCGAGCCTTCTCGGCTCGGCTCATTAAAGGATCAAGCTGAAACCTTGGATCGGCTTGGCTCGTTTGTGCCACGAGCCGAGGCTTCAACGGGTCGAGCCAACTCACGAGCCTTAAGCTTTTTGGCCACCCCTACGTGGTAGCGCATGGTGACAACACGCTACCATGCACGCGGAAATGTTATCGTCGAAGAAAAGATTACCCCACGTTAGATTAAAATGATGAACAAGAGTAAGGAGACATCAGCTAGGGTTTTTTTTTTGCCTTAAAGTTGGTTTATGTTTGTACTGTCTATAGTAACTAGTGTTTAAACGGTGTGTTTTTCCAAGACGAGGTCTATATAAAATTTGTAGTAGATAGTGTACTAAGTTTAGTTATACTGACCAAAATCGCATATGACTATTTTTCTCTACGTACTATCTCTTACGGACATCTAGAATTTAAATATTTAAGGTATAAATTATAAGCCATAAGTCTAAAAGAACCCTGCGGATATCAATGATTTAGTGCATGCATCAGCACAAGTAAGCCCATGGACAATGTTACCGGTGCCACATTCTCCGCTTCGCTGCCATCTCACACAGATACCAGATTTGTTTTTTCCACTCCAGGTTTTAGCACATGTTTCACTTTTCTTGTGGGACCCACCATGTAATAATAAACCGACACCCCTCTCTCGCAAATCTCTCTCGGCCTTGTTGTGTGCCATCCTTGCATCTCCTATGGCAGCAGCGCTGCTACTATTGATTCTGCCAGCTCTGGCCAACTTTGTCACCGTCGGCAAGGCCTAGCTCAATCTCGTGGTCAGCAAGCACCCAAACAGTGGCCTCCAACCATGGCATGGTGGCTTTTGGCGAGCACCTGAGTGGCAGCCTCCAACCATGGCTTAGTGGTGGGCCAGATTCGATGGCGAGCTATGTTGGCACGACGACGGTGTCAAGGCATGGTAGCGCACGCCGAGCTTGGGGTGATGTGATGAGAATGACAGATATGCCCACACAAATTGATTACTGGATTGACACTGGTGCATATAGTTGAACCAGTTCTAGGAAATTTGCTTCTAGCACCACCCCTCGAGTGGCTAGCATCGGCGCCAACTCCCTCTCTCTCCTCTTCTAGCACCGATTTAGGAGCACAATGCACATGACCCAACACACATAGCTTGAGCACAATCAGCCTCCTCAGTATTTCTGGTCCTCCCGATTGCGGTTAATGTTAGTTCCATGTTTTATCCTACTAGGGTGCGATTGAAACACTTCGGCTTTCTACTTCTGAAAGTCGAAAGCTAAATCAAACGCTCGGCTTTTAGAAGCCAAATCAAATGCCACGCCGAGCTGCCATCGCGCATTGTCCTCCGCGCTGCCGAGCCGGTCACCCCTGTGTGCGACTAGTGGAATTGGGTGCGTGGTGACAACAGAGCTCCATGCGGTGGCCACCAGCCAATGTTGGAGGAGAGAGAGGGAAGAGGAGATTTTAGAATGCATACTACATACACGTGGGTGTATGGATACAGATGGACCTTGAAGCGAAGCTGACGGTGGATGCAGTAGGTGCATATGTGGCAATTCAGTTTAGCAAACAGCTCCAACAGAAAGCAATTCCGTTTAGCAAAAAGCTCCAACAGAATTAAACACCTATAACTTTCACCTGCTTCTACATTTATATACTACTATTCTAAAACCTAAAGCTCCAATCAAAATCCAGAAACAGTTGCTGTTTCAAACCCCCTATATTGCAATGTGCCAACTTCCTCAATAACTGGAGATCAAACCCACAATAGTCTCTCTCATCGGCATATAGCACAACAAAAGCTGAAACCGCGGTACTGTTCTAACGAGCTTCTGCTTTTAACTTCTTAATTTCATCTTTTTTTTATTTTTCTTGTTTTTTTGTCTTTTTTCCTCTTATTCTTCTATATTATCCGTAATGATATAACTTTTTTATTTTTTTTAAATTTAACTTGTATAGCAGGTACAATAAAAAAATCAAAAATTTAGATTAATAGGTCCAAATAAGCACTACCAAAATCAGGTAGCCTCTTCCTCCTGAATTCAATTAAAACGGGGAATTCCTTTTCCTGCCTTCTGGCACACGCCTCCCAGCTCGTCTATAAATACCACTAAAAAAAACAGAAGTCCTCGTCGTCTCTCTCTCTCTCCCTCCCTCTCGCGCTCGAAAATGGCGAGTTCTCTTGCTCATTAGTGTTCCTCTTGTGCGTGTATGCATGTATGCGCTAATCGGAGTTGTTCCAATGCAGATGAGGGTTTCCGAGACGAAGGACGAACAGCACGTCACGGAGCAGGAGTCACTACACCCTGTAAGTGCGATTCCCCCATCTCTGGTTCGATTTCGTGCAATTTGAGTGGATTTAAGCATTTTCTTAACATCGAACAAACCGGCTCGATCGGCATTTTCCCCTGGGATTTCTGAGAAGATTTTTTTTCTAGAGTACGTGGGTGGGGGTGTCGCGGGAAGGGGGGAGGAAGTGGAGGCCATGGAGGTCCGAGGATTTGATCGCAAGTATAACGAAACGCTTGCAGTGGTTGTTTCGATTTGGTTTGATTCAGCTTTGTTTTCTCTAGGTATCGAATTGGTTTCCTTGTGCTATTTTTTTTGGTTGATTCCGTCGTCGATCATTCGAGGGTTAATCATTTCGCGTGCTTATTTGAGCGCGTTCGGAGCATCAGCGATGGTTTGTTTGTGGGGTTCTCTATGTCCCAATTGTTTTAGTTGAGTCGGTTCGAAGCACCAGTAGCTTCTGGATCGCTCAAATTCAGTTGGTTCCAAAGTTTCTCCGCGAAGCGCTGTCGCGTGCATAAATTCGGATTGCTTCGCTACTTTTTACGCATGGATTTCGTAGTTTTTTTTCCTTGCTTCATTGTTTTGCGGCGAATTACTACTTCCAGTGATTTCGATCCATTTCAGTAGAGTTTGTATTGAATTGATTTGCTCCCTCTCCCTGTTTAGTTGATGAAGTTTTTGGTAGCAGCATATTCGGTCTGTAAATTTGTTTTCCTTTCAAAATGCTGACGTAACATAGAGACGCATTGATGTGTTTTTGGCTTTGGGTAGTTTCAAAATTGCTTGGAAATTGGAACAGCAACACAACTTTAATTTAATTTTGGCTTTGATGTGAGCAGTACCATGGTTTTAAGAGTTTGGTTTTTCTGTTGTCTATGCCCTATGTTTCAAGTTTTAGCTCGTGTTCCAACCAAGTGTTATGTACCTTTTTATTAGATTTTGGGATCAGATAATAAGCTTTTTCTAGAGTTTCTAATTTCAAATGCATAGCGCCCAGGATGTTTAATTGGTGCAATTGTTATATAAATTTGTTCATTAGTCCAACATTTATATGTTTTGGATTCCTATTGTGTATATATTTGTTTGATCAATATAACTTCCCTGTCATGTTTCATACAACCTGCCTTTCGGTATTGTAAAAACACAACTCAGGCATTCTTTTGATGAACTCTCTGATCCAGTCTGACTTCTGAGCTTGATTGTCAAATTTAGGAAACCAAACTCGTTTTGGAAGATTCTATGGTCGGTTGGAAACTCGATTCCGGTAGCAGTTGCCACTGCACTGGGAATCGTGACGTGCTGAGCAATTTGAGACCCGTCCCCAAGGACGTACAGATTTTCTGTAATGCTGCCGGTGGAGTTACCAAGCCATCTCATGAGGGGAACATACTGCACCGCAACATTCAACTCAACGGTGTATATTATAGCGAAGATTGGGATCGTGACGATCATTATCTGTCCATCGGACAATTGACCGATGCTGGCTATGCAATTCAAATCAGTGGCTCTCAGTTCACAATTCATCTAGCTTACAACTTCAACCACATCGTTGGTCATGGATTTCTTGACAATGAAAAGATGTCTTATATTACAAGGTTCTTCAACGGGACCGTGCTTGATCTCACCAAAGTTACATCGGAAGAATGCAAGGAAGGAGAAAAGTACGCTATAGCCAAGGTAATTAGTTCTACACTTGTTAAATTCATGTTGTACTCGATTTCTAATGCTTAACTATGTCTTATATTACGAAGTTCTTCAACGGGATCGTGCTTGATCTTAGCGAAGTTACATCGGAAGGATGCAATGAAGGAGACGAGTACACCGTAGCCGAGGTAATTAGTTCTATACTTGTTATATTCATGTTGTACTCGATTTCTAATGCTTAACTATGTTAATTGTTTAGGGTGAAGTTGTACTTGATTCCGCATGTCCTCACCATATAACATCAACAGACAGTATATTTGTGAGGAAGTTAAATGTGAAGGGGTTGAAGTACAGAGCAGTTGGCGGGGGTTCCATACCAATTAGCTATGAAGGCGATGTAATAGCAAAAGACCTCGTACTTAGGAATGTTTACTACAGCCATGCTACAAACCAAAATCTACTCTCGGTTCCTCAGCTGGACAGTGAGGAGGGGTACCGTTTCCTGTATATTGGTGACTATTGCTACGTGAAGTGGCACGGCAGCCTGGTCGGGAAAGCCGCCAAAGATTGTGGAAACAAGGTGTATTACGTTCAATATTTTCGTGCTAAAGATCGACTGTAGTGACATATAAACTTTGCCTTTTAAGTTTCAATGTTCTTTTATTTGAGTGGCATTGTTGCCTGGACGATCTCCCGAATCGTCACCTAAGAATTTGAGTGGTCTCTTGCTATCTCATGGTCATAGGTCTATACATGCGTCTATCTGTCCTCTCGCTGTGCTGCAAGACGGCTGTTAAATCTACAATGGTTCGGTAGGTTGGCACGGCACGGTCGATCGGCCGAGCCATTAATCTATCGGTTTAGCAAGCAAAGCAGGACATTGCGAAAATGGCACCGCGGCAGGTTAGACAGACACCACGTGTCAGTTTCAGCGGTCGCAGACCGCGGCTGGACGGAGACACCGTAGCACTTGCGACCGAGCGCGGGTGGATGACATGGTACAGACCGCTACAGCTTCCTACCCGCTGTCGGACCGCTGCTGGAGCTTGCCGCACCTCTGGAATTTGCTAGACTACCGAATTAGGACTTTTCTCAATCACGGATGTGAAAAGAAAATCACATATATCAATCAGTAACTAAGCTACACTGCTACAGACAGCCCTATCACAGACGGTTCGGAACCGTCATCACAGACGGTTCCTGAACCGTCAGTGTCTAGGTGTCAGTGATACTTGTGGTTATCACAGACGGTTCCCAAGCCGTCTGTGATAACAACATTACAGACGGTCTTTATTACTAACCGTCTATGATATTCGAGTATCACAGACGGTTTTTTTATAAAAAACCGTCGGTGATAGTCTTGTATCACACCATGTGTAATATTCTGGCTTTCAGAGTAAAATAAACAATTGGATTTTTTAAATTAATTTAAGCTTAACTTGAATTTTCAGAAACTCAAAAGATTTCATGTGAATAACATAACTTTAATTAATTCAAAATCTATTTTATTTGAGTTCCTTGTGTTGTAAGGAAATTTTATGTATTTTCTTGGAAGATTTAATTGCTATTTTCTAGAGCTCAATTTTCTTTTTCTTATTTTCTGAAATCGAAAAGCGTTGAAAACACCAAAACCCCCTCGGGACGAATTCCATAACTCTCAGCCCATCTCTCTGCCCTGCCCGATCCACTCTCTTAGCTTCGGCCCATTTTTCCTCGGCCCAGCTCACTTGCGCGTGCAGCCCATCCACTCGTGGCCCGCTTGCCACGCGTTGCTCACCCGCCTGTCATCCTCGTGCCATCACCGATAGTGGACCCCACCTGTCAAGTCCATCTTCTTCGCCCCGAACTCTTCTCCCCATCTCTGTTCCAAATTCCGCACCGTAGTCGCCTTGAACTATCTCTCTACACCGGCTCGTTCGAATATTTAAGCGCACCCTGGCCCTAAATTCCCTCACCCTGAGCCACCAAGTTTATTCGCTTTGCGCTGCCATCACCGAATCAGAGTTTGCGCCACCATTGTGCTTGCTGCCTTTGATGAGCAATTGCCGTCATCCCGGTGCTCCTTCACCAAAGACGACTACCTCATGAGGTTCACTGTGTTCCCCTTTGTCCCTCCCGCACCTCACCGAGGCAAGCACCTTGCCATAGCTCACTTTCGCTGTGCATCCAATCTCTCTGCCGCTTAACCCTTGCTGCTGGTCATCTCTGTCGACCGTTGGTCTCCATGCTCGCTCCAATAGCTTCACATTGCCCTCGGGAAGCTAATACACACAATGCTAAGGTCCCTAGTCATAGCCTCGCCGGAATACCTCACCACTCGAGCCACGTCGCCAACCACTGCACCATGCCCTGCAGCCATATCCAAGCCAAGGGATTGATTCACTGTAGCATGAGGAACCTCTTGGTGACCTCGCCGGAGTTCTATTCATTGCCGCTTGTCGTCGTCGGTGTTGAGCAGCCTCGGCCATCGATTCAACCCAGTCAGCTACTTAGGTGGCCAGCCATATCAGTGCAACTTTCCGACATGGGCACCATGCAGCAACACTACTAGCTTGCTTTGCTAGCTCATTCCACCACAGTGCACCACCATGACACCTTCCGCGTGTCACCATGTCACCTTTGGCCTCACGTGTCACGTGTCATCCTACCTATCTGCCATGTCACACGCCACCTCAGCCCAAGTCTCCGCGTTGGTTTGGTGGACTTAGTCTACTGTGAACTGAAGCACTTATATGTGGACCCCACTGAGCTAAGCACTGTTTGGTAGATCCGACTCACCGTAGACCGCGAACTTTAGTCGCAGACTTGGTCCATAGACCATGACCCCACATGTTAGTGACCCAAACCTATTTCCTAGAAAAATAATTTGACCAAAAATTCAAAAACCCTTGCTGACATCATAAATCTAATTTCCTTTTTAAAAATAAACATATAAAATCCAGAAAAGCCGAATAGTGTTTCTTTTTCTTTTTCTTAGTTTTAAACATTGCAAGAGCCTGTTCTCCTCCGCCCAAACCTCGTTTGACCCGATTCTTCTTCCTAATTCATCTAAAATTGAGCTCTATCTTTTAGTTTTGGTTTTGTTATTTTTGAATTTTATTTGAATTTATTTATGTTTTGTTCGCTTTCTTTCTCGTTAGATAACATCTTTGAAGAAGCAAAAGTAGGAACTAAAGTTCAAGAAGTGGTAATTGAGCAAATCTAAGGCAAGTTCTAATATTTAATCGTATTGAACCTATTGTTTCAAATCTACTTATTATTATTTTTCTTTAAATTATATTTCATTGCTAATTTAACTACAAACCCTTGTAACTAGTAGTTATCAACCAATTTTGATTAATTCCTTCTTGATAGTTTTGAATGCCCTGATTCTATTATCACTACAGGATGGTTAATTATCTAGTGATGTAATACTAGTATCTACTTACATTGTATATTTATTATGCTTAACCATGTTTTTTGTTACATTGGGCTCACCAGCACATGTTGATCAAATAATTAATTTTGACTTAACAAGATATTAAATCATGGTTGTAGTTATAGTTATAAATTTTATGTATGATGACATGGGTGGTGTCATTGGTTCTTGTTAAACCAAAATAGTTTTCACTTGGACAAGTGATCATGCAGTAAAGTGGGTGTTAATAGCACATGGAGATGTGGATGCTTCGCTTAGGTAATGGCTAAGAACTTAACTTTTTGCACCATTGGTTTGAATCTTACCGTGCAACCACAAGCCCGGTATGAGATGTAGTTGGCTAATTAATTTATGATGTTTTAACGTTGAATTTGCCATTGAGATATTTTATTGGCGTAAGAGGGGTTTTTATTGATTATGCAATCAACCTACTCGATAGCGAAACCTTAGCAGGTGAGTTCAATTTTAGATTGAGCATTGTAAAGGCCTTGTGATAATCACTTTGTCGCACGCCCAAGGAAGCGTGTATTGGTTGACATAATAAGTTGATTACCTCTTATGGGTAAAGTCGTGCAACCTCTACAGAGTATCAAACTATTCAAATAGTCGTGTCCCCGGTTATGGACAATACTTAGTGATTTCACATGAAGGATATAATTTCATAAAACTTTGGTTGGATCTAGTTGGAGAAGTGAATAGTTGGTTCACTTATAGTTTACTTAATTTCTTTGGATTATTTAATTAGTAATCCATTTTTACCAGTGCATTTCAATCTATTTATTGTATTTACTCTAAATTGTTGCTTTCTGTAAAATAACCACTCAACATTTACTTGATAAGCCTTGCATCATTATATATTGCATATTGTTACAAATGACTTGCTGAGTACTCTATGTATTCATAGCTATATCCTTTGGTTCTGTAGGATCGGAAATGACAACAGAGGGGGGGGGGGGGGGTGAATGGTGCCTTTTAAAATCGTCCCTCAAAAGTATCTCACTAAAAGATATTCTCCTCCTATAGCTATAAAGCTATGAAGAAGAAAACATGCTCACTGCAAAATATGCTCTCTGGAACCTAGAACAAACAAGGGAAGAAGAGAGACAACACACAACAGACACAACATGAAATTGCACAGGCTGAAAAGAGGTGGCCGGTCAGACTGCAGGCATCAGGCCGGTCTGACCGCTTCCTGGCCGGCGGTCAGACCGCCCGGGCCACAACGGTCTGACCGCCCCTATAAGCCCGGTCTGACCGCCATTGAGGTTCTGGTCAGATTGGCCCTCGGGCATAGCAGCCTGTAGCTTTTTCAGAATAGACTAAAAATGCAGATCTCCACAAAACTGAAAAATTGAGGTTTTGCTTCTGTGGTTTTCAGACCAGAACACCAAGTCACACACCTTAATAACAAAGGGGGCCTAGGGAGCCAAGGATTGCAACCAAAAGAGCTAGAATTTAACTTTTGAGCTCAAATCTGAAACTTCAACAGAGAGAGAGCCCTAATTTCCAAATTACTCACTCTTTTCACATCCTTAGCTCAAGAAACTTTGTAATCAACTAGGAAATAACCTCAGAGCTTGAGAACTCATCTCTAGGCATAAACTTTTAATGGGAATCACAAAGTTCTCACATTGCTCTGCAAAGAAACCCTAGCTACAGTAGAAAACAGAGGAAATGGAGTGCAGGGAATCTTTAGAAAAATCATGGCTATTAAGAATTGCTCTCAGAGATATACTAGCCAAAAGGCTTGGATGAAGATCCCTAGTTCAGAGCATAGTTATTCCATAGCCATCCCACTCAAAAACTCAATGCAATCCATAAAAACAAAGAAGGGCATTTAGAAGAACAGAAGGCAGTAAAAAGACTAAAACTAGAGATAGCTCAAAGAAATCCATTTCTGAGAGATGAATGATTACATGTAGGTGTTCTACGTCCCCATATGCGATTGATACAAGGAAATCACACTACATGCTTGAGTAACTCACGCAGGAGCTCTTAGAACATACTCACTCCCTCTGTTCACTCCCTACAGACTGCATACCCCATTCCTTGCAATGGATTGAGCTACACTCAACTGAATGGATGCCCAACTACTGCTGCCTTGCCTCTCCTTTTAACCCCCAACACTCACACCAAAAGGGGGAAGTCAAGAAGTGGCATACAAAGCACACTCCATGCCTCACACACACTTGAGGCAAAGAGTCAAACCAGATTTTTGGAGGGAAATCTGCCTCCACCTCCATTTCTTGAGTCAAATTACCAATTTGCCCCTCAAGCACCTTCCCGGAAGCTTCCCGCAACCGGCACCTTTGACCGACTGGACCTCGACTCCTCTCTGAGCCTAGTCCGGTCCGCTTCGCAGCACACGACCATACCCCGCATCCTGACCGCCTGGACCTCCGACTCCTCCCTGAGCCTAGTCTCGGTCCACTCGCCGCTGCCCGTCGGTCCACTCGACACCGACCGAGACCTCCGACTCCACCTGAGTCTAGTCTTGGTATGTTCCGTCACGCACGACCGCAACCGACCTCCAAACCGTTTGGACCTCCGACTCCTCCCTGAGCCTAGTCCCGATTCTCTCATCGTCGCCCGTCGTGTCCGTTACCGGTAGCTCCCGCTCCGGTTCCTCGTCTTCCCGACTCGCAACCACCTCACCAGCCTCGATCATCTTCGGCATCACCGACCGTCTGGACCTCAACACCTCCTGTGTCTAGTTCCAGTCCTCCTCACCTCACCATGACCTAGCTCCGAAGTCCTGCAGTCACACAGACAAGCAAACCGTCACATAGCACTGCACGAAACAGCATAATCGATATTAGCACAAGTAAAGGTACTCAACCCTAGAATACCCAAAACGAACTCAAACTCCTAAACCACCCATCATTTACTCATCACCAACATGGGGATACCTCCACATGGTCCCTCAATCTCCCCCTTGATGAGTATATTGACAAACACCGAAAAAGCGTAAAGTTGAGTTTGTTTGGAAATCAAACATGGTCCAAAAGAAAGAAAATGATGCTAATGACCATGTTGACACAAGGAGCAAAAGAAAGAGCAAGTTTTCCTCAAAGCTCCCAAAGCTCCCAAAATGTGGCTTTTTCTCCAACTATTCTCCCCCTTTTGGCAATAAAGTCATCAAGTTACTTGGAGGAAAATAAAGCATGGTGTGGCTGAATTTTATTCAATCTAAGCAATTAGAGCCATGAAGATTATCCGAAATGACTATTAAAGTATTAAGTATTACACCAAGCCATAAAGCATATGAAAGCTATCAATATCATGACAACATATGCATAATCAAGCCAAGCCACATAAGTATGAATCTGAATATTAGATGAAATTGTAAGCATGTCAAGCCATTTAAGATCAAAGTCTAGCTAGAGGTATACAAGGATGATACAAGCCATATCAATAGTCTAAGTGGAACCAAGACGCTAGAATTGAGTAATTTAGGGTGCTACTGTTAGTGATATGCCCTAGAGGCAATATGGAGATGTTGTATATATATCACATACTATGTTTATGATACATTACTTTGTTCCTTGAAATAGACATTATCATTATTGATCAATCTGATGGACCATGTGGAGATGACTATATATGAGTGATGAGTAATTGACATTAGTTTAGGTAAGTCGAGTTTGGTTTGGGTGGTTCGGAGCTTGACGTTGCATGGTGCAATCGCGCTCGGTCAGACTTGGTCAAACTTGGTCGTATGGGATTAGGGTGCATATTCTGATGAATTCGACAGGTTTGGACTTCGGCATGGTAAGTGTGATGTTTTGATGCTATTTACGCTTTCATGTATCGAGCGGTGCTATTTAACGTGTTTCTTGTCTTTGTGGCTGCAGGACGTCGAGGTGGAGTCGTGGTGAGACACGAGATGACCGGACTAGACACAGGTGGTGTCGAGGTCAGAACGGTCGGATGTGTCGAAGACGGCGGAGATTCGATGCGGTTGCGAGGCTTGGATGACAAAGAACGCGGAAGCTTCCCGGAAGGTGCAGGAGGGGCGAAACGGGAATTTTGTGAGGCTACACAAGTGGGAACGGGCTCCGTTGGATTTAGCTGGCGTAACGGGTTGGAGACCCGTTAGCAAAGGGCTATAAATAGGTTGGAGGGGCTGCATGCCTCTAAAATGGCTTTGGGAGAGAGCTAGGGTTTTAGAGAGTCAAAAGAGGCTTTGGAGATGGTTTTGCCTTTGCTCTTTAGTGGGTGAGAGTGGTTGAGGGCAGCAGCACCTTGTCTCCCACGTTCATTCTCCTCTATGTGTTCTCCAGACAGCATGTAGGGTTCTTGTGTTCTTGAGATGGAGAGGGAGAGGATTGAGTGGTGAGTCCATGTAATCATCTATGATTCTAATGTCCAGTGGTATCAGGACGTATCTGTAATCCTCTTGTTTCAAGGAATGAAATTTCTGAAGTTTTCTCTCGTTTCAGTCTCTCTGTTCTTCGATGCTCCTCTTGCCTGATTTGTGACTTTTTGAGTTTCTTGTTGTTTCTTGCTGTGGAGGTGCAAAATGGGTTGCTCAGTGATGGGAATACGTTTCTAGATCATTTGATTGAATTATCCCAAGAGCAAATTGACTTTGATCACAGATTTCATCTCTCAGCCTCCTCTGTTCATTTTGCCATTTCTAGGGTTTAAGTGCAAATCTCATTTCTCTCTTTGAGATGGCTTGAAACTTGGTTTCTAGATTCCAGAGGCTATCTATTAGCTAATCTTGAAGTTTCATGGCCAAAGGATAAAAGAGGAGATGGAAATTTGAAGTTTCTTGTTGTGGCTCACTTTTTGCCCAGTTTCTAGGGTTTTGGAGTTTCCTGAGTCTCCCTTCATGAGATAGTCTAAATTTTGGCCTGAGAAGTCTTTGTGCTATTGCTAACTTAACTACAAAAGCTCATGACCAAAGATTCAAGGATTGAGTGGGAATTTGGATTGTTGTTCAGCTCTCTGTACTTTCAGGTTTTTGGGCATAATCTAAAATTTGTGGTTTTAAGTTGGTTTCCTTATCTCCCCTTTCCTCCCTTGCTATTTAGGTTATTGTTGTGTTGCTCTGGAGTGAAAAAGTTGGGTCCAAAAGCCTCAATTCATCAGATTTTGGAAGGTATGAAAACTGCTCAAATTTCAGAATTTTCAGGTTCCCTCGGGTTGCTGAAAAAGGGGGCAGTCTGACCGGGGTTAACCCGGCGGTCAGACCAGCCAGGTACCGGCGGTCAGACCGGCCTAGTACCGGCGGTCAGACCGGCCTGGTACCGGCGGTCAGACCGGCCCTAGGGATTTTGCAGGCTTTGCAGTCTCTGATTTTTAGGGTTTGGTTTCCAGGTGTTCCTCTGTTAGTGCTTTGGTCCTGCTCCTTTTGCTCTTCCAGTAAGGACTTGCCCTTGCAATAAACATGTCTTCATAGTTCTCAATAGCTATCGAAGAGAGTTTATTTGTAAGTGCTCCTCTTTGGTTGGTTCTGTTTCTTCCAAGGTTTATGCACTCATCTTAGCTTCACATAGCTACAGGAGAGGATCTTTTGTTTGGATTCGAGTAGGGGACGATTTTCAATAGATCGACATTCACCCCCTCTGTCGCTTTTCCGGTCCAACAATTGGTATCAAAGCTGGTTAGCTCTAATCAATAGATCTTAACCGGTCTCTAGAGCCATGGCGACGGACAAGTACTCGACCAAACCGCCCGTCTTCGATGGCATCGATTACCCCTTCTGGAAGAGCCGAATGGAGACATACATCCAGGCTCAGGGGTACGCCATCTGGTGCAAGGTCAAGGTCCGGTTTGCTGTTCCTGCCAATGAGAACATCAATACTGGGACACATGGCTGATATTGAGGCGAACGCTAAGGCAAGGAACATCATCATCCAGGGTTTGAGTCGTAGCGAGTTTGACCGAAATCCCATCTTTCATCCGCCTTCAATATCTGGGAGACCCTCGATGCTTACCATGAGGGCACCACCCAGATAAAGACGGTGCGACAGGACCAGTTCAAGCGAGATTACAACAAGTTTGAAATGCTCGCTGGCGAGTCCCTTGATGAGTGCTTTGCGCGTTTTCACAAGATCTTGAGCAACCTCCGAGCGGTCGGTCTCACATACCCCGACTCGGATAACGCTCGACTGATGCTCGCTGCACTTGATCTGCGTGTTTGGGAGATGAAGGTGACTACCATCAAAGACACCACCGACCTCTCGACTTTGACGCTTGACGCGCTGTACTCACGCCTCAAGACACACGAGATTGACATTGTCTCTCGTAAGTTGAGGTCGCAGTCGATGGCCTTAGTCACCAATCCCACCTTGGCTTCTGGTCTTTCTTCTGATTCGCTTTGTGGTTTCTCTCTTGCTGCTCTATGTGACGTAACTGATGATCAGTTAGAGCAACTCGAGGATGAGCAATTGGCCCTCCTAGCTCGAAAGTTTTCCCATGCTTACAAGAGGAGGAGGGATAGAAAGAGGGGAGGACCTGTGATTTGCTTCGAGTGTGGTGGCCCCAACCACATTCGGGCAAACTGCCCCAAACTGGAGAAGGGCAAAGCTGACTACGGCGGTTCAGGCAAGAATGACTACACCGACAAGAACCGCAACAAGAAGCCTCCAGTCCATGCCCAAGGAAAGAAGAAGTTCCGCGACTTCGGGAAGGCCAAGAAGCTGTTCCACCGCGTCCTCACCGCGTTCGACGACCTCGACCTCAGCGAGGTGGAGGGATGGAGCGACGACGACGGGACGGGTGACCAAGACCCCAAGGGCGGCGACGACTTCTCCGGCATGTGCTTCATGGCCCTTGAGGGCGGACTGAGCGACAGCGAGCTGTACTCCGACTCGGACGAGGTATGCCCCACATACGACCAGCTCAATCAAGCTTTTCTTAAGATAGGTGGATTTCATGCTAGAGCTAGAGCTAGGTGTACCGAGTTAGAGAAGGAAGTAGATAGATTGTCACGGGAGCTTACTTCGCTTACATCTGCTCCCTCCCGTGATGACTGTGATACATGCTGTGCTCTGTTGGGTGACATGGAGAAATTAAGGACCTCTCATGATAGTTTGTCTTCTGAGCTTGATATGCTTAAGGTGGAGAATGCTAGTCTGCTTGCTGAGTTAGAGATGAGTAGGATAGCTGTTGCTTCACCTACTATTGTTGAGACTACTTCTTGCACCTCATGTGAGGATAAGGACAATGCTTTTAGAGGTCTTTATACCATGCTCCTTGATCTGCCTGAGTCATGTGAAAATTGCAATAATTTGAAATTGAACCTAAAGAAGACAGATCATAAAATTTCTGAGTTGTATGCTTGGTTGCTTGAGCCAGTTGCTTCATGTTCAAATTGTCCTAAATTAACTGCTGAACTTGAATCTGTTTCCAAGCAATTTCAAGAAATGATTGACCACAATAAGAAACTGGCTAATTATGCTTCTAAGGACCCTATTAGCTCACCATACAAAAATTGTGAAAAACTAAAAATTGACTTGATTGCATTGGATGAGAAATGTGTGAAGCTAACTAAGGATCTACTAGAGAAGCAACCATTAGCTTGTAATGTGATTGCTGAGAAGGGGAAGGAGCCCACGGGTAAGGTGGAGACGCTTAGCGATGCAAACCAACCGGCTAGTAGTAGGAATGTCCCTTCAGGGTCAGCTGTGCGTGCACAAGCCATTCTTTCCTCTACTGTTGGTTCTTCTTCTTCAGGAGTGTCAGTATCTTATGAACACTCTCGAGAGGTTTGTAGGAGGCAAGAAGAAGCTTAATCTTATTCTAGACCAGTCCAAGATTTGCAGATTTAATCAGGGTCTAGGATATGATTATTATGAGGACATGAGGAAGCATCCACCTGCCGTGCTCAGACCCATAGCACCAGGTGTGATCGAGACTGAGCCCAGGACCGAGAAAGTCCAATTTAAGTCAGCGGGCTATGTCCAAGGGATCTCTGACAGCAAGGTGAGTTCACCTGCTGCTTCGGCCTCTCAGAAGCCGAAGCCCTCTCGTGCTACGTCCACCTCTCAGAAGGTGAAGTACCACTGCACCTTCTGTTAGAAGGATGGACATATGGTCGATCGGTGCTACAGGCGTGCCAAGATTGCGCGTAGAGACCGTGCTGAGACACTTAGGCGTATTCAGGGTCAGCCCCAGACCCTGGGTGCACCTAAGATCAGCATGAGGTCCAGGTTTGCTTCTGATGGGTTTGGGCAGCATCGAGGACTTGGTTTTTCTGAGTTTTCTGGTTTTCATCCTCATGCTGCTCTTGGTCATGGCTTCCGCCGTCCTGAGGGTACATCTCATTTACCTCGTCGAGACAGCTACCCACAGCGTGATCAGCGTGTTGTTGGTACTCCGACTCGCTTTCCCGTAGCAGTCGGACCCAGCAACAGCTTCAGGTCTACTTGTAGACCATCTGCTTTCCTGAGTGACAGAGAGCGTAGGGTAGATAGAGGTCAGTCGTGCTTGACTACTTCATCTGCTCGACGTGTTGTTCAGTATTGGGTGCCAAAATCACTCTTGATTTACCCCAGTACTGAGACTTTACTCTCTTGTTGACTCAGATTCGCCGGGCTAGGAAGGGAGAGGTTTGGCTCGTAGACTCCGGTTGTTCTCGTCATATGACCGGAGACTCATGATGGTTCTCTTCCCTAGCCCGCGCTCCAGGTGATGAGATGATCACCTTCGGAGACGCTTCGTCTGGGCGCGTCATCGCCAAAGGTACAGTGCGCGTTAATGATTCATTTCTTTTGAGGGATGTTGCCTAGGTTAGTAAGTTGTGGTATAATTTGCTTTCAGTTTCTCAGCTTACTGATGACGGTTATGAGGTGAGCTTTAAGAAAAATGCTTGCAAAATTCTTGATTCTTCGGGTAGTCTGGTTTGCGGGATTTCACGTTATGGGAGGATCTTTCGTGCTGATTTTTCTGAGTCTTCTAATGATCCTCTCCAGTGTTTGGTTGCTTCGGAGTCCCCCGCGATCTGACTTTCTGGAATAGAAGACTTGGTCATATCGAATTTGACCATTTGACCCAAGTTAGCGGCCACGATCTCATTCGTGGGCTGCTGAAACTCAAAATGGTCAAAGATCTTGTTTGCGCTCCATACCGGCACGGCAAGATGGTTGCTGCTTCTCATCCTCCGGTCACAGTTACGATGACCGATGCACCGGGACAGCTGCTCCACATGGACACCGTTGGGCCAGCTCGAGTGCAGTCAGCAGGAGGGAAGTGGTATGCTCTTGTCGTGGTCGATGACTATTCGAGGTTCTCTTCGGTGTTTTTCTTAGCCTCGAAGGATGAGACGTTTTCCCATTTTCGAGGTCTTTTCAGTAAGCTTTCTGTTGAGCTTCCGGGTGCCTTACGGGCGATCCGCAGTGACAATGGCACGGAGTTCAAGAATTCCTACTTTGAGAGGTTTTGTGATGAGACAGGTGTAGAGCACCAGTTCTCTTCTCCGCACGTCCCACAGCAGAATGGCATCGTGGAGAGGAAGAACCGTACCTTGGTCGAGATGGCCAGGACGATGCTCGATGAGTACTGTACACCGAGGAAGTTTTGGGCTGAGGCTATTGCGACCGCGTGCCAAGTTTCCAATCGAGTTTTTCTTCGGGCACACTTGCGTCGCACTTCTTATGAGCTGAGATATGGGTGAAAGCCCAGCGTCTCTCATTTTCGTGTGTTTGGTTACAAGTATTTTATTTTGAAGTCCGGGAATCTAGATAACTTCGAGTCACGATCTTGTGATGGGATCTTTCTAGGCTACTCGACTTCTTCGCGGGCTTAAAGGGTCTGGAACTGCGAGTCTAGTAAATTGGTAGAGACCTGTGAGGTGACCTTCGACGAGGCCAGTCCGGGGACTAGGCCCGATATTTCAGGGTCTTTAGAGCAGTCCGAGCCCATCTTTGTGGATAATGAGGACGATGGAGATGAGGGTTGTCTACCTGATCCAGTCACTCATCCTCCACCCCCTGAGGTGCCTTCTTCCACCGCACCTCGGGGAGATCAGCCCATGCCTTCTGCTTCTTCTGGAGCTAGTGGCTCTATTCCTACTTCGTCAGCTCACGAGGTAGAGGCCACTTCTTCATCTCATCCTGAACCTCCTAGACACATTCAGAAAGACCACCCTTCTGAGCAGATTATTGAAGACCTTTTTGAGCGAGTCACTCGTTCAAAATCTGGCATGTCTCAATTCTGTCTACATTCTGCCTTTGTCGCCTCCTTTGAGCCCAAGGACGTTTGTCATGCTTTATCTGACGAGTCTTGGGTCAATGCCATGCATGAGGAGCTAGAGAACTTCGAGAGAAACAAGGTCTGGTCGCTTGTCGAGCCCCCGCAAGGTCACAATGTCATTGGGACTAAGTGGGTGTTCAAAAACAAGCAGAGCGAGGATGGAGTGGTTATTCGAAACAAGGCTAGACTGGTAGCTCAGGGGTTCTCCCAGGTTGAGGGTCTGGATTTTGAGGAGACCTTTGCCCCTGTAGCTAGACTTGAGGCCATTAGGATCCTGCTTGCTTTCGCAGCGTTTAAGGGTTTCAAGCTTTACCAGATAGACGTCAAGAGTGCCTTCCTTAATGGATTCATTGAGGAAGAAGTCTATGTGAGACAGCCTCCTGGTTTTGAAAACCCCAAATACCCAAACCATGTCTTTAAGCTTTCTAAAGCTTTGTATGGACTTAAGCAGGCCCCTAGAGCTTGGTATGAGAGGCTTAAATCCTACCTGTTGAGTCATGGTTTTGAGATGGATAAAGTAGACAAGACCTTGTTCATCCGCCGGCATGGCACTGATCTTCTGCTCGTCCAGATTTATGTGGATGACATTATCTTTGGCGGCTCCTCGCATGCTCTCGTTTCCCAGTTTTCTGATGTCATGAGCTCGGAGTTTGAGATGAGCATGATGGGCGAGTTGAGTTTCTTCCTTGGCTTCCAAATTAAGCAGACTCGGGAGGGTACCTTCTTGCATCAGGGCAAGTACACTCGAGACCTCCTGAAGCGCTTCGATATGAGTGATGGTAAGCCGGTGTCCACTCCGATGGCTACCTCAGCTTCACTCGACCCAGATGAGGATGGCGAGCCAGTTGATCAGAAGGAGTATCGTAGTATGATCGGCTCCCTCCTGTACCTCACTGCCTCGAGACCGGACATACACTTTGTTGTGTGCCTTTGTGCTCGGTTTCAGGCTTCTCCTCGCGTATCTCACCGCCAGGCGGTGAAGCGCATTTTTCGGTACCTTCGAGCTACCATTGACTATGGTATCTGGTACTCTTCCTCATCCTGTCTTTCCTTGAGAGCCTTCTCGGATGCAGACTTTACCAGCTGTAGGATAGATAGGAAGAGCACTTCTGGCACCTACCAATTCATTGGCACTTCTCTTGTCTCCTGGTCTTCTAGGAAGCAGTCCGGTGTTGCACAGTCCACCGCAGAGGCCGAGTACGTTGCTGTAGCCAGGTGCTTTGGATGGCATCGACCCTGCGGGACTTTGGGTTGGTCATTGATAGTGTTCCACTCTTTTGTGATAACACTTCTGCGATTAACATTGCTAAGAACCCAGTGCAGCACTCCCGGACCAAGCACATTGATATTCGCTATCACTTCCTTAGAGACCATGTAGAGAAGGGTGACATAGTGCTCCAGTTTGTGGAGGGTGACCACCAGTTGGCTGATATCTTTACCAAGCCATTGGATAGCTCTAGGTTTTCAGCTCTGCGAGGAGAGCTTGGGGTGGTTTGTCCTTATAGACTGCTGTGAGGGGGAGCTTGTGCTTTACTACTTTATTATATTAATTATGCTCTTACTCCTTTCTGTTGCATTGCTTTCGGGGTGTAGTGGGTTTAGTCCTTCTAGCATAGGTTAGAGTGGTCTTTTCGTCTAGCTGTTTAGACTTCTTGCTCTTATCTTATGATTCTAGGATGCTGCTTATTAGCTGCTTCTCTTCTCACTAGGTTGAGCTCACTCACTACTTCTAGGTTCTAGCAAGGGTTGGGCCACCCTCGGGTAGACAGGGTACGTGTTTGCTCCTTAGTTTGTTAGATGACCAGTTGATAGTCCTGGAGTCATATGGGGTAAATGAGAGTCAGTCTGAGCCATAGTTTTCTCTATATCTTATCTATGCTTTAAGGACTGCCTGTTTCTGATTTTCTTTGCCAGCTTCTCGATTTTATTGCTTTGGTTCAGGGAGAGTTCATTTGGGAGCTTCTGGAGCTTAATATTGACATAACTCTACTTGAACTAAAAATTGCATCTCATGTTGAGGGGGAGTTAGATTTTCTGCATTGCATTTTCAGCATTGTAATATAACTACATTGAGCCTTGATTATTATCCTGTTATGACATGCTTACAAGCTTTACACCTTGCCATGACTTGAGCTTTATTTGCTAGATTTATCATGACTTCATATGTGTAGACTAGCTTTTGCCATGATAAGTTAATTAAAATTGCTCAACTTGAATTAAGACTTGTCATGCTAGCATTTGAGTCTAGTCTTTCTTAAACTATCCTGTTATGATTCATGCCATGTCAAATAGGCTAAGTTGAGCATTGAATCTCTATTGAGCCTTAGATTGAGCTATTTCAGTCTCCTGATGATGCATAAGTTAGTACAACCTTTTATAAAAAGCAAAAAGATCTCTTTTGTGCGAAAAAACTGATCTCATCAATTCTTTCTCATGAGACGGCTTGCCACTGCACTAGGCATGAACTCAGGGGGAGTTTTGGATGACCTAGACTATCTTCTTAAGCTTATTGCTTGGAGTAGTCGCATGAGGCTTGAGATCTAGCACATAACAAAAAATTGGGTTGGAAACAACCATGAGCAAGACAATGTTTTATGCGCTCAATTTGCTTAAGCTACAAAAGAACCAAGTACTTGAACTAAATGTTTCATTCTTGAGCATATAGCACTCTAGTTGGACTCAATATTAGCTTCTTGGTTCCGCTTAGCTTATTGACATGGCCTTCATCATCCTTGGATATCTCTAGCTAGATTTTGCTTATTGGTGACTTGACATACTCTCAAATTGCATTATATTTCAGATTGTCATCTCTTTGGTTTAGCTAGTTTATATATATCAGCATATGTATTGATTGATGATCATGTCTCATGGATCATGGTATGGTGATACCAAATCAATAATATGGACATGTGTTAGTGAACATATATTGGATAGACCCGCCATGAGATACTGTAGAGATTCCATGTGTCATCAGTTGGTCTCAAGTAGTGTTTATGTAGAATCCTTAGACTTGAGATCATCATGGTTCCCAACATGCGTAGTAGCTTATTTTGGGACTACTAAACACTACTCCGTAACTGGGTAGTCATAAAAGTAGTCTTCGGGTTTGCCATGAAACATGTAGTGGGATGTGAATGATCAAGAAAGAATTTGCCCCTCCTTATGGGAGAGATATCTCTGGGCCCCTCGATGTAATGGATTATGAAAGTGCATGGCCATGCCATCGAGAGAGTGATTGAGCTATTAAGAGGATGACACAGGTCTCGCCTTGAGCTCAATCTATATCGTGAGGCAAAGGGATTCGTACATGAGAACATTACAGGTTCAGCCGATATGATCTTTACATATACTTTGGGGTTAATATGTCTTACTAGAGGCCGCTATTAACAGGGTGACTGGAAAGGCGTTTCCGGGTCGCGACCAAGTATTCGTGAACCTACAGGGTCGCATGCTTAACGGGTTGGAACACTAATTCGAATATGATTCGGATGACGGCTCAATTTGGATAGAGATCCGAATAGACTCCTATTGGGCCTCGGTCCATTAGGCCCAAGTGAGGAGGTCTATATATATGGTGGCAAGGGGCTGAGGGGTATACGCTTCTGTTAACCTCTAGCATAACCCTAGCCGCCACCTCCCGAGCCAAACCCTAGCCGCTCACGAGTGCTAGTACACTCGTGATCGGCGTTCCAGCCCCAGACGTGTGGATACCGGTGGAGACGCTGCTCGTTGCGGTGTTGATTGGCATCAACAACCTACAGATTGGATCTGCTCGTGGTGTGGTTAATCGCGTGGAGGAGATGATCTGTTCGGGACGATCGGCTAATTCCACTACTACCTCGACGCGCGTGGTTGGATCGGCTTTTCCAACTCTTCTTCCGTTGCGCTGCGCGTCTAGTGGTAATGATCCATGATCCCTCCTTAAGCATGATATCCTTGTGTGCGCGGTAGAAAAGTTTTATTTTCTGCTTTCGTAGTCTACGCGCAATCCTTTAACTTCACCTTTTGAGAGGTAGAAGTAGCACGAGGAGGCTTCGCCTTCTGAGAGGCCGAAGCAACATGTGAAATCACCTTGCTGTCAGAAATCCCTTGGACAAAGCCCGCTGACTTGAATTGGACTTTTTCGGTTCTAGGCTTGACCTCGATCACACCTGCGGCTATGGGTCTGAGCACGGCAGGTGGATGCTTCCTCACATCATCTAGAAAATCATATCCTAGACCTTGATTGAATTTGCAAATCTTGGATTGGTCTAGAATAAGATTGAGCTTCTTCTTGCCTCCTACAAATCTCTTGAGAATGTTCATAAGGTACTGACACTCCCGAAAGAGAGAGGTGCAAGAAGAGTAGGGGGAAGAGGAGATAGCAGAAGGTAAGGAAGTAGAAGAGGAACTAACAGCAGAGGAACGAATGGCATGTGCACGCACAGCCGACTCAGAAGGGACAGTCCTACTGCTAGCCATGTGGTTCACGTCACTAGGCGTCTCTACCAAACCCTCATGCTTCTTCCCCACACACACAGTACAAGCAGATGGTTGCTTCTCTAGTAGGTCCTTAGTCAGCTTCACACATTTCTCATCCAATGCAATCAAATTAGATTTTAGTTTGTTACAATTAATGCATGGTGAGCTAACAGGGTCCTTAAAAGCATTTTGAGACAATTTGTTATTATCATCAACTAATTCTTGAAACTGTTTGGAGACAGATTCAAGTTCAGCAGTAAGCTTGGGACAATTCACACATGAAGCAATAGGCTCAAGAAGAAAAGCTTGGAGTTTAGCAATTTTATGATCTGCCCGTTTTAGGTTCATATTCAAATTATTACAACTTTCACAAGTCTCGGGCAGATCGAGCAACATAGTATAAAGACCTCTAAACGCATTGTCTTTATCCTCACATGAGGTGCAATAAATAGCCTCAACAGTAGTAGATGAAGGAGGTGCTACCCTACTCATATCTAGCTCAGCAAGAAGACTAACATTCTCCACCTTAATCATGTTTAGCTTAGAGGACACACTATCATGCAAGGTCCTTAGTTTCTCCATGTCACCAAGCAGAGCAGTACATACATCACAATCGTCACGGGAGGGAGCAGATCTAAGTGAAGTAAGCTCCCGTGACAAGCTCTCTACTTCCTTCTCCAACTCGCTAACCCTAGCTCTAGATCTAGCATGGAATCTACCTAGCTTAAGAAAAGCATCATTAAGCTGGTCGTATGAAGGGTATACCTCGTCGGAGTCGGAGTATAACTCGTTGTCGCTCACTTTGCCCTCAAGGGCCATGAAGCACATGCCAGAGAAGTCGTCGCCATCCTTGGGTTCTTGATCACCCGTCCCGTCGTCGTCGCTCCATCCCTCCACCTCATTGAGGTCGAGGTCGTCGAAGGCGATGAGGACACGGTGGAAGAGTTTCTTGGCTTTGCCAAGGTTGATAAGAACATGAACCCTATGGATACAACCATATTTGCTCTACTTGTTGTTACAATTACAAGAGCTCCTACGCATCACTTAAATTATGAGGTGAGCTCGTTTCAAAGAGATTTTACTTTATTTGATAAAGAACTTATGATATTACATAATGAGAGTTTGTTGCGTTTGTTATCATACACCAAGATTTATGATCAAGATCATGCAATACGTGACACTACACATATGTTAAAACCGAGGACGGTTTTCCATCAAGAAGGGGAGGATGATGTGACCACGCCACCAACACGTACGACCATAGCGGCCAATATCAAGAATGAACTAAAGGTGAATTCGTTTCTTCAACTTCAACATATTTTAAATGAGAATATGATGCTACCTAATGATGAAAATATATATATTTGTAGCACCACATCACTTTGGAACCAATTGAAGCAAGGGTTCAAGTTGGACAGGTTTTGGAATCCAATTCGGCCTCCAGATCAATTCGGATTCAGCTTGACAAGCCAACTTCAAACGGCCATAACTTTTGATCCAGAAGGCTTCTCGAGGCCCGTGAGTACTCATTGGAAAGATCTTGGAGTCTACTTTCAGATGGATCTAGTCTCACCTCCAAACTCCACTCGAGCAGATCAGAAACTGCGAAACAATCCACATTACTTTTCCAGTCCAACTCAAAGTGGGCCGAGGGCCTTGTAACTTGGGCTATTTGGGCCGGTACTGTTCACGTGAACAGTACCACGCGCGTGAACAGTAACTAGGAATAGTACCACATCCCTTTTCATTAGATAAGTGTGGCTTCCCCCTCCCCTATTTAAGGAGGCCACACCCCTTTAGTTTTCCTTGAGTTTTTCTTAAGAGTTTATTCTGCTTAGCAGTTTCGCCGCATGTTCGGTTTGAGGAACCCCAACTTGTGAACTTAAACATTATTCGCAATTTCAGATTGCATCTTTTACTCTCTTGCTTGTGTTCTCGATTCGCTTGCAGGAGATAGCCTTCTTGGCGAGGTCAATCGTGTTCGGCACGGTTGATAACCAACGGAGCAGTGGTGTAGTGATTGCGAGGGGTTCGATCTGTTTTGGTCGGAGCCTTTGGATCATCAACGTCGAGATCTCCACAATCGACTTATCAGTACCTCTCGGAAGATCGGGCCATCGTCACATCAGTTGGTATCAGAGCAACGGTTGCCCGTGAGGTAATTCTTGTATCCCTAGTTAGTAGATTGGTTTTTTTATTTCCTATAGTCCAGAAAAAAAAATTGCCCCACAAAAAGAGTTAATTTCCGCTGTCCAAACCCCGTTGTGCCTTTCAATCTGTTAGTTTTGGTTTGCTAAATTGAATTTGTGTCCGTCATAGTATTGTCTAGTTGCTGGTCATATCTTTGTTCCATTGAAAATCCAAACAAAAAAATTCCCCACCCCAAACCCTAATTTCCAATTTCGGCTGATTTTTCCTTCCTCTGCAGCCGCCACCAAAAACATCATATCTTTTGATTCCGAGATTATTTTTGAGTGGGACCACCGCCATTAGATTCAAAAATTCCTTATCCATCTATCTGTAAAATTTCACGTCATTCCAGCCAGGCAGTTAAGAGATATGTGCGGTGAAAGTTGACCCAATTATCTGTTCTGAATCTGCAACAGTCAGCAGTTGTGATTTTTGTGCGAATTTCTGTGTTGGGATTCAGAAGTTGGCCCCAAAACAAAATCTGTAGAAAAAGCCGTTAGAAAACAGAAAAAAAAGAATCAGTGAAAAAGAGGCATCTGACAAAAAGTTACGGCCGAATTACCAACGTGCTGTCCAGTGGACAGAAATCTGAAGTTTTCAGTTTTGGGTCAATCCTTGTGTTCTTCAATTCCAGATTGAATTGGATTGAATTATCTTGTATTTACCACTCCTACACTTTGCCATACACTTATTCTTAGTCTTCTTCCATCCTTGGTTGATCAGCAACATAGGCTAAGTGCTAGATACGAACTATAATTCAATTCTATGCAATTCTGAAATGAACTGATTGTTCTCCATTGCTACCATATTGTGCCTTCCAAGCTACACCTACTCTTGATCAGAACAGGTTCCCTCTTGCAATCATACCCACGCTCGACACGGTGTCACGAACCAGCCACCGGTTGTACCACCTGCTACATTGGTAAGAACACTTGTAAGAGTGTGATAAGACGCTTGAGAGTGTGTGATTCTACTTCTCGCCACCTAGTAGTTGATAGGGATAATACCTTTGTGTTGTCTTTTGTTTGCTACTAACCATGGCAGGTGAGACGTCTGATGCGCAAGAGTGTGTTTTAAAGGGAGAGCTCATGACGCTTTTGGATGAACAACGCGCTGCCATTACTGATGACATCGATAGGAAGATGGATACAATGCAACTTTCCATCAATGAGAGCATTGCAACACTCACTACACGCCTTGAAAGAATGGTGAATCGGCCACCAAACAATGGAGGCCAAGATCATGAGGAGGGAGATGATAATGAGAGACAAAACCGTGACGCCGGTGCTGCACGGCCACGGCACCATCCTCATCAGAACCGTCATGGTATGGGAGGTAACAATAATTTTCAGTATTACAATGCTCATGTTCATGATGACCCGTTTGCTAAAGTTAAATTTTCCATACCATCTTTTGCGGGTACCTATGATGCTGAAACTTATCTAGATTGGGAGATGACAGTTGAACAAAAATTTAATGCCCATCTAGTTCCTGAAGTGCATAGAGTCAGACAAGCTACTAGTGAATTTAAAGATTTTGCTATCATTTGGTGGACTCAAGTAGTTAATTCTGGCTTAGCCCCTGATACATGGGATAGATTGAAGGTAGCTATGCGTGCTAGATTTGTTCCTCCTGCTTTTAAACATGAAATGCATAAGAAATTGCAGTGCTTAGACCAAGGTAATAAATCTGTCGAGGAATATTATCAAGAACTACAAATAGGCATGTTGTGTTGTAATGTTGTAGAAGATGAGGAGGATAAGATTTGTCGTTTTTATGGGGGATTAAGGCGTGAAATTCAGGACATAATTGATTACAAAGAGTATAATGATATCAATAGATTGTTCCAGCTTGCTTGTTTGGCAGAGAAAGAATTGCAGGGTAGACAACAAAGGACAAGGAGCAATTTTGGAGGTACGTCTACATCGAGACCAACACAGGAGCAACCCAAGACAGCCCCACCTCCTGTTTTTCGAGCTGCTGCCCCCTCTGTGAGTAGGGCGCGTTCAGCAGCACTGCCGCCACCATCACGCGCACCCGAGACGAGCAAATCTACTAGTGTGCAACCACCAGCACAGAGCTCTTCATCGGTTGCTTCCACGGGCCATACAACGGGCATTGTGTGCCACCGTTGTAAAGGGATGGGCCACGTCATGAGAGATTGCACAAGTCAGCGGGCGTATATTGTGACAAAAGATGGTGGTTATGTAAGTGCTAGTGATGTTGAGGATGAATATGCTCTTGCAGGTAATGGTGATGATCATGAAAACAAACCTGTGTTTGTGCCCTTTTCTGTGACTAACAACTTGCAGGTAGTTGAGAACCATGCCGAAGAGGAGCATGAGCTGATGGAATCGTTGACCCCATTGGTTGAGAATGAAGATAAGGAGATGGATGCCCTTACATCATCTGAGGAGAGCCAAAAAGGTAAAGAACATGGAGCTATCATCGCTCACGGTACTGATTTGGTGCTACAACAAGACATAGAGCAACCTTGTGAGTATATACCTGCTGTAGTGCAATCTTTTGATATTCCTTGTGTTGACTTAAATGAACCATGTGCTAATCTAAATTCTCATAATTTTGCACATGTCGAATTAATAACACATAAAGAAGTTTTGACTAGAATTTCTCCTGCTAATTCATTGTGTTACATCATGTTGGATCTACCTATGAAATTGTCACATGCTATGGAGAAAGTTTCTGAACTTGCATGTTCGAAATTCTTGTTAAGTGCCTATACCCCTGGATATAAGTTTAATTTGATTGGAGATTATGATGTGGGAACTCAATTTCTTGTATATCGAATATGCATAACTTGCGATCACATGGATGAATTGAAACTTGCTATTTGGAACAACAATTCTTGTATGCTGAATCATGTTCAAAGTGAGAGGGAAGTAAAATTTAGTACTCATCCAATGCCTATGTATTCAACTCTTTTTACACCATCTAGTATAGACAATCTGAATAAAGATGATGAATTATGGCAGAACATACAAATCTTTTCACCCTGGCTAGATGAATTTGCTATTGTTCGATTGAGATATGATTATATAGCTGGATTGTTCCTCACTTACATTTGCAAAACAAGTTGCAACAATTATTGTGTGACAAATTTTGAATTGCTCATTAACTTATATGATTACTCTTGGGTTAATAATACAATTAGCTTTTATGATTGCTGCTGTTTTATAACCTTAATTGTGCAACAACGAAGAACTGTTAAAATGGATGACATATACATATACCATGCATACACCTTGGCTTCTTTGTTATCATATTTTCAGCTTATCAAGAGCCGAGGACGGCTTTGTTTGCAAGAAGGGGAGGATGATAAGAACATGAACCCTATGGATACAACCATATTTGCTCTACTTGTTGTTACAATTACAAGAGCTCCTACGCATCACTTAAATTATGAGGTGAGCTCGTTTCAAAGAGATTTTACTTTATTTGATAAAGAACTTATGATATTACATAATGAGAGTTTGTTGCGTTTGTTATCATACACCAAGATTTATGATCAAGATCATGCAATACGTGACACTACACATATGTTAAAACCGAGGACGGTTTTCCATCAAGAAGGGGAGGATGATGTGACCACGCCACCAACACGTACGACCATAGCGGCCAATATCAAGAATGAACTAAAGGTGAATTCGTTTCTTCAACTTCAACATATTTTAAATGAGAATATGATGCTACCTAATGATGAAAATATATATATTTATAGCACCACATCACTTTGGAACCAATTGAAGCAAGGGTTCAAGTTGGACAGGTTTTGGAATCCAATTCGGCCTCCAGATCAATTCGGATTCAGCTTGACAAGCCAACTTCAAACGGCCATAACTTTTGATCCAGAAGGCTTCTCGGGGCCCGTGAGTACTCATTGGAAAGATCTTGGAGTCTACTTTCAGATGGATCTGGTCTCACCTCCAAACTCCACTCGAGCAGATCAGAAACTGCGAAACAATCCACATCACTTTTCCAGTCCAACTCAAAGTGGGCCGAGGGCCTTGTAACTTGGGCTATTTGGGCCGGTACTGTTCACGTGAACAGTACCACGCGCGTGAACAGTAACTAGGAATAGTACCACATCCCTTTTCATTAGATAAGTGTGGCTTCCCCCTCCCCTATTTAAGGAGGCCACACCCCTTTAGTTTTCCTTGGGTTTTTCTTAAGAGTTTATTCTGCTTAGCAGTTTCGCCGCATGTTCGGTTTGAGGAACCCCAACTTGTGAACTTAAACATTATTCGCAATTTCAGATTGCATCTTTTACTCTCTTGCTTGTGTTCTCGATTCGCTTGCAGGAGATAGCCTTCTTGGCGAGGTCAATCGTGTTCGGCACGGTTGATAACCAACGGAGCAATGGTGTAGTGATTGCGAGGGGTTCGATCTGTTTTGGTCGGAGCCTTTGGATCATCAACGTCGAGATCTCCACAATCGACTTATCAGTACCTCTCGGAAGATCGGGCCATCGTCACATCAAAGGTTGCGGAACTTCTTCTTGGCTTGAGGATGAGCTGGAGGCTTCTTGTTGCGGTTCTTGTCGAGGTAGTCGTTCTTGCCCTTCTCTAACTTGGGGCAATTCGCCCGAATGTGGTTGGGGCCACCACACTTGAAGTAAATGATCGGTCCACTCCTCTTGCGGTCTCTCACCCTCTTGTAAGCATGTGAAAACTTTCTAGCAAAGGGGGCTAACTGGTCCTCTGGTAGCTGCTCTAACTGATCATCAGTAACGTCACAGAGAGCAGCTAGGGAAAATCCACCAATCAAATCAGAAGAGGAACCAGAAAATGAAATGGGATCGGTGACTAAAGCCATCGACTTCGACTTCGACCTACGAGAGACTATGTCAATCTCGTGATTCTTGAGGCGTGAATACAATGCGTCAAGAGTCAAGGTCGAGAGGTCGGTGGTGTCCTTGATGGTAGTCACCTTCATCTCCCACACACGCAAATCAAGAGCTGCGAGCATCTGTCGAGCGTTGTCCGAGTCGGGGTATGTGAGACCGACCGCTCGGAGGTTGCTCAAAATCTTGTGAAAACGCGCAAAACACTCATCGAGGGACTCGCCAGCGAGCATTTCAAACTTGTTGTAATCTCGCTTGAACTGGTCCTATCGGACTGTCTTAATCTGGGTGGTGCCCTCATGGTATGCGTCGAGGGTCTCCCAGATGTCGAAAGCCGATGATAGATGAGAGATGCGATCGAACTCGCTTCTGCTCAGACCCTGAATGATGATGTTCCTCACCTTCGCATTCGCCTCAACATCAGCCATGTTTCCGGCATTGATGTTCTCATCG
Source organism: Dendrocalamus latiflorus (assembly GCA_017311315.1). Lineage (NCBI taxonomy): Eukaryota > Viridiplantae > Streptophyta > Magnoliopsida > Poales > Poaceae > Dendrocalamus > Dendrocalamus latiflorus. Next base: position 301,303 of record CM029609.1, read on the forward strand.
GCAGGAACAACATATCGGGTTTTGACCTTTCGCCAGATGGCGTACCCCTGAGCCTGGATATACATCTCCATCTTGCTCTTCCGGAAGGGATAATCAACCCCATCGAAAATCGGGGGTTTAGTCGAGTACTTGTCTATCGTCATGGCTCTAGAGACCGTTAAGGTCTATCGAGAAGAGCTAACCGGCTCTGATACCAATTGTTGGATCGCAAACGGCGACAGAGGGGGGTGACTGTCGATCTTTAAAAATGACCCCCCAAAAAAAGTATCCCCCAAGAACACTTCTCCAATAGTTATAAAAACTATGAAGAAGACATGCTCAGCACATTAGAGATTTAACCTACCAGAGAATGAGGCAAGCCAACAAAAGACCGAAGAAATAAAATGACACAGAGAGAAAACAGCAAAGGGGCGGTCTAAACACAACAGGCCAGGTGGTCAGACCGCAGTTGCCAGGCCGGTCTGACCGCCAGGCCGGTCTGACCACCGGTCTTACCGCCGGTCTAATGCCGGTCCGACCGCCGGCCATATAGTGGTCTGACCGTAGGCGATGGAGCGGTCTGACCAGTCCCTTCCTGAGAGCAGAGCAAAAGACTGAAAATTTTCAGACTTACTGAGAATGCAACTCACAGGGAGATTTCCAAAGGTTTTGTGTTCCTCTTTGGGATAAAAGAACTTCATTACATTCCAAACAATAAGAAGACTCCAGGAAACAAGAGATAACAACACATGAGCAAAGAATCAAGATTTAAAGAGAAATTTGAAAATACAAAGTGAGAGATGATGATTTTTAGATTACTCAAGATATATCCATCCTTGGCTCATGAAATTTTGCAATTGACTTAGCAATGAACTCAGGAGCTGCTAACAAGAACCTCAAGCCAACTTAAGAGGGGAAATCACAAGACTCACACAAGCTCTGCAAGGAAACCCTAGATTCTCAGAAACAGAGGAAATGGGCAAAATGGAATCTTTGGATTTTCAGCTGTGCTCTTGGGAGTTTGTTTGATCAAATGATCTTGAGGCATCATCCCAACATAGAGCAATCCATTTTACACCTTCTGGGCAAGAAACAACTTCAAATCACAAAAGCAAAGAATCAACAGAGAGGGCAAAAACTACGAACAGAGACTGAAATCCATAAAAAGAAGAGAATAGCCATCAGAACCTTTCTTGAATTGACATTGAGGAAGAGAGATGACACGATTGAATACAGAGGAATGATTACATAGTATCTCAACTCACTTCCCCCTCTCCTCAACTCAAGAAAACCACGAACATTGTATGCTTGGAAGAGACACGAAGGAGACACAGCCTGTGCTCACTCACCAACCCTCAACCACTAAAGCCTCAAAGCAAAACAACCTCCCAAAGGCTATTTTGACTAAAGCAAAACCCTAACTCACTCCCAAAGCCATGTGTATAACCAGGAACTCTCTCCTATTTATAGCCCTTGGCTAACGGGTCTCCAACCCGTCAAGCCCGCTAAATCCCGAACGGAACCGCCTCCACCTGTTCTGACCTCGGCACCGCCTGTGCCTCGCCATGACTCCGCCTCGATGTCCTGCAGCCATCACAGACAAGAAACACATCACATAGCACCGCTCGATATCATGTAATCAACAGAAGCATTAAGAGTAATCTCAAGCAAGTAAGAGCCCAAACTTGTCGAATCAAGTGAATAAGCATCCTAAGCCCATACGACCAAGTTTGACCAAGTCCGACCGAACTGATTGCACCACGCAATGATAAGGCACGAACCTCACAAACCAAACTTGACTTTCCTAAAACCAATGTCAATTACTCATCACACACTCGGGGTCACCTCCACATGGTCCATCAATGTCCCCCTTGATGAGTATGTTGATGAGCCCAGAATAAGCACAAAGTTGAGTTTGAAAATGAAAGAAAGTCAAACATGGTCCAAAGAAGCATCAAGGAGGCTTATGACCAAGTCGACAAAAAGAGACACTAGAGCAACAACAGAAAGAGCAAATTGTTCTCCAAGGCTCTAGAAAGTCCCAAATGGCTTTTTCTCCGCTATTCTCCCCCTTTTGGCAATAAAATCATCAAGTATGCAAAAGAGAGAATAAGTCATGATGCTGGATGAAATGGCTAAAGTTTGTTTATTCGAAGCATTTAGAGCCATGAGAATTATCCAAAATGACCATATGAGAATTACATCAAGCCATAACACATAAGTACGCTATCAAGATCATGACAATGCATGTATAGACAAGCTAAGCCAAATAAGTCATAATCTGAAAATTAGTCGAATTTCTTAGCATGTCAAGTCAACCATGATTATAGTCTAGCTAAGGGTATCCAAAGATGATGCAGGCCATGTCAATAGTCTAAGTGGAATCAAGAAGCTAGTATTGAGCAAATTTAGAGTGCTACAAGTTCAAGAATGATACATTTGTTTAAGTACTTGTAAGCTTTGTAATTTTAGCAATTTGAGCACAATTGACATGTTTTTCTTTAGAAATCGCATGATTGTTTCCAACCAGATTTTTTTAGTCATGTGCTAGATCTCAAGCCTTATGTGATCACTCCAAGCAAGAAGCTTAAGGAAATGATCTTGGTCAACCAAAACTCCCCCTGAGTTCATGCCTGATGCAATGGCAAGCCGTCTCATGAGAAAGAATTAGTGAGATCAGTTTTTTCCCACAAAAGAGATCTTTTTGCTTTCTCAAATACGTGTACTAACACATGCTTCATCAAGAAACTAGTATAGCTCCCAAATCCGCTCGTGGAAAACCCGAACGAAAGGGCGAACAACGCGTATGGCACCAGACATCACTCCGGAATCGGCCGGCATCTCCAGTTGGGGGTCAGCCAGTTCGTCAACGTGCCGGCAGCTCCGGTGCCGGAGAAGCGCACACGCCAGGCATGAGGTCACGTAGGAGCAGTGGTTGCCAAAAGACGTCGCGGCGCTACGAGCGAGGTTGGACGCATCCTCGATACGACGAAGCGTCCGTGACAGCTCTTCGGGCCCAAAGGAGCGAGGCGGTACTTTGGCGACAAGGTCCTCAAGGGCGCCTTCCAAAGCTAGCATGGCATCCCACGTGACCACCGAGGCATCGCCCAGAGTTCGATCTCGCTCCCCAAGGGACGCAGCGAGTTGGCCCTTCTCCTTCTCTAGCGCAGCGATTTGCTGAAGCAGGTCGTCCCGCTCCTCCGCGGCCGCTTGTCGCGCAGCCTCTGTGGCCGATAGCCGTGCCGTCGCCCGCCACGAGAGCTTCGGCGTACGAGATCACCTTCGCACGTTCCGCCTCCAAGCGCTAGATGCGGTCATCCTTGGCGGAGTGCGCCTTCTCGGCTGTGCGAAGGGCCTCTTCGGCAGCACGCAGCCGGTCCTCTAGCGCCCCCCGCTCGCGGGCGTGAGCTGCCCGCAACGCCCGGCCAAGGGTGAGGGTCTGTACGACAAAGTGATTAACAAACTTCTAAAAGCACCACGTGTCACTAAAATGTCAGATACTCACCCTCATCTCCGAGACCTCCAGTGCGCCTCCAAGGAGTTCCGACCTGCACGCCAGCAGCGCCTCGTGGTCCAAGTTCGCGGCCGCATTATCTGCAACCCCTTGCCACGCTCCCAGTACCTCTGGTCGAGGAACAAAATCCACTAGGATGGGGCGTGCGGCGTCCACGACGACAGTTTTGGAGGCGTTGGGCGTCCCTCCCAAAGGAACGTCCCTGCGCTCGGGGAAGCGTGCCACTGCGAAGAGATATAGTGGTTAGAGCACTATGAGTGCACCACTGGGTTACGCCAAAGAAGGTGAGCTTACCTTCGGCATCAGTTGTTGGACCCCGCCGGGGTGACCCCTCCACTTCAGGGGGCACCGCGGAGGTGCCAGCGTCACCCTCCATACCGGAGGCTAGTGTTAGTGGGCCCTGGACCCTGGTCATCGCAACCCCGGAGGGAGCCTCGGAGACCCCGGGCCTAGGGGCCTCAGTGTCGAAATCGGAGTCCCACAGGCTCTCGACACTGATCGCCACAGCGAACCCCCTCTTCGAGCGAGGAGGTGATTGCATGCGCACCCGCTTCGCCTTGGGGGGATAAGGCGGAGACCCCGCCTCGATGACCGTCGCAGGCGGGGGCTCCACTCTAGCAACCTCTGTAGGTGGCAACCCCGCCTCGGTAACAGCCGCGGGCGAGGACTCCACCCCAGCATCATCCATGGGCGGCGACCCTGCCTCGGCAACCACCGCTGGTGACAAGGCTTCCCCCTCCCGATGGTCCGCGCAGCGTTCTTGGTCCCTGTCATCGCCCAAGGACCCCTCACCCTCGTCCCCCACATTCGCTTCCAGCCCTGAGTCGGCATACTTCGCCGAGTCAGAGTCGGCGTCTGCCGCATTGTCGGTAGCAACAAGGCCGACAGGTGCGGCAGCCGGTGTACCAGGTGCGCTCGTGGAAGATCGAGCCCACCGACGAGACGGCAGTCCCTTCCCCTTGGCATCGTCATCTCAGCGACGAGGTTGGTTCGAGGCTAGAGGGGCGCGCTCCGGCACGCGATTGCCCAGGGCTTCGCACACATGGTTTATCCGCCCCAGCTCCGCCTCCGCAGTCGCAGCTATGCGCAAATCATGCTCCCTGGCCGTGCACGACCCAAGAAACACGACCACCGCGTGCTCCACGTCCTCCAGGAGGATCCCTATAGGCGGCAAGAGGCGGAGTTAAAAAGATAGTCCAATGGGAAAAAGGGGAAAAGTAAGGCTCCGCCAAGACTTATGAGGCTCGGGGGGTCCTGGCAGCGAAGACACAGACAGGCGGATATTGTCGCGCCGAAGACTCCCAAACGCGATATGCCATCCATGAGCAAGCGTCGCCACGCCATACATGACGAACTCCTCGGCGAGGTCACGCATGTTGAAGCGGGCGGTGATCCCCACGAGCCTTCGCGCCCTCCGCCTGTCCTCGCTATCGATCGATATACCGGGCGCAGTGTTGAACGGCATCAGCCCGCCCGAGCACTCGAGACCACTACCATTCGCAACACAGTGGTAAAACCACCATCTCATCTAGTTCGGCTCCCACTTCGCCTGAGATTGCAGGACGAAGTTGACACTGCTGAAGTTGGAGAACGTCCCGTCTTTCCGCCCTTTTGGCTAGCACCGCGCGTCATGGAGAAATGCGAACAGCGAGGCATTGGGCCAGCATGCCTCTGTGCGCAAGGCCTAGCTGTACACGGTAATGCGAGCTAGTGCGTTCGGAGTCAGCTGTGCCAGCTCAAGCCTGAAGGTCCGCAAGACATCGCCGACAATCATGGCGGCCAGGATGCGAAGCCCGGCTTCAAAATAAGCGACGAAGACGATCGCCTCCGACTTCTCAGGGTGTGGTTCTATCTTGTCGCTGGCGGGTAGTCACACCTCTCGGCGGTCAGACAGCTTTCCTTTGCGCAGCAACGTGCGGATTGTCTCCTCCGTCGCGAGCGTCAGGCCTAAGACGCGGGAGCACAGACCCTCCATCTTCTCCGTCGCCACCCACCATTTGTCTACCAGCGTTGAATTGCGCTTC